>CM033359.1:19886174-20385819 GCA_019395295.1 Osmanthus fragrans | reverse complement strand
ATGATTCAAAAACTGTAAATGACGAAAAGTAAAGAATTAATTATGTATTAAAATGCATTGCACAAATTTAATATGGACATCAATTAAATGTGCTCCCACTATTTAAAATAAATATATGACCCTCATACATAAAATTATTAAAATCAACATTTGATTTCGGTGGGCTGGGATTCCCATCTGTTATGTCAAGACCTTGAGTGTACTCAACAAATCTTAATAAAACATTTGGGTAGATACTATTATCAATTGTATCTCCATACAACTTTTCAGATCATTAAGCTGACAACTCCTTATCTTCACACATCTTATGTGTTAGCCTCACACGCCTTTACATTTTATCTCCTTGAGTGTACTCAACACAAGATAAATTTTAGTTAAGTCAAACCCATCATTCAGAAACATCTAATGTTTCATATTGTCAAATATATCCCTAATAGACCAACCTTGAGTGTACTCAACAAGTTGAGATCGATTTAGGACTCTCGTTTTTCACTATAATGATGGAAGACAAATAATAAAAACTGACTTAATATTTTGGTGAGGGATTTATCATGCATAGGTCTCATCAATATGTGTGTGTGTATATATATTAAACACGCATCAATCATGTAAATAAACATACATATAATCATAGTTATTAAACCCAGTAACCCGGTGATTCGGGGCCCTTGTCTGGGCCGGGCAAGCTCACTTTATATAAATGCAAGTGGCCCCGGTCAAAATCGAATAATTATGATATTATATAATTTTTGCGCCGGGTTTATAAGGTCGGGTCGACCCAATAGATTTTTTTAAACCAAATTTTCAAACTCTTCTACATTGATATTTCAAATAATTATTTTGTTTGAAAAAATTAATATTAATTAAGATAAATTGAATAGATAATACACATAATTTTTTGGTCAATAATAATTAATAAATAATTTGTACATCACAAAAAGGAATTTTTTTTAATATAATATACAAAATTATAAAATCAAAATTTAATCATCATTACCACTAATAAATGAGTTCAAAAAATCATTAAATGCATAAAAAAAATTAGTGACAAAAGAACTTGAAAAGTTTAATTTTGTCTCAAGCAAAAAAAAAAAAATTATACTTTAAAAAATTATTAAATTATTTTTAAATAATGACCCACTGGTCCAACCTGTAACCCGATGACCCAGTACCTTGACCGGGGTCGGGTCTGATAACAATGCATATAATAGTATGGATGATTATGGATTAAATCTATCTAATCTTCCTGAACCAAAAAGGAAGACTAGTTGGTCAATTCTTAGGGGTATTGCATTGAATCATTATCAATGCGTCATCTCTCCATGGTTTCCTCCTCTTCTTGTATATTAAATTAAACCAGCTACAACATGTATCTTATACTAGTTGGCATGCATACCTAAATGAAATTGGACTCGCAGGCCCATACGTATAATAATAATAACAGACTCGTAAGTCCAAAACAATTAAGAGCTCGCATGCCCATAATAATAACAATATTAACGGGCACGCAAACTCAAAACAATTAAGAGCTTGCAGACCCATAAAACAGCAGGAATTAAAACATTCATTCAACACATCCACATGGTCGAATCTATAATCATCCACTAATAAACATTAATCATATAAATTTTCTTATATAATATCTAATATTATATGTAAACATGTTTCAAGAATCTAGCAAGTAAAGTCGTCTAAATTATTTAGACAAATGGATCGAAATAATTAATTAATCAATCAATCAATTAATTTAATTAGCTTATTTATTTAATTAAAATCAAATTTTAATTAAATACCGAATTGGAGTCAAAATCTAATTCCACAATTATAGGGCAAAACTATTTAATTAAAATCATATTCTAATTTAAATATTAAATTAGAGTCTAACTCTAATCTTAAGAATATATTAGGGTGAATAATTTAATTAAAATCAAATTTTAAATAAACATAAAATTAGAGTCCAACTCTAATGAAAAAATGAATTTATATTTTAATTTAGAATAAAAACTCCCAAATAAAATAAAATCAATTTAGGGTTGAAATTAAATATTTAAGTTAAAATCTAATTTTAACAAAAATATAAAAGTCGTCAATTTTAAATAAAATTTTAGTTTTGGTTCAAAGTTAAAGGGTGGGTCAAACCCATTAAAATTACAATTTTAAAAACATTTTCAAATTAGTTTTAAAACCAATTTTGTGAAAATTACAACTTGACCCAAGATTAAAATCAAAAGACAGGTCCTTCAATTTCAGAATTTGCATGACAGACCCCTTTTTTAAAGAATTGAAAATAACCCCAAACTTAATTACACGCGGGAGCCTGCAATTTCACAAATTGCCCTAGAGGCCCCCGCCTCCACCCTTTTTCCCGTTTTGCAGAAAAACCTAATATTTTTTTTTGATCCAGTTCACGGTCGTCGTCCCGACTGCAGCAGCCGGTACTGCCACTACAGGCAGCACCTGGCGCCTGCCACCCCCGCCTTCGACCATTAATTTTTTTTATTTTTTTCTCAAAATAGATTTTGAAGAAAAAGAAGAGAAAAATAATTTTTCTAATTGCTAGATTCAAGAACAACATAAATATACAATTTTTTGACTACATCAACATATAAAAACAACTTCTAACAAGCACAAAGTAGGCTGTAATACCATTGTTGGGAATTTATAAACATGCACGGCAGAAAAATAAACAATTTTCAATTTTCACAAAGAATCTGCTTTGTATTTAGATAGAAATTGTGATATAGATTTTACCTTTTGTGAAATCTGCAAACTCTTTTGCCATTCCTTTTGCTCTAACAATCCTGATCTGTCTCCCATAGTTGTCCAATAAACCTCCAATAGTATCCACACAGAGAACAATATTGAGAGAAAAACCAGAGTTTTATTTCTTGTGCTAGCAAGAATAATAATGAAAACCCTACAACTTTAAAATTTTAGCAACTTATTTGTATAAGCTCAAACGGGCTTGGCCCGTCCTTTAAACTTAACCCGGTCCAGTATTTAATTAATCCAATTAATTAAACCTGCTCCATGAATTAATTAATTCGAGTCTATTAATAAGCAACTTAATTAATTAATTATCCAACGATTGTTAATTAATTAATTGGTAACTCTCATTTTTTCAATTCTCATTTTGTGTGCGACCCATTAGATTCTCAATCACGACACCTAGCAACGTGAATTATTATTTTGATCTAATCAAAATCGACAAACTAAAAAATCCTTTTGATTTAATACTAATTCACATTTGTCGTCCCAAATTGACATCTAGCAATGTATCGGGGCAATACATGTGACAGAAAATGTCACATGAGTATGACAAAACCAAACTCGTTCGTTTATTGTGAAACTATAATCTTTTCGTCAATATGATCCGATCAATTACGAGATATGGATATGTGTCAATCTCGATTATCGATCATATCTTTCATTCCACTATTAAGTCAATGTAAGTCGAAAACTCATTTTCGACTTATGTGTACACCTTGACCAATGATTTCATTATCAACTTAATTGGATGAAATGTAGATCATAATCTCTTACTATCTAAGAATGACGAATTATGTATTGATCATTCACAACATTCATATGATTCTTGACACACCCAAACGATGTCATATTAACGGCACTTGTCAGAGCAACATCCAACACCACCAAAGTATGACTGTCCTCATATAAGGCACTATGATGATCTCAAGTCACAGGACCAATTCCACTACCGAACGTTAGAGATTAACCACTAACACTCAGATAACTATCCATGTGGAATCTTCCCAGGGGGTCTCCATTGTTTTGTTCTATAACAAAACATTCGCGTGTTCATTTAAATGTCACTACACTTTAACTTGTGAGATCAGCTACTTACTTCATAAGTAAGAAAAGCCACACATGATAGTCTATCCGTAGTAATGATATATGTATCTCGTTCTTACTTACGACCATGGATTATTTAAGATTCAATCAATCACAACTCCTTGTGATTAACAAATTACCGAAACTTGAATCTACGGACTGATATGATCCGGGCTACGTTAGAAATTATCAAGAATTCGAAGCATATTGGAGAGAGATTGAGCCAAGTTCGAGACTTCAAAGAGTTGATAAAAGCTATACATTTATATGTTCAAGTAATGGAGTCCATAATATTGAAGACCACAAGCCAAGGAACAAGTTTCATGTTTGGGTCGAGACGAAAAAAGACTTGGATCAATGTGTTATAAGCAGCCGAAGAAGAAAGCAATCGGGATAACCAAGCGACCACTTAGTTATCCAGGCTAAGCAGTCGCTCAGTCGCCTACCGAAAGTTGAAGGAGCAAAACTGACCTTCTAAGCGACCGCTTAGAAACATACCACGCGGTCGCTTAGAACAAAACTGAAGTCGAATTTCCTATTTTGGCGAGATTATTTATTTTGACTATAATTCTTATTTTTGGTAATTTCTATATTCTAAGAATCTTAAATTTTGTTATTTCCATATTTCCTAGGTTTAGTATAAATAGGATTTTTTTTCTTATTGTATTGATAACTTTGATATTGAATTAAATTGAAAAGCTTTGCTTTCTTATTTGTTCTTCCATGAACAATTTTATCGAACTTATCAAAGATGAATAATTTTTGTGGCGTTCAAATATCGGTATGAGAATTCTACATTGTGTAATCAAGGGGTTCAGCCCATCTTGCTATCGTTGGATTTTTTGGTTTATTTCGTTGGGTTTAAGTCCAAAATCGGGTTTCTTGGCGTTCTTGGGTTCTGCATCAATCTAATTGTGGGTTTCGTAGTCATCGTTGCTACGGGGTTCACATCAATTGGTATCAGAGCTTAGACTCTAATTTAATCAGGTTCTATCCTTTATTTTCTTTGTTGAGTCTTTTCCAGTAATTTATTTTGAGTATTTGATCCAGAAAAATCTCAAAAAAATTTCAAAAGTTGTTTTTATGCTCAATTTGAGTCTAAAGCAACCTCCATCTATTTCATTGTTATCATAGTCGATTTTCGAGTTTTGTATTAAAAAAAAAGTATTTCACGTCCGAGATTAAAAAAAAAATATTTTTTTTTTAATTTTTTGATTTCTTGAAAATTGTCCAATATCTTTTCATCTATCTTAAATTTCAAAATCCATTTGTGTTCAATTCAAATTCAAGAACCGCTTTCTTGAATTTATAAAATTCCAGTTCGAAGTTGTCCAGTTCAAATCCTTTTGAGTCTTAGAGTCAATATGAGTAATATGATGGATCGATTGGAAAGGATATTGATGGATATGGAGAGATTGTTGGATAGGTGGGATAAAGAATTGAATAGAACTCATAGGGATCAATGCGATGATGTGTTTAATATGAGTAGTCGGGAGAGACGGAAATGTAGGGATTTAGGTAAAGTTGGTGTTAATAGGCAGATGGGAGGTGCAAAAAATAACAATTCTACAATTTAAGGGTAGGAATGATCCCCAGGCGTACGTGGTATGGGAAGAAAAGATAGAATTGAGGTTTGAGTGTCATGATTATTCCGGGGAGAGAAAATTGAAGTTGATTGTGAGCTCATTCGTAGATTATGCATTAATTTGGTGGGATGAGTTGACAGGATCTAGGCGGAGGAATGGTGAGAGGCGTATTGAAACTTGGGGTGAGTTGAGTAATATTATGAGAAAGCGTTATGCGCCTAATCATTTTTGTAGAAGGGATCAACGTGATTGGGGATTTAGAGAGGAGCCTAGAAGATATAGTGGAGTTGGGTATTTAAGAAAAGAGAAAACACCAAGTGTGGAACATGTTGGCAATACATCAAGCAGAAAGACTGGGTTGGATTATAAGCTTGAGTTCTCAAAAATTCGTGACTTGATCAACTCACAGAATAATCATAAGAAGGAGTAAAGGAGTAAGAGAGAAAATTGTGAGGTGGTTAGTTGTGAAAAAAGGAAGAGAGCTACACATTTACATGTCCAAACAATCTAGTCCATAATATTGAAGACCACATGTCAAGTAACAAGTTTCATGTTTGGGTCGAGGTCGGAAAAGAATTGGATCAATGTGTTAGAAGCAGCCGAAGAAGGAAGCAACCGGGATAACCAAGCGACCGCTTAGTTATCCAGGCCAAGTGGTCGCTCAGTCGCCTACCGAAAATTGAAGGAGCAAAACTGACCTTCTAAGCGACTACTTAGAAACATATCAAGCGGCCGCTTAGAACAAAACTGAAACCTAATTTCCTATTTTGGCGAGATTGTTTATTTTAACTATAATTCTTATTTTTGGTAATTTCTATATTCTAGGACTCTTCAATTTCGTTATTTCCATATTTCCTAGATTTAGTATAAATAAGATTTTTATTCTCATTGTATTGACAACTTTGATATTGAATTAAATTGAAAGGCTTTGCTTTCTCCTTTGTTCTTCCATGAACAATTTTATCGAACTTATCAAAGATGAATAATTTTTGTGGCGTTTAAAATATCGATATGAGAGTTATTCATTGTGTAATCAAGGGGTTCAGCGTATCTTGCTATCGTTGGATTTTTTTGATTTACTTCATTGAGTTTAAATCCAAAGCCGGGTTTCTTGGCATTCTTGGGTTCCGCATCAATCTAGTTGTAGGTTTCGTAGTCACCGTTGCTACAAAATTTGGATAACGGATTCTATTATTTAATATCATTCAACAGAATATTAATTCAAATAAAAAATAGATATTGACAAAATAAATGCATTAAACATATTAAAAAATGTTTACAACCTAAATCGATTAGAGCATAACACTTACATAACTTTCGTGAACACCAACTGCCATTCGCCAAATGACAGCCGCTGACTTCTTAAACTTGAGTCGTCGACTTCACCATCCAATTCACCACCCACTGGCTACTTCTGACCGACGACCCAACTAATTAACTTCCTCCAAGTCTTCGCCTCTACAATAATCGCCGACAATCAAGCTTCCAACATCCGATTGACGTTGATTTTCACCCAAAAAAAATCTCAATCACCAAGCCAGCTTCATAATGCAGAAGCCCATAATCACTGCAGCCACACCAACCGCCAGTTATCCTCACAGCGTCGACGTCCACAATCACCTCCACTCGACCCAATCTTCCACAAATCATGTATATTCGTTTGGTAAACGATGGACTAAAGATACAAGTGGCCATTTGGTTTTTTTTAGTTGGGCTGTGCTTTAGTTAATATTCTGGGCTTTGCCAATGGTTTGTATTTTGGGCTTGGGATTATAGGCTGTGTTTCGTATATGTAAGAGTTTAATTCAATTTTTGAAAAAAGAAAAAGAGCAAAAAAAAAAAAATGGAAGCATTTTCTATCATTATTTTGCAGGTTCCTATTTTGTCCAGTTGATTGACTCCATTACATGTTGATTGACTCCGTTACTTCAACGAACAAATGGGAGTTACTGTTTTTATCTATCTTTGGTTTATATTATTTTTTAGTTTAAAAGTACATTGATTAATTTTTGTGTTGATGTTATTCTAAATTTTACCTAAAATTCACGTAAACAAACCTCTAGACTTGTCGAGTCTCTAGACTCGTTAAATTCCACTTCTGCCTTACTTCTTTTACGTGATTAGGTTTTGACTAATATTTGACCATTGCTTTGCTATTTTACATATATCAGCGGTATTAGGTTGTCGTATTTAGATTTATATAATCCCAATTTTTTTTAAAAAAAATGTGTTGAAGTTGCTATTTTTCTTTGCTTGCACTTGTTGTTCATTGATCTCTTCATCGCACATCATTTAACTGATATTACATTGCATGCAGTTGTGTAGTAGTCGTCTTGTCCCCTCTAGTTCTAGTACATTGACCATGGCCCCTCACAATTCGATACACTCACCCAACAAATAGCATCTATCCAACTCCAAATGACTGCAACTCTTGAAGAGAGTAAGGGTCTAGCTGCTAGTTTGAACGATTTTAATAAAATCCCTCATTTAGCTGATGTTGATAATTTTGAAGTGTCTCATAATGGACAATATCATCGTCGACAAAGTGATCAAAAATACTTTCGACATGATCGTAGGGATAGGGATCAGGTTCGTGAGCGAGAATGAGGCCATGATTGTTACGGTACTCATTCTCTTCCTTGTCGTAAGGGACGTTTCTTTAGAAACATCAAAGTAGATGCTCCTACTTTCGATTGTTGCTTAGATTTTGAAATTTTTACTCAATAGACTGCTCTTAAACAAGGGAATCGGTTAGTGACTGAATATATGCTCAATTTGAGGAATTTTGAATGAAATTCATGTCATTGAGGATGAGGCCTTGATTTTGAGTAGATTTATACAAGGTCTAAGAGATGATCTTAGACATGAGATTTTTCTTTCGAGGTGTCACTATCTTGATCACGCTTACTCTTTGGCCCGAGATTATGAGTTGATTATAGGTGCTTCTTATGAAAAGTGTGGTAACAATGGTGTATCCATCTCATCAGGGCTGCCTCTTCTTAAGTCTATCAAAAGACCTTTCCCGTCTAATGTTCCTCATGTGTTAAAAAAATAAGGGTAAAAAAATTTCTGAAGTACTTCAAAGACTTCTTCTGACTTGCAGTACTTCAACTATAAGGACTTTGGCCACATCTCTTTGTACCCCTTCTTCTTTATATTTCAAATGTTGTATGTCCTAACCAAAAAGGTTTAGTCATTGAAAAACGAAAGAATGTAATAGATGAGCGGTTAAAAGATCAAGTCTACAATACGTACGAGTCTCTTCGAAATTACTCTTGGTTACGAGCCTAGGAAGCCTATAGACCTTATTCCCATGTCCCCAGATGCTTATGTGTCTATGTCAATTGAGGTAGTTGTACCACACCTTCATAACTTGTATATTGAGATCAATAAACAATTTGAAGCAAGTAATGCATTATATAAACTTCAAGCTGATCTGCACACTCGGCATTTTAAATTTAATATTGGGGATTATATTAAATTGCAAGCATGTACTGCTGGTCTTTATGAAAATTTAAAGCATGTTAGTTCAAATGCATATGTCATTGATCTTTTATCACATTTTGGTCGTCATTCAATGTTAACTGTTAAGGACTCCATTACTTACAAAGGCTATTTTAACATCTCTGATGATCATTTTCTACCTCCACATAGGAACTCATGCACTGAATCTTTTGCTATGTCTACTCCAATACCACCTATTACAGCACACAAAGATAAAATTGATGTTATTTTAGATGAGCAAATTGTGTTTGACCAATGATAAAGAGATTCAGTGTTTTCTTTTTCGTTGGGTCGATCAACTTAATTTTGATGGTACATGGATTCCTAGAGAGAGACTTAGCAGCGTGCTCCAGATTCATTGGAACTTTATAGGAGTCAGCATGATCTTCCTTTGCTTACGTCTTCTTGTTCGTATCATATTTTTGAAAATAATTTTCAACTGACATTGTCATCATTTGTGGAGTTTCGATATTTGGTTCATCGGAAGGATCGTCCCCCATGGCTTGACTTGGAGCATTTTGGGTATTATATTGATTGCAACCTTTTGCGTTTTGTTCACTCGACAGAGTTAGATTTTTCTCTCACCCGGGAGAGTTGATGAGCACATCACTTGTTTTGGGCTAGCTGATTTAGCTTATTTTCTTGTGGACTATTTATGATATGATTTGGGATAGGCCGCAATCTACGTGAAATTTGATGTTGGCATGGAAGACAAATGGTGTAGAGTCACTTGGATCGAGCAAAGACAAAAGGGGCTGAAATCGACCACTATGCGATCGCATAGTGGTTTCTGCAATGCTGTCGCATCGATACACCTGGGAGTTGAAGATGCAGATTCAATAACTCTATGCGATTGCATAGACTAAAACAAGAAGCAGATTTTATATTTTTCATGAATTTTCATATTTCACTATATTTCTTATTTTTGACAAGTTTATTATTTTAAGACTCTTTGATTTCGTATTTTTCATATTTCTTAGGGTTTATTGCTTTAGTATAAATATGTTTGTTTTTTTTTGTAAACATAAAGACTTTTATTATGAATAAAAATTAAGATTTTCTCTCCAATGGTTCTTGATGAACTTTTCGAACTTATCAAATATCCTTAACAATATAAAAGAGTCACTTTTCCTGAACAGGTGTCAACAAATCCTATCGTCCACCAAAACGACGTAGTTTGTTTTGGGTTTCTTCGTTTCCTTTCTCACTTATTCCTTTGTCATTTCTCTATTTTCTCCCTTAAATCGTCGCTCCGTCTTCCACCCCTCCCTGCCACCACTTCACTTATCAGTTGGTCCATCGATCTCCTCCACGGCTTGAGGGCTACACTATGTCTTCCACCACTCCCTGCCATGACTTCCCTTTGTGGTGGTTGTGTCTTAGTCGACTCTCCTGCTTGACTCGTGAGTTGTGTGCTATAAAGCAAGGGTTTTTTAGATTGGCTTCGTTGTTGCATTTTTCAAGGTATTTTTCTAAATAATTTTCATTTTTGTTTGAGTTTATGTTGATTTGTGAGTTAAAAGTTTTTTTTTTTTTTTTTATAAAAATTTTCGTTGTGAGTTAATTTATGTTGATTTCGCGAGGGGCGCTGCCCCTCGATCCCGCAACAGGAAGTCTCGTCTAAAATGACTGCAACAGGAAACCTCGTAGATGGCTAAATGATCGTTTGTTGATGGAGCATGTTCCCCCTTTGAATGCTAATGAAATCAGAGGATTGTTTGCTCCACCGCCGTGGGGTAAATTGTGTTTTGAAAAGACATCATTTCCCTTGACTCACATTCAAATATCGAAGCAAACAAGATATGGTCGAAATACACTCATTACTTTAGAAAATACTGCATTTGATCGAATTTCAGACAACTTTTTTTTTTTGTATTAGAGGGGCTTCTAATATTGGGTAAACTAAAGAAAGTAACGCTTTCACAATTTAATTCTCTCTTAAATAAACTGAGAAGGAAAGCATTTTAGATATGTTTTAGCAAATATATAATTTTCGAATTGTCCAACGACTCTTTTATTACTCAGTCCATAAGCCATCATATGAATGACAATATGGACGACTGTTTATCTTAAACGAAAGTCTTATTCTCGTGGATATGAGTGTGTACCTATACAGCTATCTACACCAGTGAATAGCCCTTAATAGTTAGGCTTTCTAAATTTCTTGTGTCAACTATCCATACTTGATTTGTTTTAGTTTTACAGGTGGTGATTTGCCACTTTCACCATTTTTCATGACAAATGTGGTAGAGTGGGACAAGTTCAGGAATATAGACATGGACAAGCAGGTTCTCTCTTTATTGTTTACTAAAGCACAAGACTGTCGAAAATTTATTTTCAAAATTTAATTAAACTAAAATCTGAATTTTTTTTTATCAAACTGATAATAATGGATTGTGATATTTCACCATCCCATTGTTGCATCCCTACTGCAGCATTTCCTTTAAAATGTTTAGTTTATAAATGGACATCTTCACTTTGATGGAGGTTAACAGAGAGTCAAAAATGATTCTTGAAATGTTTATTTTTCAATTGAATGGAAAATTCTTGTCGATACAGGTGCTTATTAAAGAAACTAAAACATGCCTATCTTGAGGAACTAATAAGTGCTTTTTGGTCCTTCAGAACATTATTTTTCCCGTAAGATACATAAAATTAACATGTAGGAATCTACATTGCTTTCACAATTTGGCATATGGCACGAGGATGCTTATATTCTCTCAGATCTTTGTTTGATTTTGCTAGGATTCCATTATAGAGTCCCTTGAAGACTCGTCTGGAGAGCAGAGATGCTGATGAAGTTGTTGTACTGACTGCATGGCATAGGGTTGATTGTAGAACTAGAGATGCACTTAGTCGTTCCTTTCTTTCAGAATTAATTAATAGCGATGAGGTACTTGAAATTTATTTCAAGACAGTTTGTGACCGTGATTCCATTTTTTCTCTTCTCACAATTGTGAAATAAATGTTGGAAAAGTATGAATATGATCTGGTGAAATAATGAATTTGTTTTCCTTTCATCTTGCTCTCAGTTCGTTCCTTAGTAATATTCGTATCACTTTTGTCAGAAACGTGTACGATTGTTCATCAAGGAGAGTCGGGATGGAGACGTTCTTGTGCTACAAGTTCAAGATCATTTCCCATCAGTTACTACTTCATGGCGTTTGTGAGGTACATCTTCTACTTCAACTTTTGAATGTTAACACCAAGCCCCAAGGGCAGCGATTGATCATTTCTGCCAACATTCTCAGTTTGTTATCTGAGAGCTTAAAAAGTTGACTTATAAGTAGGTTTAAAAGTAGATAACTTTTTTATGGATCAAAGTAGGAAATAAGTGTTTTTGAAATGGTTATAGTTGATAAAGATGCAAGGTGAGGTTAGGAAATTTAATGACGTCTTTAACTACAAATTTCAAGTTATTGTTTCGGGCGCTGTATATTTGAGGCTTTAAGTTCATAATTTTTGGTTGATGATAAAAATGAAAGCGATTTAGTAAAAAAATGTGCGCTATATTTTTGAAAGTTTTATATCATGTTTATTTTACACTTTTTCATTGTTTTAAAAATCCTTGTTCATTATTTCGCAAAAAAAATTGAAAAATAGGGCTTGTCCTCCTATTGATGTTGACAGGTCTGGACTCTTTTACTTTTCACCCTGAGAAATTTAGACTAGAGTTCTGTTTTTGATATTATAATGCACAATCAATTTGCATAGGATTGTATTCAACGTTTGATTTTCATTTGATAAACTATTTGCTTTCTTGTGCTTACACATTTGAATTTGTTTCGGTGCATCGAGCTGTGGTGAATCTCATCAATGTATCAAGACATTAGTGACAAACTAGAATTATAAGTGTTTGTAATTCCATTCATTTTGTTTTTCATGTTTTAGGGACAACTTAACCTCGTTTTGATTATGAATTTTATTGAGTTAGATGTCGAAATTATTTAATTGCACCGATAATGAATAAAACTGGTTGACTACTATATAGTAGTCACCTGTGTTTTGTGAAGTACTTGAAGTTTTTAAAAGGGGAACTTTTTCATCAATTGATTTCTTTGATCCAGTGTGAGCGACGATGACTTAATTTAAATTTTGTTTTTGGGACGTTGATGATTTGTATCCTAATTGTTGGATTCTTATCGGCTGTAATATGGGACGTTGATGATTTGTATCCTAATTGTTGAATTGCATATTTATTATATATTAGTTATTTTTATTAGCGCGAAGACTTTAATTTTTTTTTAAATCATCCTAATTTACTTTTCGGCGTTGTTATAGTTGAATATTTAGGAAATATTTGATATTTTTTGTCGAATTGTATATTTATTATATATTAGATATTTTTATTAGCGTGAAATTTCATTTTTTTTAAAATGATATTAGAAAAGTGCATTTAATTGAATATTTAGGAAATATTTGATATTTTTTTTTTTCTATATCTATTATATATTAGATGAGTGCATTTAATGTATGTGATTGTAGATAAATACATTTATTGGGTTAGATGGAGTGGTTGGAAAGATTGCATTTATTGTGTATGTATATATTTTAGTGTATATTTACATACTTCAAGTGTAATTCTCATTGTAAAGAGTAATTTTTATCTCAAATTGGAGCTACTTGATCGATATTTCATATTTCGTATTCAAGGTAATTCTGCTTAAACTTTTTACAAATTTTGTATTGAAGACTTGTGATTGTATTTAGATGTGTACGGGCTATTTTGGTGACACAGCGATCGTGACCCTTGATGACCACGCAATCACAGTGACACGGCCGCCACGGTGATCTCATGTTAGCACCGTGACGGTGTCATGGAAAAGGCCAGGCCATGTCCGTGGCACAGGCCACAGAGATGGCGTCTCCGTGTCACCGAGACGCATGTCTCCGTATCACACGGAGACAGTATCTCCGTGACAACATCCCCGTCGGGGGCGGTGCTGCCCCTCGACCCCGTGATCTCTACTTGATGACTTATATATGAATGTATAATTGATGACTCATGACATGCAACTCATTTGTTTTTCATGATTTTAGTTAAATGTATTTCATATGAAACGTAGAATCTTATTAAATAGAATCATATGAATACCAGAACGATTAAAATTACTGTTAAGGATAGTTTCGCAGTATTAATTGTCACACAAAAAACATGTTACAACTCGCATGATTAGGAAATCATATTAAGAAAATATTAATGAGGCGCGAGTTCGCAAAATTAGCACGTAGCATCTAAATCAGTCTCTTCTAGCAGCAGGAAAGGTTCCAATTAGCGTGGGACGCAATACCAAAATAAGGTACGAGCAACACTGAGCTCTTTCTTTTCCTTTTCCATGTTTGTTTCTCCATATACATAACTTCAATTTCTAGATGCGACTTGTGAGCATGTTTAGCTAAGCTTAAAAAAGTTCACTTATGAGTTAACAAGTTCAAAGTAAATGAATGTTTCAGTAATTGAGTTTATTTATTGTACTTGGATCATATTTTGTATAATGAATTTTATCAGGGAATAATTAATGATATCCATCTCACCATCTTGAATTCAAACTGATGTGTTTGCAATAGTTTGATTAGTGCACATGAATCCAGGTTAAGAGTGGCTCTTCTCATATGCTATGTATTTCAGTCATGCACAGTAGTGTTATAACGTCATCATTGATTAAGCATAGGCAAGAAAAGTTTGAGGAATATTGGATGCAAAATTCATTTTCCTACTTCTTGTCTAAGAAATGTACTCTTAGGAAACTTTCTTATTCAGGAAATGAAGAGATTATTATCCTACCTAATCCAGTAAGTCAAAATTGTATATTCGTCATTTGTTTACCTTTATCTTTTGTGACTTGTGAGAGCTCTGTCTTTTTATCTTAATAACGATGTTTTGGTTACACTTAAACAGGGTGCTGGGAATGCTAAAAGGAAGAAGTTCTAATGAAACGGAAAATTAAGTATTATTACAAGCTTTTTTAGGTAAGATTTTCTTTTCTTTTGATGTTAGGATGCTGTACATTTTTGTATTTCGAATAAGATAGGGGGGTATTTAGCAATTTCTCATTCTTCTGAAGTTCTAACTTGTCTTTGGATGTTATGTTTTTGGGTCGGTAATTTTTCTCAATTCTTATGCACATGTTTCTAAGTTCTAACTTGGTCAGTAATTTTGGTAGGTGCTGACAATGAAACCAAATTGCAAGAAGAGGTGAAATCTGCAGAAGAAGTTCATATATCGACGATAAAACGAAACAATAAGTACCGTTACAAGCTTTTTTAGGTAAGATGTTCTTTTATTTAGTTGTTGTGATGTTATGTACTTTTTTCTTCGGAAGGAAAAGCAAGTGTTCGGTGATTCTTTCGATTTCATATGCACAAGTTCGAGTTTATCTTTCTATTATATAATAAGCAAATGGTTTCTTCGATTTGTGTTATCTCTTCTCTACTATATTTTGTATGGCTTAAGATGTTCTACTGGATATGTGCCTGTGAGATGCTGACGAGAGGGAATTTGTAAGAAAGAAAATTTAATTTGTATTTCATATGGATGCTCTATATGAACCATGGAGCTTCAAATATTGCTTTATGCTATTTTTAGATGACTTTCGATAGTAATTTGCATGTTGCTATTTTCTATGTTTTTAACAACGCTTCAGTCCCTCTTGCTGCTCAAGCAACTTTTCCCTACATATTTGTTGTGAGGAAATTTTTACAGGCAAGTATGCTATATTTCTAAAGCTCATGATTTAGGTTTGTGCTGTATTTTGAGGTGTTATTTTCTTTCTGCATTTACTTTACTATATTGTTGTGATGTGATTTGGGACGATTATTCCCAATAATCTTCAACAGGTATTAATGGTTAAATAAATTGCATATTACACCATGTTTCCAAATTGGATACACTAGCCGGTGTTTGGTGTCGAGGTACGTAATAGTAAAGTCGAGATCTGATATAATATATTTATTTCTATATATTGATTTTGTATAATTTATATTTTTTATTAATATGAACACCCTGGAATATATGGTATAGATTTGATTTGATTTGATTTGATTTGATATGTAAATTGTAATACTGTATTCTATAGATCTTGTGCGCCTTGATTTGGCTTTTCTGCACTATTGATTATAGCAAATAATTTTAACTGCTATTAACAAGGTAGAATCAATGAACAAAGAGGTTTAGTATGTTTTAATATGACAAAATGTGTGGTTAATGAATGGGTAGTTTTCGTAAATGTATGTTTCAAGTTAATATTTGAGTTTGACTAAACTTAAAAAGGAACTTTTTTAGTGACTTTTAATTTTATATAAACAAAATGTTTGATTGATATTAGTAAAGTAAATCAATGAAGAAAGAGTTTTAGTATGTGTTTGTTACATTTGGTTCTTCAAGGGTTCGACCTGATTTCTATAACTTGGGTTAGTATTATTGATTTAAGAATAAACAGAAACCAGCGGACTGTATATTTTTTCTGGCTTATTTATACGTTAATTTATATATTTTAGCTTTTTTCATTTGTTAGGTGGCAAATATAGAATGGATAAATGGGTTGATGACATATATTCAAATGTTTGCTCTAAAGACAATTGAAATACCATTGCCAGGACGGCATTCCCCTTTCCCCCAGCTTGTCCAATGACCTTGACACTCAAAGGTATTTCACTATTTCTATCTTCATTTTTATTTCCTATTACTGTTTTGGCTTTTCTATATTCATATTATTGCAAACTTCTATTAAAATGCCTTAAATGGACTTTCATTTATAGTAATGGGAGTAGTATATAGTATTAATTGCGGGGAGTAGTATATAGTACTAATACTGTAATATAATTCAACATATAAAGTTGTTTACTTTTCTTCTTTTCTTACAATCATTTCTGAATTATAATTGCCTTTTTTTTTTTAATACTCTTGCTGTTTTGGATTGGCTATGTATTAGTTTTTCTTGCATGCAATTTTTTATTTTTTATTTACTGTGAAGCTGCATTATTTCTTACTTCTCGTAATCATATGCAGCTCTAATGTTTTTTTAATTTCCATGGTGTTGTTGTCTATTTTTGTACATGTGGCTTTTGTCTAACTTAGGCTTGTGCAAGTATAACTTTCATTTAAATCAAGATATATTTATGCGTACAAATACATTATACAGAATTTATTTTACACACATTCTTATCATTTCATTAAATTTATTTTACGTTCTAAGTAAATTTGTGTAATTTCCCTTCTTACATATATGGTTCGATTGTAAATTAGATATGACTACTTCCTTTGTTTCCTTTTGTGCTTGTATCGTTACAATTTTGACTTGGTGGAGCACTCAACTCTGTTGCTAAAGTGTTTGTTGGGTAAGTTTTGATACAAAATTAGTTGTTTTCATTCATTTTTTATAGGTTCCTTTAGATATATTTTTTATTTTCTTTTTTTGGTTGGAGGATTAATGAAACTAAATTTATATTTTATGAGTTTTGAGTGTTAAACTAGAATCATTCTATAGAATGCGATCTGTATTTTGTCAGATAGTCTTCAATTTTGTTATGATTTTGTCCAAACTGAACTTTGTAGAGAGTTTTTTTTCTTTTTCTTTTTTTTTTTATTTTTTTTATTTTTGCATATATTGTCCATGCTTATACACATAACACATTATATAGATATAGAGTTTTGTGTTTAGTATTCGATAATGTGGTTTTGTGGTTCTATTATAATTATGTAGTCCTTTATTATTATTTTGAGTTGTTTTTCTTACATTTGTTAAATATGTGATTTTTAAGTATGATATGATTGAGATTTTTGTTTTTATTAACTTTACTTTTATATTTGTTTTTCACTTGGAACAGATGAGACATGTCCATTTTGCATTGTCAAGTTTGTGTAATGATTGTCTTGTTATGAGTATGTTAAAATTGAGTTTCCACAGAATGATCAAATTTGTAATTACTTGCACAAAATTTAAGTCATACTATACTATCATTGGGCTAATCTATTTTAATTTTACACTTGTGTTTGAATCACATCAATAATTGTGTATTTTTGTACTGAAGCGTCATGAAATTATAGTTAGCTATCTTTTCCATCACAATGCTTATGTACTTCCACATTAAGAGGATGAAAAAGAATGCATCAAGTGGTGAAAATATAGTCTTTTACTGCAGTTGACTAGCTTTCTCTCCAAGATGATATTAATATTAATGAGTGAGACAATTGCAGGCAGCTTAGATTTAGTTGTCTCATAACAGAGATCTCTATTGCTAATCAAATACACCTAAAGGTTTATTCAAAATTGGAAAGAGATAGTTACCATGCTTATTAAACTCAGGAAAACTCTTTGGGCAACTAATAACATAAACAAACTTGTGTTTAAAATTTTGATTTCTAATTGAGTATACAAGCACTCATTATTCCTTTTAGCTCTATATATTCGGTGACGTTATGCACAAATCTTTTACTACTCTGCCTGCACATACCGTATTTCTGTCATGTGTTATACCTATTCAGTGGAATCCCAAGTTATATGTAAGCTAACTTATGCACTATCTTTAATCACAATATGATAATTCAAGTAAAGTAGAGTCTCCACTTTCCATTTAATTTATTCCAACGTTTGCTTTCAGATTTTTTTGATCTATTTGATGAAAATAGGAATTGTGTTATCGAATGAGGAATTTATCCATGCACTCAATGCTTTCCATCCCCATACTCCTATTAAAGACAAAATAGAATGTAAGTGATAGATAATAATTATTTTCGGCTCTAAAAATAATAATTTACTTGATAAAGTACCTATTTTGGATAATATTTTCTTTCTTTTGTAATTGCCTTTAGGTTTTATCATCTAAGACAATTTGGATTCATTGAGCAAGAAGAAGTGAGTATATCCCATCGCAAATATTAATCTTAATCTTATAATAATTATGATAACCCGAAGACGATACAATCTTTTTATCCCATGTATTTTGACAAAAAGTCAACTGAGGTAACTATCTTTATCAAATTCTTTTGCTCAATGATAGCATTAATCCAAGAAATAAAATATGGATTATTCTTACCTTGGCTCCCAAACTAATTTTCGTGTATCTTTGAACTAGACATATACTCCTATTATATATCTATATTGTGTATTATAGATTATATTGCTACCATAAAATGTTCTCCTAAATGCTTTATTGTTGCAATAATTCGAACCATGTTAACATGATTATATTTCATTTTTAGGATTTGATATATATCAGGGATGCTAGCAAATGCACTTCCTCAAATTCACTAGGATTATTTGGAAGAAGAACAACCACATAACGATAGACCACTAACTAACTAGGTAATCCTCACTTTTTAGATTATAAAATTATCCAATAAGCATTTATCCATTTTTTTTATATCCTTTAAAGTGGCTATTTGTGCCGATTTTTGGTCTTGTATCCCAATTTCCCGAAATGAAAAATTATGGGAGTTGTGTTCTACTTCCAACAAGTTGGATGTGCACAACTTGGTATGTTTTTTAACATATAAACAAATTTTTATCTTGGACTACTGAAAGAGCAGTTGAGAAGGATAAAATGGATTCAAGAGAAGTTAACGCATTTATGGGTAAACTTAATCTCAGCCTCAACTCTCGACTTTTAAGGTGTGGCTTTGGGCTTTAGCAACAGTAAGTTCATGGGCCATTTACATATTCAAAGTTTTACTTCATCATTCCGAAAATTACGTTTTAACTGTTAAACATGTCTTCCTTTTCAGGGAAAGTGCAGAATGCAGGGAAATCAGTACAAGAACCATTTGATGCCCAAGGATTATTCTTACCTTGGCTGCCAAGAAATTGTTATTTATTGCTTCTATGCTACAAGAAACTACATAAAAAAGGGGATCAGGTATTGCTTGTAATGCTTCTGTCTTTTCTTTTCATCAACTATGTTTACGGAAAGTGTTGTCCTCTCAACATAAGATATGAAATTCTCTTCTTCTTCAAGTTTAATTCATGTCTGTTGAACAAATTCTAAATAAATTTTGAAATCTCATATTAACCTATATTACATCCCTAAATGTTTGAAAAGATTGTTATTTACATGATTCATTCAATTTGAGGCTGGTTGTTCTACAAGCACTAATTGTATTGTTTAATTTCGTTAGTTTTTACACTCCAAGATTTTCTAAGTCACTCACCTGATAAACAATAAAGTTGATGATTGTGTGGTTTGTTGTGTCTTCATGCATAAAATCATGTTTACTACTGCGGTTATATTTTGTCACCAACAATTAATCTCTAGCACACAACATTGCACGCTAATTATACCATAAAAATAGCAAAGCCCGTGCATTGCACGGGCATGAACTAGTATTATTATATTTGTGGGTTCAACCCTTAGAACTTAGCAAAGGATTAGACACCCTTTGTGGCGTTCGCAAATTGAGGTTCGTTGGTTTTGTAATCAAGAGGTCTTTCAAGTTTTGTTCTTGTTTGGTTGCTTGGTTCAATAATTTGCAGGTCGAGATCCTATCGTCTATAACCTGAATTTGAGTTTTCATTGCGTTTTCAAATCATTCCGTGAATTTCATAAGATTCCCCCACCTGGGATCTCATCAATTTACTTATATTTATTCAGTGTTCTAAACAGTGCACCAAGGCGCGCCTTGGCACGTAGCTCGCTCTTGGGCCAAGCAAAGTCGCTTGGCGCGTAATATGGCGGTCAACGCGAGGCGTTGACTGATAAGGCGTAATAAGACGCGCATAAGTGTGCTTAGGCGCACATTATTTATTTTTTAAAATTTTTTTTATTACAAATTTTTTTTTTTTTATTAAATGATTTTTTATTGATTAAAATTAAAATAAAATAAGAAAACGTCTTTTTACGCATTAGCCACGTCTAAACTTGCCTAGTCCTTAACTTGGCCTTCACGCATTACGCTATTTAGATCCTTAATTTTATTTCATTGGGCTTGTATTAATGGGTTTGGCCCAAGCCCTTATATTTAGGTTTGCTTATTTTTTTTACACACACACACACACACACACACACACACACACACACAGAGATATATATATATATATATATATATATATATATATTTTTTTTTTTTTTTTTTTTACACACACACACACACAGAGAGATATATATATATTATATATATATATATATTGTATTGAAACATTTAGGGGAGACAATGAATTGATGAATGAATGAAATGTTTGGTTTGTTGTCAAGATTTTCTTCCTCATTCTCTCCCTTTTTCCCCGATTTTTGTTTCTTCTCCGGATCTTCCTCCATTCTATCCGAGTCCACCCTCCCTTCTTCCTGCCTTCTCCCTCTGTCTCTACTCTTCTCTTGCTACAATCGAATTCTCTATTCGTCCTACATCAGAATGTAATACATAAAATGCATTGGAGATGTTCGAAGCTTTTTGTAAAAGGGTTTCCATTGTCCAAACTTTATCGTAAAAGGCTACCGACAATATCACTTGTTGATAATGCATCCAAACAAATCAATGACTACACCAAAGAATTTTCACATTCGGATGCCTGTAAAAAGCATTACTGTTGGGATGTAAAATGGAAATCTAAGCAAACATGAACTTATAATAATTAGTACAACACAAATATAAAGAGATACATCACTTCATTATTCTTCTTTTCTTTTTGTTCTGTTAAAATCCTTAGTTAATTGGTTCACATGAAAATATAAAATTTCTCCTTCCTATTTGAATAGGTTAAATTGTCAAGAACATCGAAATTTGATAATATCACCAAGGAATCTCATGTTTGCTGACAATGTGCAAGGGCTCGACTTTAATCTTCTTCAGTGATATCACCACATCTTTCATGCTTGGCCTGTGTTGAGGAGATTCTGCTACACAATTCACAGCCACGTTCATAAGTGACGATATGCACATCAGCTTTTCATTCAAGTGTCTTTCCACAGACTGTCAACAACTATGTATTTATCCATAGACTGTCAACAACTATAAAACCTAACAAAATAGAATCATGCTAATAATATGTTATAAATTAGAAAGAAAGATATAGAACAAAAGAAAGAAATCAATAAACTTATGCATTTATTAAGAACCAAACTCTCATATTTATAGGAAAGAATTAGGGCTACAAGGGATACAACAATCATAATGATTAGAGTAATATGAATATAAAAGTCAGTTATAAATATTACTATATTTATAACAAAATATATATTATTTAATATGTATATGATTTTTTTCCTTGATTATTAACAAATGTATCAAAATCAAACCGATTTTAGTTGGGAAAATTTCAAAATTCAGGTATTAACTATGACCATTTTTCAGGTTTTATGTTTCAAAATTCAAAACATAGGTGATAAATAAATAAATTTATTTATTAAATATATTAAGGTCACAATTATACAATCAATGGTCACAGTTACATACTTATAGGTCACAACTTATTTATTTGTCACATATTATCAAATTAATTGGTCACATATTATTTCACGGTCACAAATCAAAAAAATTATAGGTTAATGGTCACAGTTACATACTTATAGGTCACAACTTTTTTATTTGTCACATATTATCAAATTAATTAGTCACGTATGATTTCACGGTCACAAATCAAAAAAAGTATAGGTTACAGACTTACAGTTTATTCATCAATCATAGATTTTCAAATTAGTTGGTCACAAATTATTTTCAGTCACAAATTATAAAATTTTTAGGTCACAACTAAATGGTTGGTCACAAATAACCATATAGTTGTTCACAAATTAACCTAATAGTTGATCACATACACCAAATACCCCGTTCCCACCTTCGATCCCGATCCATCACCAATATTTGATCACAAATCAACCAAATAATTGGTCACAAACATCTAAATAGTTGGTCACAAACTCTCTTCTTCCCATCCCACCACCACAATTGCCACCAACATCAACTACAACACCACCACCACATATCACGGCACACCACCACTGCACATTACAACCGCACCTAACCACCACACATTGCCCGATTTACTTTCGTAGATTCACCTTGGCAAACACCAACACCGCCTATTAAATTCCACCATTTCTTCTAAATATCACCGACACGGCTACCATATACATCGTCGCTACCATCACCAAAATTGCTTGTTTCAACTAGGGATGACAATTTAATCCGTCCCGACTCGAGGGGGTCCCGCCCTGAATGGAGCCAAAACAACCCACCCGACGGGTTGGGCAGACGGGGCGGGACGTCTGGGGTCGCCTCGTGGTAGGTTACGGGGTGGGACGGGGCATCTTCACGTCGTCCCGTGAAAAAAAATATTTTTTTTTTTTAATAAATGGTTAGTTTTATTTACAATTTTATAACATATTTCTAAACCAACAATTATATTATACAATTGTCAATTTAAAATTTTACATAACTAACAATTGTTTATATGATTTATAAATTCGGTCATTCATCTTTTTATTATAATTAAATTATATAATCTGAAATTCTGAATTATGATAGTTAAATAAATATTTTTTTACCTTTGAAAGATTTATACCAATTAATTAAAACAAGTTAATATCTTGATCGAAAAAACTAGAAAAAAATTTAAAATATATGGAACGACCTTTAAGTTTTTGGTTAAGGATTGAACTTTAAATAATAACATAACTCGAATTTTGAAAATGTAAAAAAATAAATAAAAAAACTAAAAATTAAACGGGGCTACAAACGAGGGAAATTCTCGCCCTGCCCCGTCTAAGGCGGGGTGAAACGGGGTGAAGGTGCTTCCGTCTTGAACCCACCCCATTGTCATCCTTAGTTTCAACTGCACCCACCACCTCCACCTACAACTCTAATCAACGACCACGCCATCACCACCATTGTCTGCTAAAATTTACCATTTCTTCCAACACTACTACACCTACAAGAACCACCAAACCATAGATCAGAAACCACCTACCCGTAGTAGTGCCGTGCCGTGCTAGAGAGAAGTCACCCGAGAAGAGAAGTGAAGTTGGATAAAGAGAGATTGTGCAAGTCATCGTAAAAAAATGTACACCACCACAAGTCGGAAACTAGTGCGGAAAATCATCAAACCATCGCAACACCACCACCACCATTACCATCACCAACCGGAGAAACATATGTAGTAGAGGGGAAAAAAAGAGAAACGATGATGGACGCGCACGTTGTTGCTGACGATGGGTGAGGGTGGCCAGTGCTGCAACTATCGCCAACGCACACGAGCGCCTTAAAGAGTCACTGGAAGGGTGGGGTGGAGTGGAAATGAAAGTGGGGGTGTGTACCGGGTGTGAGCGGGGATTTGATGGTAGATTAATTTAATTTTATAATATTAAAAATTTAAAGTTACCTGATTTTTGAACTATGATTTTGAAAATTCTGGTATAGTGTTATTTCCACATTTTAGTTGCCGTTAAGTGGGCCTTAAAAATTACTGACCCAATCACAATAGGCGGCAAGCTTTGAAATCAAAAGAAGAGGCCGGGTCGGGTCTGGCTCCACGTTAGGCAATTATTATTATTATTTTTTCATTTTCATTTTATAAAGTAGATAGTCCCCTGTTTATCAAAATCGAAACCCTCGTCTCTCAGTAACAAAGAGAATTTCCCTTGCAAGATTTCTCCAGGTAATTCTAAGATGTATAACTGTCTGTATTGGTGTCTTTATGTATGGTGTAGTGTCGTGAAGCATTCAGTTTAATCACGGTTATTGATGGATCCGCATTATATGATTAATTAAAAATTTATTATAGGCATTTCAATTTTTTTATTTTAGAAAATTGATTTCATCGAAATGGGTTATTCTTTTTACTTTCATATTTCTTTGCATGGAGCTCTACTGGTTGTTTTTGAATTATGGAATTGCATCTGTAAATGAATATTAATTTAATTTTTGAGTAAAGGGGTAGCCATTTTTGGCATTTATTTTTTTGGTGAATTGTAGGAACATGTTTATGGTGTCTCTGTAATCAAAGAGTGACATGCAAGATGTTGCCGGATTATTATCATTTACTTCCGTGAATCGAAGCATTACTCAATTGAAGGACATCTGGCAAAATTAAACCATGGCTCAGCAATCATCGCGGCTTAATCGCCTGATCACTTTATTGGACAGTGTCCTTATAATTTTTTGTACTCAGATGGTTATAAATATCATGTTACACCTAGATTTTGTATTTCTTTACGTCTGTTTAAAATCTGTGTATTTATGCACTTGACACTTAGCATCCTTGCGTGTTTCTGTAGAATTGTTTCAATATAAATTATAGGTTAATTGTTAAAATTTGTAAGTATCTATATGGATTTTTGTTGTGAATATGTTTATAACTTTACTAGAAAGGCATGCATTATTAATCACGTGTCGTTGCATTGAATTTGTAAATATTTCAATCTTTTTATTTTATCGTGTTATAAGTAATTTTGGTATTTAGAGGGTATACATATGAAGATGATAGTTCAGATTCTTTTTCTTCTTCTTCTTTTGTGTGTTTGGTGTCAATTGGTGTCTTTTAAGTATCTATATGGTTATTTGTGGCAAATATGTCTATATCTTTAGTAGAAAGGCATGTACGCATTATTGATCTCGTGTCCTTGCACTGAATTTGTAAATCTTTCAATCTTTTTATTTTATCGTGTTATAAGTAATTTTGGTATGTAGCGGGCAAGTATACATATGAAGATGATACTTCAGATTCTTTTTCTTCTTCTTCTTTTG
The DNA here is from genome assembly GCA_019395295.1 of Osmanthus fragrans. NCBI lineage: Eukaryota > Viridiplantae > Streptophyta > Magnoliopsida > Lamiales > Oleaceae > Osmanthus > Osmanthus fragrans. The sequence goes on along the minus strand of CM033359.1, from coordinate 20,360,208 downwards.
TGTTTTTGGTGTTAATTGATGTCTATGCGGCATGTTGTTTTCTCTTTAATGAAAACTAAGCGGGTTCGACCCAAGCAACAAGGTTTACTGCGGCCAGGCAGATAGGGGAAATTGCCAAATCACATCCTCAGGACCTGAATTCTCTGTTGAGCAAGGTATGGTTTTGCTGCTCAGATTTTTTTAGTTCTCTGAGTATTTGGTTTTACTCTAACATGTTTTTGTCATACCTTCTGCTCTCTTGCTTGTTTATATTTGGTAGCTTGATTTCATTGCATCACGGGGGCAAATATCATGTCATTCAGTTCTTATTAGTGTAATTTACTATAGTATTTTGACGTCATAATGTTGTTTTGCACAATAGTTTTTATTGGATAATGGTCCACTGGAAAGATAATGTCATTGAACAGGCTCCATATCAACTTTGATCTATTTGCTTTGAATGTACCTAGTGAATTTTGTTTATTACATAGACTGTAGCAGGAGTCCAGTTTAAATTTCTAAGTTTGACCTTTCATTTGTAACATGCAGGTGTCCCAATATCTGCACAGTAAAAAGTGGGATACGCGGGTTGCTGCAGCTCATGCTATAGGAGCTATTGCTGAGAATGTTAAACATACATCGTTGACTGAGCTCTCTAATAGTTTTGAAATGAAAATGTCTGAAGCTGGGATTTCTGGCACCTTCGCCGACATTGTGACTTGGCCTAACCGCAATCCTGAAAATTCAGCAGGCACTTCATTTAGAAGGTTTGTTTTCTTCCATTTTCTATGTATAATATCATATACACTATACGTTCCTTTCGTTTTACTGGTCGATCATACTTCTTGCATGATGGATTCCTCGAGTATATTAAACTGTGCAAGTCCTTTAGATTATTCTTCTGAGGAAAAATTCAACTTCCACAGTTTTGATCTAAACAAGGTGTTAGAATTTGGGGCTTTGGTGGCATCCGGTGGACAGGTACTTTCCTTCCATCTATCTCCACAGGGCCCAAAAAGCAAAAGAATAAATTTCTTTGCAGAATATTTATACCTTTTCATACATGATTGGACATCCATCTGTTTCTATGTCTATTAACAGATATATATATATATATATATATATATATTTTTTTTTTTTTTTATTATTATTATTATTTATTATTTATTTATTTATTTTTTTTTAATTTTATTTATCAACTCTTTGCCACTTATTTTGTGTTTGCTTTCAGTTTCACGAAATAACTGAATATCATTTCTTATTTTCTTTGTTCCGCTGAATTATTATCATCACATGATTACTATTATTCTTTTGTTTGGTTGGGTGGTGCGAACCTCAATCTTCGAGAAAAAGTAGTAAATATCTCTCTTATTTAGTGAAAGTATAACAACTCCATTTGCGTATTTAGTCTCGTGCAATACAAATTGTGATAGGAGTGGCTTTTGGCGGTGTGAGTTTCTTTATTTGGCAAACAAAGTAGGAAATGTGTCAGAATCATCAATTTAGAGATATATTTAAAAAAAAAGGTAAGGTTTTTGCTATTTGTCTTCAAAATACTTGAGTTTGATTTGTTTCTTCTCATACTGTAGCTGTGATTTATGTTATGGTACAGTGGATGAATATCTCCTGTGAGCGGTTAATATCTTACTAATGTTATCCATGGTTTAGTATCCTGAACTCCTCGTGTTAGTGAAAGTTTGATAATTACTTTAGCAATGATGATTTCTCTGCCCAAGGTTAATGATTTATGAAACTGTGAAGATTTCTCTACTCAGTATCAATGACTTTAGAATAATATCGTATTTTTAGTGCTCGTCTTCAATTACATTGCACATAACATTAACACTTCAATATACATACATGTATACATGTATGTATGTATGTATGTATGTATGTATGAAGGACCTTCATACATCAACTGATGATTTCCTTTAGTCTCCCGCCATGTCTTACTTTAAAATTTAAATTACTTAATTTAAACTAAACTACCCTCTTCCCCCTAAAGTACATTCCTTTAAATTGTTGAAAGTATGTTGCACTTTTTTTCATTTATGAATAGCATTTTAAAATGATATATTTTGTTTTTTACATTTATTTCGATTGAATAGTTTCTTAATAAAAAATTATATTCCTAAACCTTAAGTGATATATATAAATATTCATAAGCTTTTAGTTTGCCAAAGTAACTAAACATGTAAGCACTTATCTGGAATATGGATTTCCACACTGAAAGATTTATTCATTATAAAGGCCCTATTTGCAGGGCTTCTGCTTTTGTTACTTGTAGAAGAGCTTTTTGAGGAAGTTACTTTAGGCTAGCTTTTTCTAAAAGATCTTCTAGCAAGACAAAGCACTTTCAAAAAAAAATTCAAAAGTAGTTTCTTATTTTTTCAAGTAGCTTTTGGCTTTACACTGCCAAACGGGTCCTAAGTGTAATTGCTCCCCACCTATCTAGATTTCCACATTGAATGATTTAGCCCCTGTTTGGCCCCCATTTTTTGGAATGAAAATGGTAGGAATAGTGTTTTTTTTTTTTTGAAAAATGAGTGGTTGAAAAGGAAAGAAAAGTTTTCGATTTACGTGTTATATTATTTTATGGAAGATTGTGTGGTTGAAAATAGGAGAGAGAAAAATGGAATGTAATGAAATTTAATTTAATGGGGATCAAACATAGGCTTATTCACTAATAAGCATACTTGCTGACCTCCATCTCAAATATGGACTGTACCCCTACTGAGTTGGCACAAGAAAAGCTGATTATCTTTCTTTTGCAATGGCATTTTCCTAGCAACCTGTGACGAATAGCACCACTTATAGACCACTATCACTGCCATCATTAAATCACAGTTCACGACCAATAGAAGGTGAGCCCTAGATTATACTTAGGCCCTGTTTGGTAGGGATTTTTAGAATCAATTCTCATTTTCAACTACACATTCTTCAATAAAATAATATTTTTCATCACATCAATAACTTTTTTTTTTTTTTCAACCACACATTTCCCATCATATCACTATTCAAAAATCAATTCTTACCCCCAAAATCCCTCCCAAACACCCTCTTAAAAACAGAAAGAAAAACAGAGAAGAAAATTGAAGATTAATGGCATCTCCAAGCCTTGTAATACAAGAACACCATGACCATAATCACCCTTCCACTGCAATTCCCTCTCATTCCCCAAGAAATTATATTTCAAGAACTAAACAGGAGAAAGAAAAGAGATTCCTAAACCAACGCCATCCCCATTGAAATCTGTAAAGTTCTGATGCAATCTACCAAGCTATCACTTCTACTGTAATTTCCACTTCCAAATGCGTGGTAGAGCTACTACCCCCATCATGAAAGCCCTTACCATGGGCAGAAACTTGGTTTTGAATTCTGTTATTTTATGTATCCAATGTCCCAGTTGATGATGTGCTGGCATGTTATGTATACTTTCCCTTTAGTTAAGTGCCTTCAGTTTTTGTTTTCTGGCTCATTTATGTGTTTATGCTTATGATATTTTAAGTGCTAGTAGTCGTTGGAAACTAATAAGCTGTAGTGAGTTTTATATCGCTTTTAGACCTTCGAAAGTGATTTGTAATGTCAAGTTGGTAGGACTGTTTAGGATAGATTTTACGTTTTATCATGACTTCTACATGCATACTCCATTTTGCGTCACATTTATTGGCTTTAAAATCCCGTGTCAGCCCCTCTTATGTGATAACTCCTGTTGTAAGAACACCTCTATAGAAAAGTTGCTAGATAGTATCTCGAAATGCTACTCTTGAAATATATCATGTTCCTGAAAGCCACTTGAACTTGATCATTCATTACATTGTTTCTCAGTCAGCACTCAAAATCAGACTGAGAATTTAAATAGAGAACCTTTATTCTTGAGTTCAGCATATGAAATTCAAGATAACTCACGAACTTCAAAATTTATTACTACGCTGCCTTTGGTGGGGGAAAGAGGATGATTTCTATGTTCACATGTTCGTTGATGTCCATAGCTTATTGATTCTTGATGAAATGAGTGCAGGTTAGATTTGTTTGTGATATTGTGCATGCACTTGATTTTTCAATTGACTTCGTTTTAGGAGTACGACATAGCAAGTGACAACAGCAAGAATTCTCGGGAAAGATTGGCTCGACAAAAGCAGAATCTTCTGCGTCGATTGGGTGAGTGTTGTATCAAATTTTACAACTAAGTATTTGTATCTCTAACTCAAATAATCAGCAATCCCCTGATACTGAATTTTAAGGCGACAATGGTACTATCTGTTTCTTAGTGATGTAGTGACTAAAATAGTCAAGTCCTTTTCTTAAGTTGTAGGCGCAGATTGTTAACACGTTTCACACTTGGAAATAGGAAAACTCGTCTACAGTATGATCTAGAGATGTTTTGCAAGGAAAGCATTACATATGGTTCTGGCCAGCCTATTTATTCTATTTTAATATGTTTTCCTGGAGCATGCTATGCACATGGTATTAGTGAAATTCTGATCACGAGCTATATTTATTATTTATCGATGCCTTTTAGGTCTCTCAATATATTCTCTAATTCATAACGTAAATGCGTAGAATTTCACATTTGCAACTTTGAGATTACCTGGATTTTATCTTTTGTTTCCACCTACGAGTTGTATCATACATTTTGCTCAATGAATGTGGGCATATGACCAGATGGTTACATTGTATACACGCACTGACTCATACAAGGTGACGTCCTTGCTGATTTGTCGTCCAGCTGATTAAAATTGAGATTAGTAGCAGTTAAATGAAAGCTACCTTACTTAGATCCCTGATAGCATTATTGGATTAGCCGGCGCGACAAGACAAATTAGTCAGTATTGTTTATCGTTCTTGTATGCTTGCATGGTCTTTCTATTTCCTATTTTTCCTCGACGGAATTCCTGCCCTAATAGAAAATACTGTTTGTGAAAATATTATTTGTCATTTTCATATACAGGATTAGATGTGTGCGAGCAGTTCATGGATGTGAATGATATGATAAGAGACGAGGACCTTTTTGTTCACAAAATTAATTCCTCTGGCAATGGAGTTGCCCTTCAGTATTTCTCCTCGCGGCCTCTTCATAATATCCAGCAACTTGTCACGAACATGGTTCCTGCCTCCAGGTCTCGGAAGCCTAGTGCCAGGGAACTAAATCTCTTGAAACGTAAAGCAAAAAATAATTCAAAGGAACAAACAAAGGGGTGGTCTAAGGTCGGAGATGCAGAGGTACCACAACAAGAAGATATGTTTCCACTAAAGGGGAGCATTTCTCTAGATTCTCCAAGCTCGCATAAGGTAAATAGACGTCGTCCCTGATTATTAGGCTCTATAGTTTTGCCAAATAATCTGACATCTGAAGATTCATACATGCTTATTCGTACAAAGAACTTTTATTTATGAATATGTAGAAACTCAACGGTTGAGGTTTGCATTTATTGAATTGGCTAGTTATACTTGTCTTTCATTATAGAAGCAGTTTGTTTATGTTTATCAAAGATGAGCTAGTTACACTGTGTTCACTTGAGTGCATTCCCTCTACTGGGAAAAAATAACTCTGAAGACCTGTCCATCCTTTTTTAGCACATATCTATAGAGATTCCCACGTGTGGACACAGGTCAGCAATATTTACGAGTTAATTGATCAAACTTTCCTTGGATTCAGAGTCAGAATCAAACCTTCATGTGTTGTAAGGCATATGGTGTATAGAGATCCACTTGTTTGAGTACATTCATCACTTCACAAATGTATTTTTTTTTATGAGGCAGTCTGTTTATGGAGGTAATGACGCAACGCTTCTTATTCTTTTCCTTCTTTTTTTGAGTGCTGTTTCTTCTTGATTTTTCTGTCATTTATATTACTATATATTGGTTATAATCTTTGCTAAAGTCCCGCATACTCCGTCAACTTGGCCCTTTACCATTTGCTGAATCACTTGTTATCCATGAATTATAATGCATATTTGGGAGGTTTTTTTTTAATTTATTTTCTGTAGTTAGACATGTTTGATTTCTTTTTCTTTGTGGATGTTAAGGAATCGTTTTTTTTTTTTTTTTTTTTTTTTTTTTAGCTTTATATTTTACATTCTTATCTGATCTTTCTAATGCAAAATTTTAATTTACTTTTTGATGCAGCAACTTGGAGATGGTGTTTCTGATGAAGAAGGCTTTGAGAATGATGGAGATGGGGGTTGGCCTTTTCAATCTTTTGTTGAACAACTCCTTGTTGATATGTTTGACCCGGGTATAGATAAAATATTGACTTTCCTGCATTTGATTTTTTTTTTTTTTTTTTTTTTTTTCATAATTCTCGTGAAAAAATAATTTATCTAATTTTGTGTTCTCAGTTTGGGAGGTTCGCCATGGTAGTATTATGGCCCTGAGAGAGATATTGACCTATCAAGGTGCTAGTGCAGGGATTTTGTCTGAAATGAGCTGCAAGGCTGCATCATTTTCATATTTGGAAGCTAAAGGTGATGAAAATACAGTGAATAGAGAGAGGACACTTGATTTGAATCTACATGTTCCCCTGGAAGCTTTGGAGCCAGTTTTGAAGAGACCAAAGTTGGAAAATGATTCATGTCCAATGACAGATATAAAAACCTCTGCCTCTAGTGATGGAGATTTGGACATTTGTGCTAAAGTTGAAGATGGAGGAAACATACTTCCTATGCAATTAAATGGTGAAACTAATGTTAGTTCAATTAAGGGGGAACTTGAACCTCATATTTATAGCACATGCCATTCTAATATTCATCTGACAGAGGCAAGGAGTTGCACCGAAGACACGGATTCAATAGAGAAGAACATGCTTGAAAATTTCGCTGAAAATGCTGAGCTGATGAACTTGGTTAAAATGGCTAGAAATTCCTGGCTGAGAAATTCTGAATTTCTGCAAGATTGTGCAATTCGTTTCTTGTGTGTCTTGTCCCTGGACCGGTATGATCTCGTTTAATAATATAAACCAGTCATAGCTTTTTGTTTATACGTAACTAGTGTAGTTGAAACTGGAGAAGTGAACCATAGAGGTACCAAATACATCCACTTACAACTTGTAGAAAAGATATTTTCTTACTTTGGATGTATTTTTCATTATGTCAATAATTTGGTTTAAACATTCATTGTATATCTTACAATCACATTTTATTGATTCTTGAGTGATAATTATAACAAAGTTTTACTATAGACAACTCCTTGTACTTTGTCTAATCTGTTGTTGAATTTCTTCTATCTGTACAGTTTTGGAGACTATGTCTCTGATCAGGTTGTTGCACCAGTTAGGGAAACCTGTGCACAAGCATTGGGTGCTGTGCTCAAGTACATGCACCCTACATCAGTTCAAGAGTCTCTAAATATTTTGTTACTGATGCAGGTAAATATGTAGGAATTTTTTTTACACCATAGAAGAGAGATGGTCTTTTGAGGATAAGAGGATAATCTTTGTTTTTTATTTTAATATCTTTTTAATCATCACTTCTGCTTCTTTCAGCATAGACCAGAATGGGAGATCCGCCATGGGAGTCTTCTGGGTATTAAATATTTAATTGCCGTGCGACAGGTACTATTTGTTTGATGCAATAAGTTTACTGTTATCTGTTTGTGTAATTTTTTTATTTTTAATTTTTTTTTACAGTAGTTCTGGTTCTGTTAATATTAATTTCACTCACTACTTTGCTTTGTATTGTTGTGTTTTGGTTACTCAGATTAACTTTTGCCTTTTAATTGCATGGAGTGTAATGCAGTATGAATTTTGGATTGCTTTGTTTGCACAATATTTTGTTTGGTTTAATCTTGAAGTTCTTGCCATCGACTATAGTTCTAATATGCAATCTAGTTAGTGCATATTGATGTTGTTGATAAGGAACTTCTTGCATCTTTGATAGGGAAGGAGTCTTCTTTCTTGTAACATATTTCAAAGCAGCTAAAAGAATCAGTTCTCTAATATTGTTAAATTCTGATCCTATTAGCTTGACAGCCAGATGACATAGTTCTGCAGTTTATGTAACATGATCGTTGACAAGAGCTGAATGATAAATTTCTTTCATTTCTGTGTAACTGAGATCGTCTTCTTCAGAATATACCCGGTTTATTATTTGATGGATTCTTCATCTTTAACTTATCTTTATCAGCATTTATATTGAAGTTATAGTTTGTCCTCTATGGAAATTATAAGATAATAGCTCTCTTTAACCTCCAGATATCACCTCGTTAATGGATGCAGTTCTCACATCAGTTTGTACCTAAGATCCCAGGTGCCAAAGTGCTGGGCTGCTTCTTTGAATGTTTATCAAAAGAATATTATACTAAAAGTTGATCAGAACTGTCCATATTAGAGAGTTATATTTACGCACGCGCCTGCAGTCTCCATTTAATGCTTGGAGTTTCTTTTAGAGAATATATTAATTATGTGAACTCCAAATACTTGGCTGTCGTTGCATTTGAATTCCTTTTATCTCAAACTGAATGACATATTTTTGAGTGAAAAACTGTAAGGGCCCATTACATGTTATAACTAGTAGAGGAGCCAGTTCAATCTGTCTCTCCGGCTTCAAGTTCTCTTGTTAATGAAAGTTGGAAGCTGTTTTAAACAATTTCAGATTTGAGCCCTATTTGATTCAACTCACACTAGTATCACAGTTTTCTTGCTATTCAGCTTATGATTTGGCTCTTGCAACTACACTAGTTAATTTTTCTTGATATGTTTCTGCTTTAAATTTTTGTAGTTTCAGCATTCTGATGTACGCTACTAATAACAGGAGATGCTCCATGATTTGCTTGACTACATACTCCCCGCATGTAAAACTGGGCTTGAAGATCCTGATGATGATGTAAGAGCAGTAGCAGCTGAGGCATTAATACCAACTGCAGCTGCAATTGTTTCTCTTAAGGGTCGAATCTTGCATTCTATTCTTATGCTACTTTGGGACATTTTGCTTGACTTGGATGATCTAAGTCCGTCTACCAGCAGGTACTTTTTTTTTTTTTTTTGTTTTCTTTTTTCTGTTTAAATATTTTTTTAATTATGGACTACTCCATCTTTGTACACCATGTTGCAAATGCCCTTCTTTTCGTCTTCCTTCATTTTGTCCAAGCTCTAGTTTTATCATCATCTAGATGACGTGCATTTACTTTGATTTTCTGTTGCATTATTAGTAACTGTTGGCCATCTCCGTTTTTATTTACCTCGAATATCTAAGCACCAGTTGTTAGTGGTTTTTGTTCTGTGCCTAATAAATCATTAATGGTGTTGATGGGGCTTTCAGAACTTTCAGCGAACTATTTCAATGCATAGGCTCAAGGGCAATGTGTGTGGAATATCATTTTTTTTCACTAATTTGGCACCTTCTCATTGCTTTACCTAGACAATCCTCAAATGTCAAATATGTTTTCTTCTACAAGTTGATCTGCGAACAGGATGATCATTATTATCTGAGATCAGTTCTAAGATCATATATAGAAAAGGGAATTGGATAGAACTTTCTATAATCAATAAGCTTCAGATGTGTTTAGATGAATTGGGGTCATAATTTTTTAAACTTTTGCAGGATCTATTTTAGACTGTTTTAATATATTTCTCATCCACGCTACAGTTGAGTTAGGTGGGTTTGGACATTTATTGACCATTGAGTAACCAAATGTCCATTTTGTTGAGTTTTTTTTTTTTTTTATTTTTGAAGATCTCTTTGGTTTTCTGGTGCTAGATCAATTTCAATCCATTTCCAGAATTCTTATGGTTCTGTAATCTGTTGTATTAGAAATGATACCTTGGGACAGATGTAAAACCTAAACAAATTGTAAGAAAAAATTGACTCTTTTTCCAGAATTGCAACTACCTCTTGCAAGTTAAAAAATCATCATATAATAATCCAGAAATTACAATAGAACGTCACGACAATATCCAAAGGCCATAAAATGGGGACCTCGATTTACTATTTTTACCTGCTATTATTTATTTTTTATATTAAAAAAAATATGTTTGTTTAAATAGTGCCATGCTCATCATTTTATATCCTTCACATTGCTAATTACTTGAGACTGTCTCAAATTACAAGTGTTGCCTACTTTACTTCTTTATATAAGGAGCTAATTTTTAGACGTCTCACTTAATTTGCTGGTGAAGCAGCCATCTAGGTATCTTTTTTAGAAACAACCGTCAAGTATGCTGTCTCTGTTGGACTCTTTCAACTTAAGAAAATTGTTCATTGAAGTTTGAGTACTTTCCTCCAATATAATGTGTCCAAATTATTGTCTTACTGCACTACATAGCCTGATGTGCTTATTTGTTGATTTATTGCTTCTTTTTTATCAACTCGGAAATGATATTTTATTTATTTATTTATTATTAAATTGTTTTTTTGGTGGGATGGGGTGGGGGTGCAGGTGGTGATTCCTCCTCTTTTTTTTTTTTGGTTGTTTTTGGTGGTTGGGATTGATGAAATGAAACTTTTTTTTTTTTTTTTTTTTTTTTTTAAAGAATAAAATACAGAATTTTGAAGTTATTAGTCTAATTTTTAGTCCATGAGACTGAATAGTCTTTTATGACATTGTGCAGTTGTGTTCTATCAATTTTACGAGTTTAGTTATTGGATATTTTTAGTTTTGCTTTACCTTTCACCTTTTCTTTTTGACAATTTGTATTGCTGTTGTTTTGCGTCCTTATCAAACTCTGTTTACTTGATACAATATTTCAGCTTACAGAAATTTGATCATTTAAGTTGTTATGAATGGAAACTTGAAATTCTCATTGTTTAACATACCATTTGTTGTCTTTTTTAGTATATGTATTGAGATATTGCTTTTAGATATTTCTTTGTATGGCTAGGTTCTAGATTGTTGCAAGGCCCTTACATTTGTGTGCCTCTGGTTTGACAATTGTTATTATTTTCTGACATCCTAAAGATATTTTGAATATTTCTTGATGTGTCTTTATTGTGTTGCAGTGTAATGAATCTGTTGGCAGAAATTTATTCTCAGGAGGAGATGATCCCAAAGACGTTTGGCACCTTGGGAGAGAAATTGGAATTGGATCTCAATGAAATTGGTCAAATGGATAATCTTGGAGAAGGAATGAGTACTTTAGAAAATCCCTATATGTTATCAAACCTGGCACCAAGGCTATGGCCGTTTATGAGACATAGTATCAGTTCAGTTCGTTTGGCTGCTATTCGCACTTTGGTAGTTCCTTTTTGTTCTTGCATTTTATTCTGATTTGTGCTCAAATGTGCCTGTTTGCTTGTCATTCTTCCGCAACTTTATGCTTATGGTGGAAAGTTGTCTCTAATATTTGTTTCTTTGTATGCAATGATGTAGTCTTAGTATCTGCTTTAATTTATCACCCAGACGAAAGTAAAAGTGAAGCAAATGAATTCCCTTGCAGGAACGTTTGCTTGAAGCTGGTCATAAGAAAAGCATTGCTGATGCATCTAGCTCATTATGGCCTTCTTTCATTGTTGGCGATACTCTCAGGATTGTTATCCAGAACTTGCTGCTTGAGCCAAATGAGGAAATTCTGCAATGCACGGAGAGAGTTTGGAAATTCCTACTCCAGGTTTCTTGCTTCATCAGCTTATAGTTTGTTGAAATATTGATCTTTGCTTAGATATTGTCAAAGTAATAGTCTCTTCAAGGAACAGAAATAAAAAATAAACGATTGCACGTAAGCTTCATATGTGTAGTGAAACTACCTGCTCGCGGAATCACATATTCTAAAAGAAACAGAAACAGAAACAGAAACTAAAGGATCATACTAAAGCTTCATGTGTAGTAAAAATATCTTCATGCTGAATCTTACAGTAATTATATTTATCATGATCCAGTCTTTTTTTTTTTTATTTTGAGCATCTAATTCTTGTTGAATACTTTTTGGTAATTTGTTTTACTTATTTGTCTCCTTATAAATATTTCCAAATGATGAATTGTATATTATTGAAGTACAAATTTGCTGATGAATTTGTGAGAAATTTCATTATATGGCGCTATTATGTTGCTAAAATACTTGTTTGAATATTTTTCAGTATGGATTCTACTTCTGGTTAAGAATTATACCCTTCTTTATTACTCATTTAAGCAGTAGTTAAGTTTCCTTCTTGGTTCACTGCTAAAATGCTCTTTTAAATGCTGTCAGTGCCGAGTGGAGGACTTGGATAGTGCTGCAAAATTGTACTTTTCTTCTTGGATAGAGCTTGCAACCACTCCATATGGCTCACCGCTGGATGCTACAAAAATGTTCTGGCCTGCTTCCTTGCCTCGTAAAAGTCACTTTAAAGCTGCAGCTAAAATGAGAGCTGGGAATCTTGAACATGATTATTACAAAGGCAAACTTTTAGAATCGACAGAAGGTACATCATCAGAGAAAAATGGAGATGCTTCTACCAACCCTATTAAGATAGTTGTTGGCGTTGATCTGGATATTTCAGTAACTTGTACAAGAGTAGTTACCGCAACAGCTGTGGGCATTATGGCTTCTAAGTTAAATGGGGCATCCTTACAATGTGTGGTTGATGCTTTACGGAAGGGATTCACTTCTCTATCTGGAGTCCAGCGTCAGGTATACTTCATGAGTAAGGAACATAATCAATTGTGTATGTCCTTTTCATATTCTGGAATGTGCTTGGGTAACGTGTTTATATTAATTGTTGAATATTTCAGGTGGCTTCTATGGTTCTTATATCTTGGTTCAAAGAACTAAAAGATCATTTGAAGTCCGATGAAGTTATTTCTAGTATCTCAAGTAACCTTGGAAACTGCTTACTAGATTTGTTAGCATGCACGAACCCTGCATTTCCTACAAAAGATTCACTTCTACCTTATGCTGAACTTTCAAGAACGTATTCTAAAATGCGGAATGAAGCCAGCCAGTTGTATAATGCAACCGAGGCATCTGGCATGTGTAATGATATTTTGTCATCTATCAAAGTGGATTTTGAGAATTTGACTGCAGATGATGCGATCAATTTTGCGTCGCAACTTCTGTTTGTAAGTACTGAGGCATCTGGGCCAGAATCTAATGGAAGCAATCTATGTGAATGTGAAGAGTTGGAGTCCTTGAAACAAAAATTTCTGACAACTGCTGGATATGTAAAATGTGTTCAGGTATGTTTGAGATGCAGTGTAGAAGTGTTTAATATATTCAGAGTTTATTTTAGTTCACTTTACACATTTTTTTTTTTTTTTTTTTTTATTTGAAATCACAGGTCCTTTTTTGTATTTTTATATTTTTTAAGTTTATAGAAGTTATGTCATCTATTTCTTGCTATCCGTGGATAAGCTTTTCGGGTTGCCCTAATGTTTACATCACTAAATATGGGTATTTCGCAGACTAATTTGCATCTCACAGTCTCGGCTTTATTGGCTGCTGCAATTGTTTGGATGTCAGAGCTTCCCTCAAAACTTAATCCAATTATTTTACCTTTGATGGCTTCTGTCAGAAGGGAACAGGTAACATAATCAAAATGATGTCGTGTTTCATTGTGGAAGCACCTAAATTTAGTCTTAATTTTGTGTTTCATCACCTCTATAGGATGAAATACTGCAAAATAAGGCAGCTGAAGGCCTGGCAGAGCTTATACATCACTGTGTTGAACGCAAACCTGGTCCAAATGACAAACTAATTAAGAATCTTTGTACTTTGACATGTATGGATCCTCGTGAAACTCCTCAAGCTGGGGTCTTAAGTTCTGTTGAGGTAATTGAAGATCATGATCTTTTGTTCTTTGGAAGTAGTAGCAGTAGACAAAAATCAAAGGCTAATGTGCTTTCTCCTGGTGAAGACCGATCAAGGGTTGAGGGCTTCATTAGCAGACGTGGGTCTGAACTTTCTTTGAAATATTTGTGTGTGAAGTTTGGTGGTTCATTGTTTGAGAAACTTCCGAAGGTATGGCACTGTCTTGTGGAATTCCTTAAGCCTTGTACTATTGAAGGCCTGACAGCAGAAGATGAAAAACTGATAGATCAAGCTATTGAGTCTATCAGAGATCCTCAGATTTTAATAAACAATATTCAGGTAAGAGCTTCGAACTTCTTTTACTACAGTATCTTCTGGCTAGTACACACTAAATCATTTGCTAACGTTGCATATATTTGTACTCATTTAAAAAAAAATAGTCAATTTTAGTGGAATTGAGATAGGGATTAGGCCATTCAGTCGCCCTAGGAAATGTGCCAAAAACATAAAAATAACCTCCCTACTAGTGGGAGGTTATTTTTATGCAGTCCAACTCAGGTGTTTTTTACATGCTGAAAGTTCTGTGAAGAAACAATATTTGTTTCGAAGTATGACTGTCCACCTGCCCTTATCTAAACATCTCTTTTGATCATCATATGCTGTTAATTTGGAACTTACTTTTTATAGAAATAGGAATTAAATATGAAAGTTTCTTGTATTACTTTCGGACAATGATTTACAACCTAATGGAATGAATATATAGTACAAGTAGAGAACTAAACTAGGTAAGGTTCCGGAAAAGGAAAAGTGAAAATTACCTAATCTAAATAAGGTACCTAATCAATCATAATTAATTACAAAATAATACAGAATAATCCCTAAGCTTTCGATATTTGTACATTCCCCTTCAAGTTGGATCGTAGATATTGATCATATCCAACTTGTTAATTAAATACTCGAAATTTGGTCGAGATAGTCCTTTGGTGAAAATATCTGCAATTTGTTCTTTTGTAGGCACATAGGTCATGCATCGAATCCTGTCTTCAACTTTTTCTTTGATGAAGTGTCCATCCACTTCTACATGTTTGGTTCGATCATGTTGCACTGGATTGAGGGAGATGTTGATAGTAGCTTTGTTATCGCAATAGAGCTTGATTGGAAGGTTTACCCCAGTCTGTAATTCCTCCAGTAGTTTCTTTATCCATAGTCCTTTGCATATACCTTGTGCAACTGCTCTAAACTCAGTTTCAGCACTGTTTCTAGCTACTACATTCTGCTTCTTACTTCTCCATGTTACCAAATTTCCCCATACGAAAGTATAGTAGCCAGTAGTTGATCTCCTGTCTTCTATTGATCCAGCCCAATCTGCATCAGTAAAGACCTCTACTCCTTTTCCTTCATTTTTCTTGAAGAAGAATCCATTTCCAGGAGTACCTTTGAGATATCTAAGTATTCTGTATACTGCCTCTAAGTGAGCTTCCTTTGGAGAATGTATGTATTGGCTTACCACACTAACCGCGAATGCAATGTCAGGTCTAGTGTGTGAAAGATAGATTAGTTTGCCAACTAGTCGTTGATATCTGTCTTTTTCAACGAATCTTCCAGCATCTTCCCCTTTTTTCCCTTGGTCCATGGGAGTGTCATTTGATTTACATCCAAGTATGCATGTTCAAGAATGTATTTTCGCTGTGAAATACTGATTCCCTTCTTCGATCTGGCTATTTCCATTCCCAAGAAATATCTCATATGTCCCAGGTCTTTTACTTCAAACTCTGTGACTAGATTTTTCTTAAGTCTCTCTAGTTCGAATATATTGTCTCTAGTCAGTATTATGTCATCAACATATACAATCAGGATTACTTTCGTCCCAACTTCAGACAGTTGGTAAAACATCGTATGATCTGAGTGTCTTTACTGATATTCTTGACTCTTTAACACTTGCAAATCTGTCAAACCATGTTCTTGGTGACTGTTTGAGGCTGTATAAAGATTTTTTAAGTTTACACACCTTATTTTATTCATTCTTCTTACTGAAGCCAGGAGGTAACGTCATGAAGACCTCTTCTTCTAATTCGTCATTCAGAAATGCATTCTTGATGTCAAGTTGTTAGAGAGGCCAATCCAAGTTTACTGCTAAGGACAAGATGATCCGAATTGTGTTCAATTTTGCTATAGGGGCGAAGGTTTCTGTGTAGTCAATCCCGTGGGTCTGTGTATATCCTTTTGCAACTAGACGAGCTTTGTACCGTTCAATTGTCCCATCAGCTTTGTGTTTTACATTAAAGACTCATTTGCACCCAATAGGTCTTTTTCCTTTAGGTAACTATACTACATCCCAAGTTTTGTTTTTCTCCAATGCTTGCATCTCTTCTAGAACTGCATCTTTTCATTTTGGAATAGTCATGGCTTCTTGAATATCTCTCGGAATTTCTGTATTATCGAGGTTAGAAGAGAATGTGAGAAATCTTGCAGATAGAGCATTATAGGAAACGAATTTTGAGATAGGGTGAAGAGTACATGACCGAGATTGTTTCCTGAGGGCAATAGTTAGGTCATTATCTGAGAGCTCAATTGTGTCTGAAACTGGAGAAGTCTCATGAATATCTGGAGCTATCATCGGGTTTTGACTCTTTTGATGCCTCGGATATGAGGTTCTCCCTATACATTTGCTTTGGCTTCTGTGAGTAAACTAATATTTTCTTGTTGACTTGTTCTGCATCTCCTCCTGAGTTTAAGTTTCCTTCTGTAAATGACATATTAAGATGAGTGGTTGAAGGTGTATTTATGACAGGTTTAGTGGGTGAGCTCAAAGTCAAGAATGGATTGTTACTTGGGAATCGATCTTCACTCCAAATCTTCCCCTGAAGAGGATTTTTTGAAGTAGTGGGCGCTTTCGAAGAATGTAACATCCAGGCTAACCAATACTTTCTTGTGGACGGATCATAGCATTTGTAGCCTTTTTGGGTAGGTGAGTATCCAATGAAGACACATTTACATGCACGGAGGTCAAGTTTACTCCGGTGACGAGGGTGTATATAGATAAATGCAGTACAACTGAATATTCGGAGAGGTAAGGTTAACTCAAGACGGGAAGTGGGAAAGGATTCTCAAAATTTTTGGAGAGGTGATTTAAATGAGAATATACGATTGGGCATTTAGTTTATAAGATAAGCCGAGGTTAAAATGGCATCTCCCCAGAATTGTCTAGGCATATTTGTGGTAAACATCAATGCAAGGGCAACCTCAATGAGGTGTTTGTTTTTTTCGTTCGGCAACCCCATTTTATTGGGGAGTGTCAACACAAGAATTTTGGTGGATTATTCCATGTTTTTGGAGATATTCTTTCAAGGTGCTGTTAAAATATTCTGTACCGTTATCTGTGCGCAAAATTTGGATGTTTGTCTGGAATTGTGCTTGGATCATTGAGTGAAAATTTATGAACACAGTGCGAGTATCAGCCTTTTCTTTTAAAAGATAAACCCAACAAATTCGAGTATGATCATCAATAAATGTTACAAACCATTTTTTGTGAGTTCGATTAGGGTTCGAGAGGGGCTCCATAGATCACTGTGAATTAAGGAGAATGGTTTTGATGGTTTGTGGATTTTTTGAAAGAGGTACGGTGATGTTTTGTCGATTCACAAGACTCACATTGAATATTAGCAATCATTTTATTTGGAAATATGGTAGGTAACATATGTTGTATGTACTGAAAATTGGGATGACTCATTCTAAAATGTCATAATAGAATTTCATTATTCCTAGGGATAAAAGTAGAATCACAAGTTACAATTTGATTTCGTTTACTCACATCTGCCTCTTCAAAGTAGTAAAGTCCCTCATATTTCTTAGCACTGTCAATCGTCTTCCCCGATGATAGGTTCTGAGATATACAATAAGATGTAAGAAATTTAGCCGAGCAATTAGAATTTTTCGTCAATTGACTAATCGATAGCAAGTTACAAGACAAATTTGGAACATGAAGAATAAACTCTAGAGTTATGGAGTTAGAAATACGAATACTCCCTTTTCCTGTGACAGGTGAGAGTGAACCATCTGCGATTTTGACTTTGATATTGCCAGCACAAGTGGAATATGTAGAAAAAAGGTGGTAATAGTCCGTCATGTGATCGGACTCACCATAATTAATAATCCAGGGAGCTTTGGACGGGGCGATTATATGGAAAGCTCTTAAAAAATTACCTTTATGAGCTAGTGAACTGGATGGTACAGATGTTTGGAAACTTGAAAACATTTTATAGAGGTGCTCCATCTGCTCGGGATTGAATGCACTGTTTGGATTGGAGTTATTTTTTTCTTCGATAGGATCAACATATGCCTGGTAACCACGAGTTTTGTTAATTTGTCTTGATTTCCAATCTGCTAGGTTCTCGTGCAAATCCCAACATGTGTCATCTTTATGTCCTGGTTTTTTGCAATGATCACACCAAGGGCGTCCCCCTCTTTGTTTCAATCCAGGCCCATTTGTAGATGTCCATTTAGAAGTTGGGCCCAATCCATAAGATCCCTTTAATTGACTTGGCCCATAATTTTTAAAACTCTGGACCGACTTATTTGGCCAACTTCTTTAAAATTGAAATTAGGCCGACTTGCCCCAGCTTCGTTAAAATTGTACTCGGGCCCATTTGGCCCAAATCCTTTAGAGATTAAGGCAGATCCGGTGTCTTCTTCCTTCAGCCCATTTCTTCCTTCCTTCAACATTATTTTCCGTCTGTTTTCTTCCCGGTGTACTTCGGCGAAGACATCGCGCGACGACAGTAAGGGTCGCTTGCTCAAAATTCGGCCCCTTACGTCATCAAGGTCTCGATTCAAGCCGGCCAGAAACTCGTACACCCTTTCGTTCTCTAATTTTTTCTTGTACCGTACACTGTTAGCTGGGCTATCCCATTCCTCTTCAAGGTTTTGGTCGAGTTCTTGCCAGAGGGAATTCATTTCAAGATAGTATTCTGTCACCTCTCTTTCCCTTTGCTTCGTCTGCCATAACCTAGTTTTGATTTCAAAAATTTTGGATGAATCTTCGGTGTCCGAGTGCATGTCCCGTATGGCGTCCCACATGTCTTTGGCTATTGGAAGAAAGAGATAAGTTTTTCCAATTGTAGAAGTCATAGAGTTCACCTTCCATGCTGTTACCATTGAATTTTCTGACTGCCACCTCTGCAGATGGGCGGCGTCGGTCGGAGCTTGGCTTCTTCTCTCCAGTAAGATATTCTAGTTTTCCTTTTCCGTCAACGATCAGTTTGATTGATTGAGCCCATTCTCGATAATTTTTTCCATTCAATTTTTCTATTGTGAATTGGAATGATGAATTATTGAGTCCACCAGAGCTCATGGCTGAGAGGGCTTCAACTTCACTATTGATAGACTCTGAGGTTGTTGATCTTGTGCTGTATTCCATGTTTTCTGTCATTGACGGTGTATGACTAAGGTGGCTAGGTTAGGAATGAACCTTGCTCTGATACCATATAGAATTAAGAATTAAATATGAAAGTTTCTTGTATTACTTTCGGACAATGATTTACAACCAAATGGAATGAATATATAGTACTAGTAGAGAATTAAACTAGATAAGGTTTAGGAAAAGGAAAAGTGAAAATTACCTAATCTAAATAAGACCACCTTTGTGATTGATTTGCAGTTCCAGAAGTTGCCCCCAAACTTGCGCTTAATGAGCAAAGTGAACCCTTAATATTTATTTAGTTTTTTGGGAAGAATTAGCTAAATGTTTTTGTTCACTAGTATTTTTGGACAAGGACTAGAAGGGACGTTGCCTGCTATAGGGATGAATTTGAAGAAACTCATGCTGTGAAATACGAGACTCCTAGGCATACAGACGGGTTGCCAAATTTCATGTTGTTTATTTCGTATTTAAACGGATAATACACTTCCTATGTATTACCCATTGATTAATAAAAGACTCGATTACCTTTAAAAAAAAAAAAAAAAAGAGATTTGTATTAACCTTTGTCGTGTTCCTGGAAACTCTTAGAATTAGTCCCTATTTGATTCCCATTTTTCCCAAAATTTATTTTTTCTCACTTCTTTTCAATGACGTATTCTTTATTAAAATAATATTATACGCAAATAAAACTTTTTATTCTTTTTTAACCACATATTTTTCATCAATTTATTATTCCAAAATACATTCTTCAAAAATAATGTGGATCAAACACACCCTTAACATAGAACTTTTCAATTTCATAGATTTAAAATGGCTGTTTCTTGAATGGTTGTCTATGATCAAATGATTTTCTAATGCTTCTTTGACTTCAAAATTCTAATGCTTCTTGTTTTTCTACTCTCTGTCTTGAGGCAGGTAGTTCGTTCTATTGCTCCTTTACTGGATGAGACGCTGAGGCCAAAACTGCTCACTCTTCTACCATGCATTTTCAAATGTGTTCGTCATTCTCATATCGCTGTGAGATTATCTGCCTCCAGATGTATCACAGCAGTAGCCAAATCAATGACTTTGGATGTCATGGGTGCTGTAATTGAGAATGCTGTTCCAATGCTAGGAGATATGACATCTGTGCATGGTAGACAAGGAGCTGGCATGCTTGTTAGTTTGCTTGTGCAGGGATTGGGATTGGAACTTGTCCCTTATGCTCCTTTATTAGTTGTTCCTCTTCTGAAGTGCATGGGTGATTCTGATCATTCTGTCAGACAGAGTGTAACACATAGTTTTGCGGCCCTCGTACCTCTTCTTCCGCTAGCTCGTGGCATCTCCCCACCTGTCGGCTTGACGGAACGTTTGTCTAGAAATAAAGAAGATGCACAGTTTTTGGAGCAACTAGTTGACAACTCCCACATTGATGATTACAAACTCTCATTTGAGTTAAAAGTGACTCTGAGAAGGTAACTGTCTATAGCAATACAAAATCGAATTTTCTATATAAAGATTTTGAGTTTAGTTCTGGTACTTGTATATCAAACCCTAACTTACACTTTTTCTAAATTTTTGTCTTTCAAAATGATTAACTATGATTGGCAAAATCCACTATCCGTTTCTTATGACCCCATTTCTCTCTCTCTCACCTTCCTTATGCCTCTTCAGTCGAGTAACAATTATCTAGCCCATTTGAGCACCTGTTTTTTGTGAAAATAGCCTCTGAGGCTTAATTTAATATATCATTTGTTGTTATTTTATGATTTAATTAAGCCCATGTTTGGGCTCCATTAAAATGAGATTTGGGGGGAAAATGTGTTTGGAATAGTGACTTCTGGAGAGTGTATGGTTAAAAAATGAGGATATGCTTTGGGTTTACATGTAAATTTATTTTATGGGAGAATGTGTGGTTGAAAATGAGTTTTGGAAAAATTGAGCCCCAAACAGGGGTAAATACCTGCAAGATTAATTACAAATTTTGCTGGCCTTTGTTATAAAATTTGTAAATGTTATGGTGGAATGAAACTCGTGGTAGAAGACATTTTTAACCAGGTATTCCTTACGTGCTAGATGATATTATATTTGTTTATCCTCTAGGGTTTAGTGGAATAACACAATATGAAATTTTTCATCTTGCTAGGCACACTTGGAAAAACATTCCACTTTAGGTAATGTGAATCATAATGATCTTTGATGCTGTAGGAGAATGATTTACGAGAATTATATGTTTGTGCACCCTTTTTTTAATGGAATTAACTAATATATGAACATTTTCTAGATGATTAAATAGGGTACTTATTCAACTTTCAAGAAATAGAACTCACAAAGAAACTGTGTAGCAAGGTGCGGCCTTTGCCTGTTTGCACTAACATGCTTCTTTTACACGGCTTAAGCATTGGAAAAATCCTCTATACTCGGGTTTTATTTGTGTTATATACTTTCTGTAAACATGAATTACCAATTAAAGCTTGTTTGGGAAGTTTTTAGAAACAATTTAAATTATAGATAGAAAGGAATGAGTGGTGGATTGGTGGGTAATACTTGTGGGTCCTATGAAATGTATGGATAAAAGTAGTTGGACCATTTATAAACATTAGCATAGCATAAGCTTAATCAGTGTTATCAATCTGGGAAGGTATCTTAGCTCTGTTTTTCCAAGTAATCAGTGTTAGTGAGTTATTATATTTCCTCTTTATGTACTTGCAGTACTGCAGCCTTTTTACTTTTCTTTGTCTATGTTATACTTTTGCTGCCACATCGTGCAATAAGCCATAATGGAGTAGTTGCTTTGTGACATATTTTGGAACAAAATTGAATTAAGGATGGTGGAAAGGGATAAACCAACCTTGATAGGAGGTGCTGTGGTATCCGAGGTTTGCATCTGTATTAAGATTGAAGTGAGATAACTTTTGATCTATCCTTGTTAAATGACAGTTTCATTTGAGTTTCTTTCCTTTCTCTCCTTTTTTTTTTCATTTATTATCTCCATCGAAGTCATTTCAACCAGTTCCTTCCCTTTGTAATTATGATGCAATGTGTGGTATTGTGTAATTCTACATTTACTCTAGTGTCTCCTTTTATTTGATTTATGATCTAATGCAGATTGATACCTTTGGTGTTTTCAGGTATCAACAGGAAGGCATAAACTGGCTAGCATTTTTAAAGCGATTTAACCTTCATGGCATCTTATGTGATGATATGGGCCTAGGCAAAACCCTTCAATCATCAGCAATCATGGCATCTGATATAGCAGAGCATATTGCTGCAAATAATTCTAGTGATCTACCACCATCATTAGTAGTGTGTCCATCAACACTTGTTGGGCACTGGGTGTATGAGATAGAGAAGTTTATTGATTCTTCTCTTTTAACAACGCTCCAATACATTGGTTCTGCTCAAGAGCGCTTGTCTCTTCAGCCACAATTTGCCAAGCACAATGTTATTGTATCATCATATGACGTGGTCCGCAAAGATATTGATTTTCTCAGCCATCTTTTTTGGAACTACTGCATCTTGGACGAGGGACATATTATAAAGAACTCAAAGTCCAAAGTTACAGTTGCAGTGAAACAACTGAAGGCTCAGCACCGTCTGATACTGAGTGGGACACCAATCCAGGTTTATTATCAATTTTAGTTTCAGTTGGAAAAGAAGCTTGTATATTTTGCCTGATGAAACTTCCATATCTAATTGCAGAATAATGTGTTGGATCTGTGGTCTCTTTTCGACTTTCTCATGCCAGGATTTCTTGGAACAGAAAGACAAGTATGTGATGTAGCCTATATTACTTTTCCATCTTTGGTTACGGCAGTGGCGTGTTTATCCCCCCTCCCTCTCTCACACACACACCCACACCCAAAAAAAAAAAAACCCACTGCACATGCATATGCATGAGAAAAATCTGTAGAATGTAGTTTGCCAATATTATGTGTAATTTCTATTTC
Source organism: Osmanthus fragrans (assembly GCA_019395295.1). Lineage (NCBI taxonomy): Eukaryota > Viridiplantae > Streptophyta > Magnoliopsida > Lamiales > Oleaceae > Osmanthus > Osmanthus fragrans. The sequence goes on along the minus strand of CM033359.1, from coordinate 20,337,224 downwards.
TTCTCCCTGGTTTACGCGTTTGTACATGCATATATCTTCATATAATACTCAGTTGACTTCATTTTACAGAGTTTTGTTGTGAATGTTCAGTATTTGAATTTAAGAGAATCAACTGTGTAAAAAACTTATTATTATCTGATTGTCAGAAGTGATGAGAAGTGTTTCCCTATCTTCACCGCTGGAACACTTTTGAAGACAATTTAAATAAATGAATTTGTCCCCTAGCTAACCACTTAACTTGGTAACAAGAAAAAGTCATGACTTCGAGTCCCGCTGCAACCCGTTTGTAAAATTTGTGCACGTGTCAGACCTTTAGGAAAAAAATGAATTTGGCATACACATGACTGGGCTTGTTGAATACAAAATGTAAAATAAATAAATTTGTTCCCTCTCTAATAAATAAAGCTTTTAGATGAGATAGTTCAACAAACACCCTATGAAGTACTTGTATTCTTTCAAGTGTTAGATCTGGAATTTAATGACAAACCCATTGTTCTTAAGCAGTTTCAAGCTACTTATGGAAAACCGCTGCTAGCAGCTAGGGATCCTAAATGTTCAGCTAGGGATGCTGAAGCAGGTGCACTAGCCATGGAAGCTCTGCACAAGCAGGTGTGCGATTCTAGTTTCTTTCTTTTATTTTTTATCTATTGACATTTGGTAGTAGTTCTTTACTCGACTATTTCATTGGATTTTCCTCTGATAGGTTATGCCTTTCCTCTTACGACGAACAAAAGATGAAGTTTTGTCTGATTTACCAGAGAAGATCATTCAGGACAGATATTGTGACCTGAGTCCTGTACAGTTAAAGTTATATGAACAGTTTTCTGGTTCCCATGTTAGACGAGAAATCTCAGGTATGGTTAAGGTAAATGAAGATAAAGGAGAGGGACCCAAAGCATCTTCTCATGTTTTCCAGGTAAGTTGAAAAGTTATTGAGAATTATGACCAGGCCATCATATTTTGTTGGTTGATTACTGTTCTCTATGTTGTAGGCACTTCAGTACTTGTTAAAACTTTGTAGTCATCCATTGCTTGTCCTCGGTGAAACAATCCCGGAGTCACTCTTACCTCTTCTGTCAGAACTCGTTCCTGCTAGTTCCTGCATAGCTTCAGAACTCCATAAACTGCACCATTCGCCCAAACTTGTTGCCCTTCAGGAGATACTGGAAGAATGTGGAATAGGTGTCGAGTCATCAGGTGCTGAAGGACCCATTAGTGTTGGGCAGCATCGAGTTCTCATATTTGCACAGCATAAGGTAACTTCTGCTGCTGCTTTTTTTAATCGTTTTTTATTCTCTGTCAAGAGGGAATTCTATTCTGCTGCTATATGGAAGTTGTTTTAATCAGCACAGTATGCTTTGGTCTGACATTTAACTGTGTCAATTTATGCAGGTCCTTTTGGACATTATTGAAAGAGACTTGTTTCACACCCATATGAAAAGGTGAGTTTTTCTTGTCTATATGCTTTTCTTTATTTTATTGAGAAAAGGAAATAAATGTTTGTATTATTATAGCATGAACACCTTCAAGCTGCATTTAGTTATCTTATGATATATTTCATTGTTGTTGTTGTCACAAATAACGTAATTACTTTCACTATAACTATTGTCTTCATCTTTCCTAGCTAGGAAGTGATGATATTGAAGTCTGCTGTAATTGTTGTGGACTTTCTGCTCATGTAGAGGCTTCTCCATTTATTGTGTGTTTTTCGTTTAATGATATGTGAATGTGCTTGCATTCAATCTTGTAGATTTCATTGCTAAAGAATATCATGAAAGAGTCTTGTTTATTGACATCATGAGATTTTTCTGCTTTATTCTTATTTTGAAGCAGCGTCACATATTTGCGGTTGGATGGATCAGTTCAAACAGAGAAGCGCTTTGAAATTGTGAAAACCTTCAACTCAGACCCCACTATTGATGTTCTGCTGCTCACAACTCATGGTACGACTATTGAAGACTATATATATATATATATATATGCACGTGACACTATCTGACCACTTAAGCTTTTGGATAAGTGGTTCAACATGTCCTACTTTCAATTATTATATATATATATATATATATATGTATGTATGTATATATATATACACACACATACATACATACACACATACACGTGACCCTATCTGACCACTTCAGCTTTTGGATAAGTGGTTCAACATGTCCTGCTTTGAATTATTGCTGCCACCCATGATATGAAATTGTGCGTGTTAGGCTTTGATGGGGAAAATAATGAACCTTGCCTATATGTGAAGGGCATGTTGAAGACAATATTTAAATGATGTACCTGTGGCCATTCTTAACAGATTAAACTTACAAATTTTTGAACAATGACTTCATTTACAGTTCTGCTTTATGGGCTTTTGGTGTATGTATAAAAGTTCCTGGAACTTAATTCTCATAATTCATAATTACAGTTGGTGGGCTTGGTTTGAACCTGACATCAGCAGATACCCTGGTTTTTATGGAGCATGACTGGAATCCCATGCGAGATCACCAGGTATGGACTCGGTTTTCATGGCTTGATCCGAATTTATTTAGGAATTTTTACCATAAATGGTAGTCTTGTTTATTAAACACACGGAAATTAGAATGTAATATTTTGTTTTCACCTGCCACTTTTGTCACAGATATTATGAATCAAATATTAAAATCGCCGACTTTCAGTGATTTTTCTAAACATCTTTCACTCTATAAGTCATTTTACTTGATCAATACATCTTTGATTGATTCTAAAGATTACCTCAAGGGAACCTGACTGTATGTTCTATGTAAGAGGCATTGGGTAGAATTTCTGTGGCACTTTTACGCTGATGTGATGAAATAATCACAAGAGAGAGAAGTTGCATTCTTGTCTGAGATTCACTTTTTGAGGAAGGTATCAGCCCCATGTTACTTCCATTCAATTGAATGACTGACTTGTGTTTCTGGCATACTTGCAGGCAATGGACAGAGCACACAGGTTAGGTCAGCGGAAAGTTGTCAATGTTCACCGTCTCATTATGAGGGGCACCTTGGAAGAAAAAGTGATGAGCCTCCAAAAGTTCAAAGTTTCGATTGCTAATGCCGTCATCAATGCAGATAATGCAAGTATGAATACCATGAATACAGACCAGTTACTGGATCTATTTACATCTGCAGAAGGCAAAAAGGTATTTTCTCAGTTCAACTTCCATTTTTATTCGGTATTTTTACTTTTAACTAATGCGACTTGATCATATCATAGATTATTACAGTTTATGAACTACTTCATTTAATCCCATTACTTTTAGACATTTCCAGTGAACAAACATTGTGTATATATATGTTCTTCAGGGAACAAGAAAATCAATACGGTCAGATGAAAACTCTGAAGGCAATAAAAAATTACCGGGTGGTGGCAAGGGACTTAAGGCCATTCTTGGTGGACTAGAGGAGCTTTGGGATCAATCACAGTACACTGAAGAATATAATCTGAGCCATTTTTTAGCAAAGCTAAACGGCTGAATCAAGCTTTGGATAATATAAGCTCAAGAGAAGTTTTTGTCAGAGTATGCAAATCATGTGGAAGAGATTAACTGCAGTAAGCTGCCCACAATGTACAGAAGTGTATATTCGTCAAACCGCATCTCCAATTTTGATGATTAATTTAGTTGTCATCTCCCTTTATCTCTTCGTTTCTCCTTTTCTCTTTTCAATCATTTTCGTACATGCATTATATGCAGGAGGCGATTCGTAGTTGGTTGAGAGTAAGCATGACTGGGCAAGTGAATCCACATGTAGCTCAGGAAGGGGTTAGAACTAAGAAAGTTTTGAATATTGTATATACGTTCAGATATTCCTGAGTTGAATTTTTGCTGTATCTTTTCTTTGATGATTCCATGAAAATACTGACCTGATTTTTGATTCTTAGTTTCCACAAAAGAGGAGGTGAATTATGGGATCGCTGGGATGTAATGAAATTTTTGTTAATAGACAGAATCATAGACATGTTGACCCAAAGAACAAGTTTGATCTGCAATACAACACTGTAACTAGAATATTTCTTTTTTAATATCGTCGAGCACTATACAATCTACTTTACCAACAGAGATTCTTGATAAAGAAAAGTAGAAACAAAATTCCCAGAAAAATGTTTTGCAGCAAAGCCATCACCACACATGAGTGAAACTGTGTTCCTCTCTCTTCTGATAGAACATAGACACATGGAAACTAAAGAAAATGTTAAAATGGTGAAAAATGAGGAAAAGAAATCTGAGACTTGATTTACCACATTATATTTCCTCAAACATTTGAACTGTTATTTAATATTGTGAGTACAATCTATTCTACTTTACAGGCGCGCGCGCGCGTGCAGACATACACACACACACTATGTTTATGAGTACAAAAAGTTCGCTAATTAATTATTTACTTTTAAATATTTAGTCCAATCTTGAAGCAAAATCTTGAAATCATGAATTTTATCGTCCAAACCCGCACAACAATTTGCATGCATTAGTTGTCTCTTCAATCCTTACTCTTATTTATTTGAGTTGGAGTCGAAGGATTGATTAAGATTTTCTTTAATAGCTCGGGAGCATTGGTATCCTATTCTAGTACCACAATTCATGTAGTATATGGGTCGTAAAAAACTCGACGGACAAGTTTGACTGTAAGTAATTTTAATTGATTAAAATTTAAAACAGGTAAATAACTTATTATTTTGACACTAAAACTTTATTTTTCTATTATATATGGCCCTAAAACCAAGCTTTCCACCTATATATTTACTTTTTTCAAATATAAGTCAATTTACTTTCAAAATAAATAACTATTCTATTAACAAGTCAAATTACATATGCTTAGAAATAAAACCGTACTTCAAAAAATATGTGCGCTTTTTCATTGTGGTTTATAGTAGTTCTTTTCTAGTTTTAACTGTACATTCTTAGAGCATGTTCGGCTTTGCTTAAAAGCATAAAAGAATGGCCATACAAAAGACGGAAAAGTCATTTCTTTGGCTTTTAAACGAAGCCAAACATGCTCATCTTGTTAAATGATTATTATTTGCAACTATGTTGATCTGTTTGCGAGGTTAGACGTCTAATTTGTTAACTTGATTTGTTAACTTGTTTCGTCATGGATATGTTTAATGATTTATAAAGCATCTTGAGGTTTACGCTTCACCTCACAAAGAAAAACTCCTCAATACCCAGTTCGGCCTTTTTGAACTTAGTTATTACTCTATCTTTTGCAGATAAAAGGACAGGATATAGATGCCTACGAGAAGGCAAGAAGCCAAAGGAGGATCCTCAATTAACTCCATCATTGAAAGATACGAGTATTTGGGTACTATGATTCTCCCTATTGCTTTTCTATTTTACTCCATTTTGTAGTTGTTTAGCACATGCAAGGCATCAATTGATCTTCAAGAATGCAGTAACTGGAAGATTTGGAGGGTATCATACTAGTGGTACTAAAAAAATGACCGAGAGGCTCCGACTGGAGGATAGAATTCTGATGTCGACTGAAGGGCATTTCAGAAATGGCGTCCTTAATGTCAAAAGTTTATTGATACCTTCTGCTTCTAGAGACTTCTAAGAAGCTTATTACTCAAGGGGTCGTTTTTCTTAACTTCATATCAACAGAAAGACTCATTCTCCAAGTGAGCTTGTTATACTTTCCCCAACTCTCGAGCTTTTAGGATTCATGTTATAAGATGTGATAAAGTTTTCATCCAATCTTTTACCTCCACATCATTTTTTGTAACTGTTTATGTACCATTTTGATGTACAAGTAGCAAAATCCATGATAAAATATAACATCTTTTGCCAAGCATTTTTCTTGACAAAACATAGGTAGAATTTTGTTCTGTGTCATACAAATTGTAGTGGTTACTTTTCATTTTCCATACAAGGTTTCTACTTGTACACATGATAAATAAGATTTGAACACGAACCCGAAAAGGACGTTTCAGAAATAATTCTTTTTTGTGGTGCGAAATCTGAAAGCAGCTAATCTCAGATCCACCGTCTGCGGCGGCTTCCTGAGCCGTGGGCGCCCTGAAACCACCGTTCCCAGCTAACCTCGGCCGGACCTCTGGTCCTGCAGAAAATTTAAATCCCATAATCACATTTTAGTTCATATTCATCCTACTCAAAACTGTCGTCTACTACATGAAACTGAAAAAAGATGTCGAGAAGAATTCTTACACCGGAAGCAGGGCGTCTGGAACAGACTCTGCGCTCGAGATCAGCCTGTTGGTATGCATAGCAAAGAGCATAATCAGTAACTAAACTACATCATATACTTGTCATTTTCTGGACTTCATACGCTGTCAATTCAAAACAAATAGTAGAAACTAACTAAGTCGAATTTAATGTATTCGAAGATTTCAAACAACTTGTTCCCCAGCAAATCAAGATATCGTGTTAGTTTTGATCAACCTCTGTCCCTTCTTATCGCTTCACTATTACGAGATAAGATTTCAGTTAAAACAAGAATCAAGGGCTAAAACTTCACAAAATTACTGATAATGGATTTAATGTTACCTATCACCAATTTCTTGCAATTTACATGAATGATTGTGTAAATTGTAGATTATTTTTCCTCTGAAATGAAATGAAGTATAATAAATCAAACCGCTTTTTTCAAGCAAGTTCATAACGAAAACCAATAAATCCCAAATCAGTAATACACCATATTATAGAAAACCATTTGCAAAAATCTTATGCTATACATACTCTTCACATACAGTCGAGGATCTACCAAGAGTTTCCAGTTGATCAAGCTCCTCCTGCACAAATTCATGTCAAATTAGTGTGTGTGAAAGAGAGAATATCACAAATATGAAATTTGAGAAAATGACCTGAATTGATTGGATTTGCTGATTGAGAAAAGAAATTGCAGCAGACATTCTGTGTTTCCCCATGAGACCTGGAGTTGAATTTCCTGCAATAGGAGAGGACCTGGTTTCTTGCACAATATTATTCAACACTGATCCTTCCGATGAAAGTGCCAAAGATGAAGACGAGGAGGAGGATGCAGCGTCTTGGAGTGGCGGCTCAGTCGCTTTGGGCGGCGCTGATTCCATGAGTCACCCACAAGTAGATGCAGAGAAAGAAAAAAATTAGAGAGAGGAGAAGGGACGAGTTGGAGGAGGACCAGATTATTAAAGTGATAAAATTTTATATTTAGAAAAAGGCCGCATGTGGTTTGCTGTTTATTTTTTTAACACCGAGCTTACTTTCAAGTGTAAGTTTCACTCTTGGTCCTCAATATTTCTGTTTTGTGGCAATTTCATCCTCGTTTAATTATTATTTCCTCCTCCCATCTCCATTCTTTTCTTTATTCTCATATATCATTCCTATTGACGAATTCCATCCACTTTTGCTCTCTAACATAAATAAACTATACAATCGTCGTTTTTACGTAGCATTAAGGAGAAACTGGATGAAAAACGTCAATAGAGATTATATGTGGGTAGACTTGTCAAACCACCCTCATATTATAATCATATTATGAATAGCTTTTGAAATTGTCAATATAATAAAATGGTATGATTAGACTCGAGTTCAAAGAAAATTATGGCAAGATAGAGTTCTCTCGCGTAGCTTGCCCCGACTGTTAGACTTGTGAAATCCCTATTAACCCTTGGTAAGTACAAAAAGCAACCCAGTCTATGACCACAAACACCATATGATTGTCGTTCCCACACTCAATCAAAATTTATAAGAATTTGATCAGATTAGATGGTTTAATCGAAAAAAAAAGTTGAAAGTTGATTCAAAATTTAATTCAATTACAAACATGTAAAAGTTTTAAAAGTAACACCCATTAAAAGAGCTCTATTAATTCACTTCTTAGAAAGAATAAATAAAATTTAGTCAGTTTTTTGGCCATTAATTCAATTGTTGTTCATTTATCTTTTGCAAATTAATGTCTGAAATGATATATTTTTAAAGAATAATATATACTTGTAGTGAACTAGATTTCTATTTACTTATACACTAACGTGCTAGAATATATACATAGGTCCTATTCGACAAACTTAACAAGTAAATTGTATCTCACATAACTCATAAAAGGAGCGTCTTAGGGTTTACAAATACAGTTCAATTTTAAGGATAAATTATACTCAAAGTTATTAATTATTACAATTGAAATTAGAACGAACAACCCATCTTGAATACCCTTGTTGGAGACGGGATGACCTCGAAAGGACTACTTCCTTAGTAGGCCGATTCTTTGAAGAGTCACCCAATTGAGAAAAGTGGACCACTGTGGATGTTGATGTTGATGTTGATATCGAGGCGGGTAATTCATGTCGCTCGTGAACTGTCTAATTCCGTTTTGTAATATGTTTTGATCCCCATTTTTTAAAACTCATTTTATCTTTAAATCATTTTCAATCACACATTTTATAGATTCGATCATATATGTAATCAACTTCCATCAAAATGTACTAAAAAATTAATTAATTTTTTTTTTTTTCTCAAACCAAATAGGGCAAAGTTAGCTCAAACCATAAGCCCAAAATATAAGCTCAAACTACAAATTAAACATGATTATTGGGCCCTATAATTTCCCCCTTCTTCAGTCATCACCATCAATGGCTTCAGCAGCAATAGCTTCTGCAAAATCACTTATTAAAAAAAGGCTATTTCTCCCTTCAAATTCCCCACCTATCTTCTCTCCCTTTTTCTTTTCCATTTCAACAACTACAGCAGCTCTCAAGAACAAGAATAAAGATGCCAAAATTCAAAAGAAGAAGCAGAAATGGAATAGCGAAGCAAATTTATTGGTGAAGAGACGAACGCGATCGGATAAGGAGCTGGACGAAGAGAGTTTCTTGAAGCATTATGGAAATGGAGATTCTGTTCATGTCCCGGTCATGCTTGGTGAAGTTCTCGATGTGTTTGCTTCGGTGCGCCTTGAGTCTTTCGTGGATTGTACTCTCGGTGCTGGAGGCCATTCCTCTGCGGTCCGTAAATTAATTAATTGGTTTAATTTTTTATCAGTTTGTATTTTCGGATTGTAATTTGCTTATTGTTCGTTCCCCCCCCCCCCCCCCCCCCCCCCCCCCCCATGATTTGATGAAGGAAATAATAGGAAGAAATTATCTTATTTGGAGTCTAAGATGCAAAACTATTAAATGCAAATTTGGAATGCATATCAGCTGAGGACAATAGCTTTTGTATGTATAGAACATTGAACTAGAAAATAAGTTTGTTGAAATTTTTTGGATTTTAATATGTAGGACAATATTTTTTATCCCTTTTAACTGTGTATATGGATAATTAACGGTTCATTGATACAAATACAGATAATTAAGGCCCATCCAGAGATGAAATTATATGTTGGACTAGATGTTGATCCTGTTGCACACGAGATAGCTCAATCTCGGTTGAAAGGGATCCTGTACAAAGATTCTTGTGACAGAACTTCAGACTTACAAGTGCATACCTTTTTGAAGAACTTTAAAAATATTAAGTCTGTGCTTCATGAGATGGATAGGGAAGTTTCGGCTGCTGGAGTTCATGGGATTATAATGGACTTGGGAATGTCATCCATGCAGGTTTGATGTGGAACATTATGCTAATGCTTTTAAAACTTCATCAGTTGGTTTTACATTTCTTAACATTAATAGCTCATACTCCTTTGCGTTAATATATGTTTATGTACGGGTATTCTATGTTCATTGGGTGGGTGGTTGGAGAATAGTGAAATGTAGCCACTAACCACAAACTTCATTGCCACAGGTTTATACAACAGTCTTATCCTGTCCTAGAAGTAAATGAAATTCTATGCTGTACTTGCTGTTGCTGCATGATGAACTTCATTTCTACTACTATGACATAGAAGAAACATCTAAATATTCTCCTTCATATATCTGCTTAACAGTATGTTTATGACATTGACGCGTTCACTCGCTTGTGGATTGCAGGTAGGCAATTCTGAAAGAGGATTTAGTGTGCTCAATGATGGGCCTCTTGATATGCGAATGAACCCTGAGGTAACTGCGGCTACACACTACTAATGTCATATGTCGCGAATGACTAATCTTTACTTTTAAGAGCAAAGATAGCCCCTATTTGGCCCTCATTTTCTAAAACTTATTTTCAACCACACATTTCGCGAGGAGCACAACTTTTATCAAATCTACTAAAAAGCTGATTTTTAGCTAAACCAAACAGGGGCTTAATGTTTTCCGGTAAGGCCATATGCTTTGAGGACATTATTGTGCAAAACGCGATATAAATTTTGAACTGAAGTAGCTTTCATATTGGTAGACATAATGCATATAAAGAAGAAGGGAGTATGTGGAAAACTAATTTAGAAGAGTGGAGAAAGAATTTCCTAGAATTCTCCATATAATTCATGAACTAGGTACATTTTAAATTACTTATAATAATCCAATAAAAGATAATAATTGATTACCCAGATTGAAGTAGGCCATTTTTTTTATTTTAAAGGCCCCCATTGCAAGTCAGCTCTTCAATCTTTTTAACGCAACCATAGACTCGGCTTCTGGGCAAATAATCCTAGTTTATCCATAATCTTACGTGATACTGGTAAATAATTTTTCTCCACAGATTCTAACGGTATATGATTGCTTTTCAAGTGTAGACTGTAGAGATATGCCACAATTTATTTGGATGCTTAAACTCCTACAACTTTTTGGTGGAAATTTCATTTGAGTTGTGAGGCAACATCACAGATATGGTTTTAGTTCAGTTTGTATGGTTTGGTTATGGGAAACCAAGAATAAGATCTGGCTAAGCAAGGTAAGTGCAGCTGGTCCCAATAAAAATAAAAAAATAAAAAAGAAGAAGCAGCAGTATTCCTTACCGCATTTTCTTGGGTGGCACACACTTAAACTATGTGCATTGAATTCTTTCAGGATAGGAGTACATATCTTGAATGCAAAATTGCCTTTTTTTTTGTGCTGGTATCTCACATCTATGTATTACAATAGCCGATAATAGCAAGCCAATTTAGATTTGCAGATCATCTATTTCCTTAAATGAAATATTTTATAATTTTATATCTTTTCCATTACCTAATTGGAGGATCTATGGCAGGCAAGTCTGAAAGCAGAAGACATTTTAAATTCGTGGCCAGATTCTGAAGTAGGACGGATTTTACGTGATTATGGAGAAGAAAATAATTGGTACTCTCTTCAAAACAAAATTGTCAAGGCTCGTTTAACTGGTGGACTGCATTCTACTAGAGAACTAGTTGACCTAATTCGGAACTCAACTTCTTGGACTAGAGGTGGCTCTCCGTAACTTTCATTTCTTTTCCTAATGGTATATAGTCTTTACGACATGGCAGAATGCTTCTGATCAGTCAATAGTACCAAACTTTTTGGCATGTTCACAAATGAGTTCATATGGATTAAATGTGAAGATTAGGTTTATAACCAAATGCTTTGTTTGACATGTACTCGTATCTAATATTTAAACAGGAGGTAGACAAGGTTGGATAAAGACGGCAACACGAGTTTTTCAAGCTTTGCGAATAGCAGTCAATGATGAACTCAACACACTTAAAGATTCAATTCGTGCCTGTTTCGATTCCCTGTCTTCCGGAGGAAGACTTGCTGTCATCTCATTCCATAGTCTGGAAGACAGAATTGTGAAGCAAGCATTTCTGAATATCGTAAACTGCAGTGAAGGTGATTCTATAAATATTAAAACTTTTGGCAGTGATAAGGAAACTTGGATTAAACAGATAGTACAAGGCCGGGATGCAACTATTTTGACGAAGAGACCCATAACACCATCTGAAAAGGAGGAGAAACTGAACACCCGAAGTCGGAGTGCTAAACTCAGGGTGATTCAGAAGATATGAAAAAAAAAAAAAATACCTGGAGGAAAGCAGTTTTGGATGATGAAAACAAGAAATACAAGCATTCAAGTACTCCCAAAATATCTGTTGACTGAACTTGTGAATTATTCTTCTTTCACTGTATTCATTAGCCCTAGTTGTTATCTTGGACCTTAATTCGTTTTTTCTTGGCAAATTCATTTATAGAGGTGGTTTGACATAGATTTTGCGAAAGTGAACTATTAAAGAATGTGTTGTTAAACAGTATGGAAAATTATGGGTTCACTTACAAAAATATTTATTTGGAATGTGTGTAATTGAAAATGAGTTTGGGAAAAAAAAAAGTATGAATATGCCAAACAAGGGCTTTGTATAGAACCAGCTATTAGACCATTTTTAGCGATGCACCAAATTTTGCACTAAATTTCGTACCAAATTAAAATTCATCTTCAATCATTATACCAAATGAATAGTGTTTAATTATTAAAATAATAAAAATTATTGTATTAAAAATATATAACACAAATGACGTAAATACACTCCATCAATTGATTTCATAAATGGAAAAAAAAAAGGACAAACTTGACTTTGGTGCAAAATTGTGCAAAGTTTTGGTGTTCCATTGGAGACCATTTGCACAAAATTTTGGTTTTTTTGGTGCAATGATTCAACCATTGGAGTTGTCTTTAAAGCTAATTCTTTCTGCACCATACAGTTTATATTATATAAGATTTGATACAATATATGTGTTGTGCCGCTAAGATACAAAATTATAATCAATTTCTTTATTTTGAATTGCCTATTTTACTTTTTAAGTTTTTTTCTTATTTATAATCACTAAGATATTTTACTAAATATCTTTGCCAATGAAATGGCTACAATAGTTCTGCCAAGTTTAAAATTATCACTTGTACCCATCAGAGTATTTTCAAAATACTTTCTGATTTTAAAGAGCATATTTTGCAATTTAGAGAGCATCTATAAATTTAAAAAGTAAAATTTTTTTAAGTACTTCAATAGACTCTTTATATTTAACATTTAAATTTTCTACTCCCAAAAAAGTTTATAGTTTTTCATATCTTTTATTTTCACTAATCACCCTCTAAATTATTATATTCTTTTTTCATTAAAAATTGTAATTATATAGAATTTGACTTTTCAAATTTGGAGAGTCTAACTTACTCTCTATTTTAAAATATTAATTTGAGGGTTGACTCCTTAAAATTGAAAGCATCTGATGTTTAAAGAGCCTTTTGGTGATACTCTTATTCTTTCTATATCTATGTTCTAGCTCATTACAACGTCCTGAAACTAAAAATAGTATGAAGTTGAGAGGTCTGACAAGAACTGAAAATTAAAATTGATTGTTGCTGCTAAAAAAGAAATTACGATTTATGGTAAACAAATTTGAAAAATGTTTGTTGTATATCAACATTTACATATTTTTCTACAGTTTGATAAGGTGGTGTCAAAATCTCTCAACCACTTAAACGATTGTGTTTATGTAATGTGGGTTAATGACAAAAAGATCTCTCGACCATTTAAACGATTGTGTTTATGTAATGTGGGTTAATGACAAAAAGAAATTGAAATATTTATTTATTTATTTATTTGATTGGTGAAATTTTGACTCAGTCAAATCTTGTTACATCATCTGTTGGTAAACAAATCTATAAGTTGTGATTTACATGTTGCACAACCGAATAATTTCATATTAATACTATGTCATCCTTCTATGTTTACGTGAACTAATATATATTTCTAGAAATAATAACTTTTTATAAAGTCTGATCTCAAAAATCTCTCCCAAACAAAGACTAAATCATTCAAGATTATTGAACTTTGTATGGGTAAATGTTGTGTTATAGGGCAAATGAAAAATCTCTACAAAACAAAGGCTAAATGCACTCAAGATGATTGAGCTTTGTATGTGGGTAAATGTTGTGCTATAGTGCAAACCGTAATGTGGGATGAAATAAAAGCTTTTCTCACCTCTTACGAGTCACCGTGTAAAAAGACTTTAATTGGAGTAAAAAAACTAGCTCTTCCTTATAGATCGAAATGAGTTGCTAACAATCTTGTGTAGAAACACTTCCTGAAGTTCTCAACTTAGAAGTTTAAACCACCCAGAGACCCTGGTCACGTTGGCTTGTTCACTAAAGAAAGAAAGAAATACTCTAAAGGTCCGTTTGATTGCAAATGTGAAATTTGGGTGAAAAGAAAATGAATTACAGGGAATTGAATTGTTTAGAATGTGTTTTACCGGGGATTGTAATTAATTGTATTTGATTGATATAATTTTTTATCTAATTCGTTTGGCTTTATTTTTCATTCAAATTGTTAACTTTTGGGATAAATATTTTTACAATTGGGGATAAAATTTGTTTGAATTGCCAAAAAGTTAAAAAAAATAGTAATAATAATTCGAATTTCTTTTATGTTCGTTTGACTTCGTTTTTCATGCAAATTGTCAATTAAATAGATAAATTTTTTGACCATTGAGTTTAAAATGTGTTTAAAAAAATGCAACAAAAGGTGGAAAATGAATTTTCACCAAAATAGTGAAAATTTGTTTTCCACCAAATCAAGAAAAATGTGGACAGGTGGCGGGCCCAAGGATAAGGTATTGCCAAGAAAATAATGCATATCAAACAACACAATTGAGTGGAAAATGAAATCATTTTCCTAGTTCTAGGGAAAGGGTCTGCTATCAAACAGGCCCTAAAAGATTATCAGTGGCAGCAAGGTAGTAGTAGCTGGTATATATATAGGAATGTACACTTATTTTCTAGGCAGTTATCACAAACACACCCATTAAAGGACCTCGAGATGCTAACCCACAATAGATGATACAAAATACTTTTCTTAATAAACCTACATTGAAAAATGGTTTAGATAGAAGTAGTGGTGTGATCCAAACCTCGAATACAAGTCCGGGCAAATGGTTCGTTAATTGTGAAAGAAGGTCCTATGATCCGATCGTGAGCAAAGAGAGGGTCAAAGAAGCAATGAATCTACTTGTGCAAGCTGCAATAGATGAAACAACAATCTTGGCAACCCAATGAGCAAGTTTTGTGTTGAACTCGAGTCAAGAAACAATTTGAAATAACTTGATTTAAGTAGCTGAAGAAGGAGTCGAGTCATAACACTATGCTACCATATAGTCTTAAAAGTCATATGATCGCATATGGATTTATCGAGAATACAAAGGCATGATTTGAAGGTTCTATGCGACCACATAGAAACATACTAAGCGATCGCATAGGAGGAATTTCGGGCAAATCTTTCCAAAATCCGCTAATTTTCTAATTGTATTAAAACTCCATCATTTTGGTATCTTTTGTAATCTTAGGATTTTAATATGTTAGGTTTTTTTTAGGGTTTCCTATAAATATGAAAGTCTTTTCATTGTGGAATCAACCAATTTGAGAATATTAATCGAGAAGCATAATTGCTTTCAACTCTTTCGGTTCTTCATTGAGCAAATTACCGAACTTATCAAGATTATTTCTTGTGGCGTTCAAACTTTCGTGTGAGATTCATAAGTCTTGTGATCAAGAGGTCAACGCATTGTTAGTGATTGTTGGTTGCTTGGTTAATTATTTTTGGGTCAATCCAAAACTTTGATTTTTTGAGTTTCTTGAGTTCGATTTAATCTTGTTGTGAGTTTCGTAGTTTCAATTGCTACGTTGGTTCGTATCAGTTGGTACCAGAGCTTAAGGCTCCAAAAATCAAGGTTATATCTTCTTCTTTTTTTTTGTTTTTTGTTTCCTTTTCGTCCAGTTCTTCGCTCTTTTGAGTTTTTTATCCGTAAAAAATACCAAAAAAATTCAAAAGTCATTTTTGGGTTAATTTAGCACCAAAATTAGTTTCTTTCTTTTTCGATGGTATCATGGTTGAATTTTTGTGCAAAAAATCCGAATTTCAAAAAAAAAAATTTATTATTATTATTTCAAAAATTACTAGCAGTATACTATTTCATCTTTAAGTCAAAAAATTCAAGAACCACTTTCTTGAATTAAAATAGTTATCATTCAAATTTATTCAATTGTTTTATTTCTTTCTTGAGTCTTTTAAAGTTACAATTTTCACTCACATCTAGGTTTGAATTTTGCGAGAATAATTCTTGGTTGAGTTCGAATTTGCAATTCGAAGTACTTGGGCGGAAGCATTGAGGGGAAAAAGACAGAGTGATGAGACTAATAGAGGGTAAAAGTCAAAATTGAGTGATACACAAGCATAAATACGTGAGACATATATTACTTAGATTTAGGATGTCTGACCGGGAAGATTCAACTTCAAGCAGGAACCATAATCAATCAACATGTCTGAAGAGGTGATATGATGGTGTGAGAGATTGTTCGGGGATATGAGAGACAAATTCGACGCAACGATTACTAATCTTCATAAGGGGCAATGGACAGAAGCATCCAATGCAAGGAGACAGGGTAGGTGGGAGCCTATGGTGGAGATTCGTGATGAGTATAAATCCAGTTGTGGCATGGATGAGGATGCGATAGTGGATCGGAGTTAGGGAAAATGAAGGATAGAGGAGTTAGGCATGAAAGATAGGGTAGGAATCTTGTTGGAGACGAAGTGAATGGAAGCATGAGTAATATTAAAATGACAATTTTGTCATTCATAGGTAGTAGTGATCCTAAAGTTTACCTAGAGTGGGAGAAAAATGTTGAATTGATCTTTGATTGCCACAATTATTCGGAGGAAAAAAAGGTGAAAATTGCAGTCCTTGAATTCATCGATTATACAATAATTTGGTAACATCAAGTGGTAACATCAAGGAGGAGAAATCGAGAGCAACCGATTAATACATGGGAGGAATTGAAGGCTATCGTGCGGAAGAGGTTCGTGCCTAGTCACTATTATAAGGATTTTCATCAAAAATTGCAAAACCTCTACCAAGGGTCTAGGAGTATGGAGGATTATCATAACAAGATGAAGTTGTTGATGATTAGAGCAAATGTGGAGGAGGATAGGGATGCCACTATGACTCGGTTCTTGACTGGATTGAATAGGAAAATAGCTAATGTAGCATAATTGCAGCATTAGGTGGAATTGGAAGACATACTACATGTGACTATGAAGGTAGAGAGATAATTGAAGAGAAATGAGACAACTAGGTATCCATTGGGTTCTAATCCATCTTGGAAATCGAAGTGGGGTAACAAGGGAGATAGGGTTGTTTCAAATGGCATAATAGAGATACCGAAGGGAAAATATGAAAGTGCTAGCAAAGTTACATCCAAAATGGAATCCCAGCCATCCAAGAGTCGAGACATCAAATGTTTTAGGTGTTTGGGGAAGGGAGACGTTGTTTCTCAATGTCCCAATAAAAGGATAATGATTTTGCGAGATAATGGAGAAGTGGTGAGCGATAGTTAGGAGGACTATGGTGACATGCAGAAATTGGAAGAGGCTAGTGATGGTGAAAGGGTGGAGTATGCAGCGAGCAAGCTATTGATCACGAGGCGAGTTCTTAGTGCTCAAATCAAAATAGATGACTTGGAGCAACAAATGGAGAACATATTCCATACACGGTGCCATATCAATAGCAAGGTATGTAGCATGATTATTGACGGGGTAATTGTATTAATGTGGCTAGCACTACACTCGTTGAAAAATTGGGGTTAACATTGTTAAAACATTTTAAACCGTATAGGTTTCAATGGTTGAATGAATGCAGGGGAGGTTAAGATGAACAAGATGGTGTTGGTGAGTTTTTCAATTGGTGGCTATCAGGATGAGGTGATGTGCGATGTAGTTCCTATGCATGCCAGACACATTTTGTTGGGAAGACCATGACAATATAATAGGAAAGTGATATATGATGGGTGTAAAAATAGGTACAACTTTACCAATGATGGAAAGTCTATCACTCTTTCACCATTAACATCAGCACAAGTGTATGAAGACTAAATCAAATTGAAAAATGAGAAAGAGAAAAGATTTAGAGAAATAGAGAGCAAGAAAGAAAATAGTGATGTGACTAATTGTGAGAAAAAAATAGTAGCCACGAGAGAGAAGAAATAGAAGGAAAAAAAGAATAGAGAGGTGGCTAAAAGAAAAGTGGAACCACGAGAGGGAAAACAAAGAAAGACTTCAGAGAGAAAAGAAAAGTCAATAGTGAGCTTATATGAAAAAGAGAGTGAAATTGAGAGGGTTTTAGTAAGAACTAACAAACACCTCCCTAGTTTGGCTATTTTTATCATACAAGAATTTGAAGATTTGGTCCGTGAGAACAAACCAATTGAGATACCATCCAATTCAGGCATTAAACATCAACTTGTGGATGAAACTAACGAACCCCACCCAGTTTGGATATCTCTTTCTTATAGGAGGTTGACTGTGTGATCCTAAGGAGACAAATGAGCTTCAAAGGCAATGGAAGAAGTTCATCTGCAGAGGGTTGAAAGACAAAGGTGATATGAGGATATGCAATGACTCACCAATAGTAAGATATCATCATTCCATATATAGGTTAGATAATGATCTAGCAGGTAGGGATAGTTTTTCACGTGGAGCATGTAATTGTAAACTCACAACTACACCTAGATTAGATGATATGCTTGAGCATTTGCATGAGTCATATATTTTTCATACACTAGATTATGGGATTGACTTGGAATATATAAGTGGTTAGTTAGATCGTTTGAACTCTCTAATCTATCTAATATTTTCATGGAATTAAAGAATTGTTTACCACGTGCATTCATAGGGAAATTCTTATTAGTTTATGAGAATCTAGTATATTGCAAGGGTCGATGTATGCAAGATAAATTGAAAGGTTACAACTTACATGTTACGTAATGATACTATAGTCTGTGTCAAGGGTTTAGGTGTGCATGATAGGCATTTGAGAAATATTGATCTTAATTTACGAAACTACTAGTGAAAAAATCGATGGGATGTGTTAGGAACTAAGTTGACACCTTCTACTATTTCTACAACACGTTTTGATATGGCGACTAGTTTTAAACCACTAATTTTGTTGGATTTAATTCTTTTAACTATTCGTCCAAGTGGTAGCTTATGTGAGAAACATGAGATTGTTCTTGAGACATCTCAAACTTGCAAAAGGGAGAAGCCGAAGCGTGTAATCTTTGATCCATGTGATGGTGATTGGTGTACATACGAAAGTGGCGGATATGAACTCAAAAAAGTTCTAAACTACACCTAAGAGGAAATGTACCATTCTACGTCATTGCCATGATTGAAAGCAAATGCTACAATTGTGATCTTGAAGGTAAGTTTGTGATAATTTGCATTTTCGATGTTTCTAATGTTTCTTTGTTTGATACAGGTACAAATTCGAGGTCAAATCCTTTCGAAGAGAGGGGGATGATGTGATCCAGACAACGAATACAAGTTCAAGCAAAGATCCATTGATCGTGGAAGAAGGTACTATGACTCGATCGCGAGCAAAGAGGGTCAAAGAAGTGATTGATCTACTTGTGCAAGTTGCAATAGATGAAACAACAATCTTGGCGACCTAAGGAGCAAGTTTCGTGTCGGACTCGAGTCAAGAAACCATTTGAAACAACTTGATTCAAGCAGCTGAAGAGGGAGTCGAGTCATAACACTATGTGGCCGCATAGTGTGAAAAGTCATGCGATCACATGGAAATTTACCAAGAATATAAATGCGGGATTTGAAACTTCTATGTGACCGCATAGAAACATACCATGCCACTGCATAGAAGGAATTTTGGGTGAATCTGTCCAAAATCCGCAAATTTCCCAATTGTATTAAAACCTCATCTTTTTTTTTTTTTTTTCTTTTTTTCTTTTTTTCCTTTTTAATCTTTTGTAATCTTAGGATTTTAATTCCGTTTATGTTAAATTTTTTTACGGTTTCCTATAAATAGGAAACATTCTATTCATTGTGAAATCAACCAATTTGAGAATATTAATCAAGAGACATCATTGCTTTAACTCTTTTGTTCTTCATTGAGTAAATTACCGAACTTATAAAAATTATTTCTTGTAGCATTCAAACTTTCGAGTGGGATTCATATATCTTATCATCAACAAGTCAACATATTATCGACTATTGTTAGTTGTTTGACTCATTATTTTTTAGTCAAATCCAAACTTTGATTTCTTAACTTTCTTATGTTCGATTCAATCTCATTGTGGATTTCATAGCTTCTATTGCTAAGTGTGTTCGCATTAAGTAATTTATATTTATTAATAACAAAATTAAATAAGGACATATTAGAAAATTAAGAAATCAACTATACTTGTTTAGGAAAGTGACCTATAATTTGGAACAAATGGAAAATGAAAGCAAGCTTATGTTTATGGAAAGGAGTAAATAACAACAATGACAAGGAAACTGCATACATAACAATTCGCACTAGTTGTTCATTCCCTTCACAAGTAAACAGATATATGCTGAAGAAAACAAACTGCAGAAAACAAACAGCCTCCACACCATAGCATTCATTACACAACAATTTTAAACCAAATTATACATATTAGACATATCGCGGTTGCAATGGAAAAAACACTCAAAACACGATTTTTTTTTTTTTTTTTTAATCGGAGTTGAACGTTCGAAGAGTAATGATCCAATGTATCGTGTCATCAGCCCTGGAATCATGAACAGCTTATAACATCAGAGTTTGATACATGCCAGCCCTTCTGTCGAGTAAATTTGGCAACAAAATTAAATAAGGATGTGCACTAGCAAATGAACTAATGAAGTACAGAACATTAAAATTTTAACTCATTATCACCAGGCGGTAGATATACATTTTCAATGATTACCATTCATGCAAAAAAGAAGAAACTTATGTCCAATAATATCGCCATCAGGCTAACCTAGCACTACTTCAAAGCGATTGAGACATTTGTCCAGGCAAGCGAAACTAAAAATTGTTGAAGGAAATCGATTGAAAATTTTTATTCATCCGGAATTCCAAATTTTTTTTTAAAGATAGTGACCAAAGAAATGAAGATAGGATATGCAATTATTCTCAAGTATTCCATTTGTCTGGAGTAACCAAAACAATCATGCTACAAGTACATTAAGTTTAATATCAAGTTTGACATTATGCCACGTGGCGCCATCACATTGGATAGTTTAAAAATAAAACATAGTTTCCTGGCCATTCATTTTTGAATTTTCAAACAATGTCAAACTCCATGTACAACATGAAGTGTACACAAAGTATTATTCTAACCAAAATATCAGTAACAAACTTTATCTGTAGGCAATTATTATCATTTGTCTGCGAGTCAATAGCATCAATCAAAATAAAATGCCTTCTAGTAAAAAGAGTGTAATTATATCATGTAAGACACTTGGGTACTCAGCAAATCCTAACTTATAGGTTAAGTACAAAACAGGACCCCCTAGGAAAGCAAATAGAGTTCTTGATTGAAACAAACATGCAAAAATTTAAATAAATTTACAAGGTACAATAAAAATTGAACATACCATCAATTCAGCCAAATGCAGAACATCAGTTGTATTTATTCTCTGTATCTTGACTTCTTATCCTCATCACTTCCACTGTCATATCTTCTTCTTCCTGAACGTGCATCATCATATCTAGCTCTCTTGGAAGTGTATTCCTTCTCTCTCTCCTCCCTTCTACTTCCTCGCTCCTGTTCTTGTTCTCTTCCTTGTCCTTCCCCCCGATGACGCACCTGGTCCTTTTCACGCTTCCTGTATGACTCTTCCTCTTCGTCCTTTTCATGCTTTTTGCTGTGGTAGGCTTCTTCATCCCTCCTTTCTCTTCTACTTGATCCATTAACTTCATAGCGTCGATCATCAATCCTATTTCCACGGCGCAATTCATTCCTATTTATATCCCCGCGATCACCACCATCTAGCCTCGAGCCTCTACTATGATGCTCCGTATTCTTATATGATTTACTCTGTCTTTCCAATTCAATCATATCCCCATTGTGCTTGTGCTCGGACTCTTTTTCAGGATCCTGCCTTCTTAACTTGCCCTCAGGTTGGTCGTATTTGTTCTCATCATCTATCCTCCCCTTGCCCCTCATTATCTCTTCACTTCCATCTCCTGACCTATCTCCCTTTGATTTATAAAGTTGCTCTAATTTCCTCAATGTGTCCAATCTATCAGCTTGATTCTTTTGTTTCCCTCTATCATCAACCTCAAGTGCATGACCTCTCTCTCCACCTTGTCCACCTCTGGCATCCAAATCATCACCTTGACGGCTACTTTTCTTCTCAAGAGACTTCCTTTCAACCCTTGCATCCTTCAAATCTCTCACCCTTTTGTTTTCAAGGAAATCATCACTCTTACGGTCATCAATGTCAGCATGGGAATCATGTCTTCTACTTCTTTCAGTCTTGCTCTCTTGCCTGGCATGGCCAGCTTTGATTTCATTCCTGTAAGTATCAAGTCGTCCATCACTATAATCAATTTTCTCCTTTTTCTTTATGGTTGCAAGCTCAGAATCACTTTCAGAATCATATCTTCGAACAACTTTGCCTCTCCTCTCACTACTTATTCTCTTCTTATCGTTGGGAAAAGAATCTTCTTCTGGGCTGTAATATCTCTGCTGATTTCTCCCTTTCTTGTATTGATTTCTCTGGTCTTCCTTCCCATTGGAATAAAATTCCTCATCATGACCAGGCTGTCTGCTCTTTGATGTCTGCTTTCCTCTTTGACTCTTATATTTGGGGCCTTCATCAGAACTATATTCGTCATCAGAATCATGTCGCCTGCTCTTCACAGGCTGCTTCGCCTTCTGATTCTGTTTATTAGTCCCTTTGTCTGAACTATATTCTTCATCAGAGTCATGTTGCCTGATCCTTGATTGCCGCTTCAACTTTTGAGTTTTCTGTTTAGGGTTCTCATCAGAACTATAATCATCACCAAAATCTCGTTGCCTGCTTTTATAAGACAGCTTCGAACTTTGTGTTTTACGTATGGGGCTTTCATCAGAACTGTACTCATCATCAGAATCATTTCTCCTATGTGATTTCCTATAGTTATTATCACGGTTAGATTCTGAATCTGAATCAGTATCAGACTTGGACTGAGATTCAGAATCAGAATAATCACTATCATATCTTCTATTTTTCTTGTGTTTTCTCAATGATTTTTCCTTTCTCGTCTTAGCATCAACATCAGAATCATCATCTTGCCCCTTACTACCTTTCTTCTGTTTTTTCTTAGTCCCCTTCACATATTTCCCACTGCTATCAGAATCAGATGAATTCTGACGTCCTCTTTTACTTTTGCCTGTCCTCTGGTGCTCTGACTCATATCTTTGAGATAGATTATTCTTAACAACCTTCTGAATATCATCCTCCTCAACTTCCGTATCTGTTTCATTCAGCTTAGTATCAGCAGCAGCAGCATCCTTTTTATGGCCATTTCTTGGTTTATCCTCCTCATCAGTTGCCTCAGAGTTCGGGGTCTGAGGATCACGGTGCTTCTTTTTTTTGTCAACTTCAACTCCTATGCCAAGAGCAGCTTTTAGAGTTTCCATCTGCCGTTCCTTCAAAGCGGCAATCTGATGAGTCTGTGTCTTCGAAACCCTGTTGGGGCCACACAAAACATTAGTTCAAATAAATTAGCTATTGATAAAATTTGAATGCTATAAAAGCACCAAGCTCAGCAAGCAATTGGTTCGTGCTAGTTACAAAGCATAGTGAAGCAATGAAACCTATCCAGAAGCTAAACCCATGATAACTGATTGCATTTATCATCATCCAAAGAAAATAGATTAGTAAATTCAGTTGTGGAAACATTTTAGGGTAGAAAATTTTGTTTGCTCAATTGTTCCTGGAAAAGAAAAACTAAAAAGTACAAGTATAGGCAGTGTGGTGCAACAAAAATTACTTGTACAACCCTAATACCATGAAATATATGTTTGCTATAATAAATACTTTTGTAGCTAGGAAAAGCTGTGGTGACAGACTTGAGAACCATCTGTATTTCATTTGTGCTCCATTATGTTTATCCTGCTTTGGCATCTTTATAATATATATTAAAGAATCCACAACTACTTATATCTGCAAGATAGCCATAATCTACAACAGCTTACATTGCCTTTTATATTTACCACAAGAAGCAAAAAGCAAATCCTTGTTGCTAATAAACTTGGAGTTGACTGGCCAAATATATAATCACCTCACATGTTCTGCAACCACAGTAGACCATACCAAGATAACATCATTCTAGTGAATTACAGTTTTTGCACGTTAATTTTTGTGTATCCCTCCCTCTTCTAATTTTCTATGCTGAAATCATGTTAGTCTTATGAACAGGGTGAAAATATAGCTTGATGCAAACATGACTCAATCAACTAAGTTGTCCTTCCTTAATTTATTCTCGATTGTGAAAATAAGTTGAGAGGAATCTTGTCTTTAAAGGCTAACCTCAGATGAAGTATCAACAAACAAATATATTAAAGAAACATTCCAAAGCTTCGTCAAATTCAAATTCAATTGTTTAAGAATAATATTGATTGAAGGATAATTAAACCAGATTTATATTTCAATCTTAGCTCTTATTGAACTCTAAAGCTACCATCTCCTTTACTCACGCATACCTCCTTTGGTTTGCCTAGAGTATAATGCCTGTCAATTTATTTGAATTGAAATCATTTGATAATTTGATTACGCAATACATTTTTTTTTTTTTTTTTTTAATGACCGTGAATGTCCGGGCTAGCTTACGCGCACCTCAATTAATCCCACGGGACCCTGAAGTTTACAGTCGGATACTCACCTCAGTGGCGAACTCGAACTGGTGATCATTGGGGAGCAAACCCAAGGTCTGATCAACTTAGCTACCCCTTAGGGTTTTGATTACGCAATACATTAAGGTACAGTTACGGACAAGGATGTCTTATTCTTTTTCTCCCCTTCTTTTGTTACAGGTCCCTCGAATCCAGACCTGATTACAAACATAATGCAGCATTCACATAGGTATCACTCCATGTAAGTCTCACTCCCAGATGGGGAATCATTGAAATAATAGGAATAGAGGATCCAATTCATATTGCAGTGGTTTCACTTTCCTTACTTTGGTTTGACTTATTTTCAAACTGGATATAGAACAATTAAAATTTACAACTCTAACATGGCAACAATCTATGCTTATAGATGGAAATTGGACAATGAATATCAGCTTAAGCGTTCACAATTTTCAACTCAAATCACAAGAATTACTTAGAGAAAAAAGGTAATATATTTTAATGATGCAATCCGAATTGCTTTTAAACGCAAGCAAAAACTACTAAAAAATTGTGTTTTAATCAAATATTTCGCCACTCAAATTCACATTTCCAAGAATTTTATAATCTGGACTGCTGGACTCATACTGTTGCACTCAATGATACAATAATCCTTATTATTTCCACCATTTATCTCAAAGATTCATAGAATTTAATACATAAAAAATGAAAAAGAAACATTATTTCATAAATAGAATGCATAATTTCTTCAGAAATGTAAATGCTTACTTGTCTGAGATAACAAGAGCATTAGATCCCCCATCCTCATTCTCTTTGGCCGCGTCTTCCTCAAGAGTCTTGCGAGCCTCATCAAGCTTCTCATTAATCTCAGCATCCGTGTAACCCTGATCCGTCAACTTCTCCTCCAACACAAGGAGCTTGAGCTCGATCTGCCTCTTGCGATCATGCTCCAAGATCTCCTTGTTGGCCTTCCCGGTAACGCCGGCAGTTCCCTGGCCGGACTCGAAGCCCTTGGAAGAGTCGGTGACGACTTTATTCGTTTTCGGCCTGATGAAAAACTTGTTCGCCTGGATGTATCCATTGGTGCCGGAGCCCCGAGCAGTCTGCAACCCGATTCCGTTGTACATGGTTATATCAAAGATGGATTTCAATAGAAAAATAGCGTAACCCTAACCCTAGCCTCAAATTCCCGTTGGATAAACCAGATATTTAAGTGGGGTGTGAGGTTGGGGGCTGGCATTTGAGATATTTTGAGGGACTGACCAGTCACGATTTGAACTGTCTGTAAGTGGATTGGGCCATATTTTAGTCGGTCTGCACTTGTTAAGCCCATATTTTTGAGCAAATTACATAAATTCAAGGGCTGAAAGATCATTTTTAAAAAATCATGACTGAAATTTCAGTATGCATAAATTAAATGTCAATATAATAGTTATCTCCCTCAATTATTCTAAATCCTAATAACTTTCTCTCTCCCTCTCCCTCTCTTCATCTCAACTCTCTTCCATCTCGATCTATCGCCCCACAACAAAAATAGCAATCCATCACCCACAACAACAATTCATCAAGCGTCGTCGCGACGGCTGCGAAATCTGGGAGTCGATGACCCATTCTCTCTCTCTCTCTCTATCTCTCTTATCCATGCTCTGTCAGTGCCGGTAACCCATTCTCTCCGTTGCAAATCTGTGCCGGGAGAGGCCGCCAACGAGATTTATCTCTGTTTTGATGGTGGTGATGGTGTGTATGGTGGTGGTTGGCGGTGGCTTATCTGGTTTGAGTTCGCGATCGTTGTTGTGATTTTGGAGGTCGCAATCGTTGTGTGATGGAGGGGCAACAGTGTGATGTTCAGTGTTTTTGTGACGGTGTTTTTATGATTTGAATGGATTAAAAATGAATTAAGGTGTTTTGTGGTGGCAATTTTTGTGTGGGTGAATCTGGAAAGCGAGATCGTGCGAAACAACCGGTGAGATTTCTCAGCGCTTTTGGTGGTGGCGATAGTGTGTGTGGTCTTAGGTGTGTGTGCTGTGGGTTTTCTGGTTTTTGGAATGGTAGTGGGTGTGGGTGTTGTGGTGGTGCAGTGGCGGTTGTAGTTGTGATAATGTTGGTGGCGATGGTGGTGGGTATGACGGCGTGAGGTTGAGATGTTTGCTGGTGGTTCTGGTGGTGTCGTGTAGGCAGCGGTTGCGGGACTATGATTAGTGACCAAGTATTGATAGTGAATCGAGATCAGGATCGGACTGTGACCATAAATGACGATAATTTGTTACTAAAAAATTAATCCGTAACTAAAAAAAATAATACGTGACCAATAAAAAATTAATCTATGACTAAAAATAATAATATGTAATCAATAAATGTGAAAATTGTGACCAATAAATAAAATGTAACCTATAATTTTTTTGATTCGTGATTAATAAGATAAACTGTGACCTATAAATTTTTTGATTTATGATCTCGACATAATTTGTGATCTATAAAAATTTTTGATTTGTGATCTCGAAATAATTTGTGATCAATTAATTTGACAATATGTGGCTAATAGTTAAATTGTGGCCTATAATTAAGTACATGTGACCATTATTTGTATAATTGTGATCTTATTTTATTTAATTAATAAATATTTTTAATTAATTAGATAGAAAACTGATTTTTGCATTAACTAAACTTAAAAGTTGATTTTTAAACTTTTTGCATACTTAATGCATGGTTTGTGAATTCTTCTCTATTTTTTTCTAGAAGAATAATGCTGCTTTACCAACGTCACATCAGCCCAATGGGCCAGTACCGACTACACGGATTCTCTCACTCGGAAAAAAGTAATAACTAATAACTACAAATGTTTAAGAATATAATTCAAACATTCAAAAATTTGTGGAAAAAATTCAAAAATCAGATAATTACATTTGTGGCCTATGATAAATGCTATGACCTCTAATTGAAATTAAACAAGTTCTAGTAACATTCCAACAATTTATGGATCAGACACGCATTAATTTTCAAATTACACAAGATTAAAGTCACATAATACACAATTTATAGGTTACAATTGCATATTAAATTATGAATTATTATAAAATTAACAGGTCACAACCCCACAACTAAAATTAACACGCATTCTCTCTCTCTCTCTCTATCTCTCTTATCCATGCTCTGTCAGTGCCGGTAACCCATTCTCTCCGTTGCAAATCTGTGCCGGGAGAGGCCGCCAACGAGATTTATCTCTGTTTTGATGGTGGTGATGGTGTGTATGGTGGTGGTTGGCGGTGGCTTATCTGGTTTGAGTTCGCGATCGTTGTTGTGATTTTGGAGGTCGCAATCGTTGTGTGATGGAGGGGCAACAGTGTGATGTTCAGTGTTTTTGTGACGGTGTTTTTATGATTTGAATGGATTAAAAATGAATTAAGGTGTTTTGTGGTGGCAATTTTTGTGTGGGTGAATCTGGAAAGCGAGACCGTGCGAAACAACCGATGAGATTTCTCAGCGCTTTTGGTGGTGGCGATAGTGTGTGTGGTCTTAGGTGTGTGTGCTGTGAGTTTTCTGGTTTTTGGAATGGTAGTGGGTGTGGGTGTGGGTGTTGTGGTGGTGCAGTGGCGGTTGTAGTTGTGATAATGTTGGTGGCGATGGTGGTGGGTATGACGGCGTGAGGTTGAGATGTTTGCTGGTGGTTCTGGTGGTGTCGTGTAGGCAGCGGTTGCGGGACTATGATTAGTGACCAAGTATTGATAGTGAATCGAGATCAGGATCGGACTGTGACCATAAATGACGATAATTTGTTACTAAAAAATTAATCCGTAACTAAAAAAAATAATACGTGACCAATAAAAAATTAATCTATGACTAAAAATAATAATATGTAATCAATAAATGTGAAAATTGTGACCAATAAATAAAATGTAACCTATAATTTTTTTGATTCGTGATTAATAAGATAAACTGTGACCTATAAATTTTTTGATTTATGATCTCGACATAATTTGTGATCTATAAAATTTTTGATTTGTGATCTCGAAATAATTTGTGATCAATTAATTTGACAATATGTGGCTAATAGTTAAATTGTGGCCTATAATTAAGTACATGTGACCATTATTTGTATAATTGTGATCTTATTTTATTTAATTAATAAATATTTTTAATTAATTAGATAGAAAACTGATTTTTGCATTAACTAAACTTAAAAGTTGATTTTTAAACTTTGCATACTTAATGCATGGTTTGTGAATTCTTCTCTATTTTTTTCTAGAAGAATAATGCTGCTTTACCAACGTCACATCAGCCCAATGGGCCAGTACCGACTACACGGATTCTCTCACTCGGGAAAAAGTAATAACTAATAACTACAAATGTTTAAGAATATAATTCAAACATTCAAAAATTTATGGAAAAAATTCAAAAATCAGATAATTACATTTGTGGCCTATGATAAATGCTATGACCTCTAATTGAAATTAAACAAGTTCTAGTAACATTCCAACAATTTATGGATCAGACACGCATTGATTTTCAAATTACACAAGATTAAAGTCACATAATACACAATTTATAGGTTACAATTGCATATTAAATTATGAATTATTATAAAATTAACAGGTCACAACCCCACAACTAATAGGTCATAATTAATACAATTAACTAGTCATGTTCACTATTCTTCTTACTCCATCTTCATCCCATCCCACCACCATTGACAACGACCACGTCATCGCCAATATGCTTCTTTGAATACGCATACTTTCAACAACAATAAGGCTATGTTTGATTCAACATATTTTCCATAAAAATTTCACTTTTTTACTTGTTTGATTGACCATTTTTTTCTTTGGAATTGATTTTCTAGATTCTCTTGACGCGACAAGATTTTCCTTAGTTTTGTGGAAAATGACCTTCTAAATCTTTTTTTTTTTTAGCAATCCAAACAAATCTATGATTAGTTGTTAAAAAAAAAAAAATTATCCAAAAAATTGACAATTTGCATAAAAAATAAATTCAAATGAATACAAAAAAAATCGAAATTTTTTATTTTTACTTTTTGACAATCCAAACAAATTTTATCCCTCATTTTAAAAAAATTATCTCAAAAATTAACAATTTGCATGAAAAACAAAGCTAAACGGATTAGGTGAAAATCTATACCAATCAATTACAATTTCCAGTAAAACAAATTCTTGACAATTCAATTCCCTATAATTCGTTTTCTTTCTATCCAAATTTCACATTTGCAATCAAACGGACTGTAAGTAAAAAAGGAATTCAGAAAAGAGTTTCCATTTAAAAGTTGAATCCCCAAAGGCCAAAGTTGAAGTACTATGCTTAATGCTCTGCATTCAATCGACAATCAACACGCACAAGTTCTCATTAGAATTGAGATTCATTAGCCAACGATTATTAACATTTTAATCAAAATCATATCATCTTGATATATGATCGGCATCGATCATTGATGGACATCCTGATAAGGTTATCATAACGGAAATCAATTTCTTAGTTTCGAAAATGTAAAATGAATTCAACACATATTTTATTTAAGAAAATGGGGGGACATGATCCCAACATGGATCAATTTGAGGTATATTTTCAAAGAGCTGATATTGATCGAAACAATCAGATCACTGGAGCACGAAGGGAGGAATGGTGGAAAATGACCGGTTGATCCGACCTTCTTTCCACAAATGCCGTTGACCCATCTTAAAAAAATAACACTAATAAATAAATTATTAAAACCTTAAAAATAAGGAAAAACCAAATATATCATTATTAATATCTTGAGATAAGAGTGAAAAAGTTTCTCCAGACCTCTAGACAATCGGATTTCTCCATTGTTGAAGAAGGTGAGCTCTTGAACCAATATTAGATCCACTGTTTTTCAAGTTAGTTTTTTTTTTTTCTTTTCTCAAATTATGATATTGTAGAAACGATAATTAGGCCGAAAATTGATTTGAAAGAGGGGGATTGGGCTGGGCGAAGTAGGCGAAGATCGCCGCCTGCGATCCAACTTCTGGATCCATATGGATCCAAAATCTGGATATGGATGGATCCAGATGGATCCTGGCCGCTGCAGACGCGAATTTGTTAATTTTTTAAATATTTAATTATTGAATTGATTGTTTAATTAGTATTTAATTATATATATGAATTGGTTAAGTAATATTTAATTATAATAATTTATTTAGTAATTAATTATTTAACAGTTAATTATTTATTTATGAATTGGATAAGTATTATTTAATTATAATTAGTTATGTTTATGTAATATGTAATTAGAATTAGATAATTAATATGTAATTAGTTTAGTTATTTATTTGAATTGGTGAAGTAATATTTAATTGTTTATGTAATATTTAATTTCAAATATTTATTTAATATTTAATATTTAATTTAATTGTTTATCTAATATTTAATTATTTATTAATTGGTTAAGTAATATTTAGTTATTTATGTAATAGTTATTTACTTAATAGTTAAGTATTTAATTTAAATGTTTATTTAATATTTAATTATTTATTGTAATTGGTTAAGTAATATTTAGTTATTTATGTAATATTTAATTATAATTGCTTATTTAATAGTTAAGCATTTCATTTAATTTTTTATTTAATATTTAACTATTTAATTGATTACGTAATATTTAATTATAATGATTTCATTTAATTGTTTATTTAATGTAATATTTAATTATTTATTTATGAGTTCGTTAAGTAATAATTAGTTATTTATGTACTATGTAATTACAATTAGGTAGTTAATATTTAATTATGTAAATTAATTCTTTATTTAATATTTTAATATTTAATTGGTTATGTAATATTCAATTATAATTATTTCATTTAATTGTTTATTTAATGTAATATTTAATTATTTATTTATGAGTTCGTTAAGTAATAATTTTTGCTTTATGTAGTATGTAATTATAATTAGGTAGTTAATATTTAATTATGTAAATTAATTCTTTATTTAATATTTAATTATGTAATGTAATTGTTTATTTAATATTTTATTATTTAATTGGTTATGTAATATTTAATTATAATTTTTTCATTTAATTTTTTATTTAATATAATATTTAATTTTTTATTTTTGAGTTCATTAAGTAATAATTAGTTATTTATGTAGTATGTAATTATAATTAGTTATTTAATATCTAATTATGTAAATTAATTGTTTATTTAATATTTAATTGGTTATGTAATATTTAATTATAATTATTTCATTTAATTGTTTATTTAATGTGATGTTTAATTATTTATTTATGAGTTCGTTAACTAATAATTAGTTATTTATGTATTATGTAATTATAATTAGATAGTTAATATTTAATTATGTAATGTAATTGTTTATTTAATAGTTTATTATTTTATTATTTTAATATTTAATTATAATTATTTCATTTAATTGTTTATTTAATTATTTATTTATGACTTCGTTAAGTAATAATTAATTATTTATGTAGTATGTAATTATAATTAGTTATTTAATATTTAATTATTTAATTGGTTATGTAACATTTAATTATAATTATTTCATTTAATTATTTATTTATGACTTCGTTAAGTAATAATTAATTATTTATGTAGTATGTAATTATAATTAGTTATTTAATATTTAATTATGTAAATTAATTAATTAATTAATATTTAATTATGTAATTTAATTTAATAATTAATAATTAATTATTTAATTGGTTATGTATATTTAATTATAATTATGGGCTTTTAATTGTTTATTTAATGTAATATTTAATTATTTATTTATGAGTTCGTTAAATAATAATTATTTATTTATGTATTATGTAATTATAATTAGGTAGTTAATATTTAATTATTTAATTATATATTTAAATTGGTTAATAAATTAAGAAATGTCAAGTTGCTTATGTAATTTAATTGCTTATTTAATATTTAGTTATTTATTTTGATTGATGAAGTAATATTTAATTCTTTATGTTATTTATTTCTAACATTTGAAATTTTTCACGATGGACTACTATCTGGACGACGCCATGAGACAGATTCCCGGCAAAGTTACGTCGAATTATAACTTTGCCAACTTTATAGCAGTACTGGATTTATTGGATGAGGAATACGCAGGTATATTGCGCCACTTATGGTCATTGCATGTGATGAGTAGGATATAATTTTTTGGGTAGATAGTGGATGCATTGTTTTGTCGGCTGCTTAAGCTAGTCGACAAAGATTCCCTCTGTTTTGATCTTGGGGGCAAGGTAGCTACGTACGACATATCGGCATTTGCCGTCATCACCGGATTGAGGTATACGTGATAAGAAACAGCACGGGCCTGTATTCCGAGAAACAGTAGACTACTTCATGAATATTTTGAGGCGCGAACGACAATGAGCCTGGCAAAGCTGGAAAAAGCATTCAAGAAATGCGACCATATGTCTGACAAATTGAAGTTGGGCTTGGTGCTTATCCTTAAGTGCGTGCTCAGGTGTCATCACAGGAAGACGTCGATCGACGTTTTTCATTTGGAGGTTATTGATGAGAATGATACATTCAATAACTATCAATGGGGACAGAGATGTTTTGTCAATACCCTACGCGTCTTTAGGAGGGTGTTTTCGATGCCCAAGGGGGATAGGCCCGAGTGTAAGTACGATGCGTATGGCCTGTCGTTGACTTTGTAGTTAAATGTTTAACATAATGAATTTTTTTGATAAAATTCTATATATAATAATTGTAATTATTTTAGATATGGGTGAACGAGACTATCCCTATCTTGGCCGATCGATATATGATTAGATTGGAGACACACTATCCTCGGATGCATCACTGGCGAGCACAATACAAGTCGTTCGCTAAACAAATATCAGCTTTCCTCGACGATCCCGATGTACGTATTATACTTTAGTTATTTATGTTATATGTTTTCTTAAATTCTCGAAACATGGTAATTAATGCGGTGAAATGTCAATGTGTCATCTTGAAGTCCTCGCTGAGTTGACACCGTCGATCGAGGAGGAGGGCCAGAGTTACACACGTGACCTTTTTATTTGGGCCATGCCAAACAATCAAAGTCTCAAGCCCAACGTAGATGCAGACATGGTATGTTAATTTATTAATTATTGTTTTATTGTAAAATTAGCCAATTTTAAATAAGTTAATAGTTTGAAAATCATCAGTGTAAGAGTACAGTTCAGTTGATCAAAGATCACCTTCCCCGTTGATTAGATCACCACTACCACTTAGGGAATTACCTCCGTCGCCGATGTCCATTGGATCACCTCCGTCGTCGATGCCATCACCTTTGTTGTCGATGTCGATACTATCACCTCTGTCGCCAATGCCGATGTCATTACCCCCGTCGATGAGATCTCATTCTTGTGTACGACGATCTGTATGTCCTTCTATCTACATTTATGGCGGATATACTAGCGGAGATACGAGGGGAGGTAGGTGTCTTGCGAGAGGATGTATGGGCACTAAGACGAGAGATTAGCTGGCTGCTATACGCGAGGAGATAGGGGTGTTGGGACGAGGCGTGAGTGGCGAGGTGGTTAGTTTACGTAATGATGTTACAGTGCTACGCGATCATGTATCAGACCTTGAAGGTGAGGTCGTAGCGCTCCGAGGTGATATAGCGGGGAAATGAAGGAGTGACAAACGTAGTCACGGGGATGGTGATCGAGATTGAGAACGGGTTCACTCATCGTCGTGGGTAGATGATGCATTAGAGTCATTATGGGGGGAGGAGATAGCGGTACCCGAGGCATGACCGGTGGGAGAGACAGTGGAGTAGATAAGGTGGTTGAGGGGGAGGTGGTGGTGGATAGGGCGATCGAGAGGGAGGTGGAGGCAGTGGAGGAGATAGGGGTGGGGAATGTGGAAGCATCGAGGGCGGCTGAAGGGGTGCGGGAGTTGACGGCCGAGAGGGTGCGGGAGCCGGTGGTCGAGTTGCCAGTTATGACGAGAGGGAAAGGTGCGATGTTGACGTGCTGGAGCAGGTAGTCGGGAAGAGACCGAGGATACCATCGCAATACGTCGTATCTCTATTCACTGTTGAGGTAAAGAGGTTGACATTCGTAGACGGGACGTACCTCAATCTCTTCCAAGAGGTGGACAATGCCAAGTGGAAAGTGTTTGAGTCCGAGTAGAGAATAATGAGATCGGGGTAAATTATCTATTGTTCACAATATTTCGTGTTTGTTTTTAACATATTCAATGTTTGTCGTTAATATAATATTTTGTATATCTTTTTCAGAGCTAGCCGTACGGTAGACGAACAGCTCATCTCGAACCCGTACAAGTGGTTCAAGGATATCGTCGACAGCGGGACTTGAATCACCAACAATGTAAGTGACATATTTAATTTGTTATGTGCTTAAGTTTTTTAGCCAATGCATTATAGTCCTAATTATTTTTTGGTATTTTTTATGTAGCACATCGACGCGGCCATAGACTTGTTGTGCAGTCAAGCTGAACGATATCCGAGATCGTTTCATGTTCCTCGTCGAGGAATCCTGAACACCGAGTTCGTACAGGTGGTTGACATAGAGTATCAGTCGCGATAACATATAGGTGACACGTACACCGTGCCAGCATACATGCTCGAGTAGGTAA
Source organism: Osmanthus fragrans (assembly GCA_019395295.1). NCBI lineage: Eukaryota > Viridiplantae > Streptophyta > Magnoliopsida > Lamiales > Oleaceae > Osmanthus > Osmanthus fragrans. The sequence continues at coordinate 20,302,148 of CM033359.1, read as the reverse complement.
TTAGGATATCGCCTAGTGTCCTGGTAAGCGATGGGAGGGGTGTACGCATATGTACATTCCAGTGATCGTGAATTATCACTGCATTGCCGTAGAGATCGTATCCGCGAACTCCACTATATATGTGTACGACCCTGATCATTCGTGTATGACACAGACTCAGGTTGAGCAAAATTTGTGGCCGTTGACTGTTTTCATTCCACTTCTTACTAGACGGGTTGGAATTGTTATGCATGATAGACTGGCCATTGTGTGGGACACGATGACGACGAGACAAATTATATCGTAAGTTTTTGTAATTTTTTAAGTTCATAACTTTGTTATAATAATATGTGGTATCGAACTAACACATTTATTGTTTAATTGCAGTGGCGATTGCGAGATCTTCGTCATAAAATATATTGATTTTTTTAGTATAGGACATAAGGTTGATTAAATCTACCAATCTTGGATACAGAGTTGGAGGAATAAATTAGTGACCGATTTATTTGAGTTTAGTTGTGATCTGTAAATATTCATTTTATTTATTAAATTGTCAATATTGTAACATTTTAGTATACGAAATTGTAAATGTTGTATATTTTATAAATAAAATTTGTTTCTATGATTATGAAAATTTGTTTATTTTAATTCTACTCATATTGTATCAATTGTATAAAAAAAAGTAAATAAAAAATAACAGATCGATTATTGTGTTATTTATTTGAATATTGTCTGCACATGAAAAACTCTCCAACTGAAACTGTTTACATGTGCATGTGTTATCATTTAAACTCGTGATGTATCCAATATTACGTCTGTATCTCACGGAGAAGCGAAATTGATCCAGCGTTCCACACTTTCGCCAACTCCAGAGTTTTGAAGAGTTTATCCTCCTGAGCTGAGGTTAATGCATCTGTGCAATTATATGATTCCTTACGTCGGTCATGGATCCACAACTACAGCTTTATCTAGGCCTGGGCACGGGTCGGTTCGGTTCGGTTCTGAAGAGAACCGAACCGAACCGAAAATTTTCGGGTAGTTAGTAAACGGAACCGTCGGGTCCAAATATAATTTTGGAACCGTTCGGGTTCGGTTCCATTCGGTTCAGTTCGGTTCGGTTCGGTTCTGTTCGGTTCCATAGTATAATTAATTTTTTTTAACATTTATAACAATACTACAGTCTGATATGTTCAATTTTAACTTTTACAAATTAACGTATTCTAATTTAATAAGATATAAATAACAAGTTGTCCAATAAGATTAATTTACCAATATATACAAATAACAAAAAATAGATAGTAAATTAGTAATACTAAAACATCAGTGATCCATATAAATTAAAAGTCATAGACTCGTAGAGATAAAATATTTTAAAGTATTGCTAATATAGTAGTACTTACTTAACAACTATTTGATTTAACCATCAATTACTTGATTTGCCATACTAGATACTAAAAAAACTCTACAAGAAAGATTGAAAAATCACAATTAACAAACATAAATAAACAAAAAATTGTTCAACTAATAAAATTTAATAAGAAAAAATATAATATATTTTTTATTACATGTCTCAATGCCATCATAGAACTCAATATCTTCATTGAAAACTCTATATTTGTTAATTTATTTTTAAAAAATTAAAAAAATTGATTTATCCCATATATAAAAATTAAAAAAAATTAAAAAAAATTCGGTTCTTATTCGGTTCTTCGGTTCTGGGTCTAGAACCGAGAACCGACCCGTACCCGTCGGTTCTTGATTTTGATACCCGTTCGGGTATTTCATTTACGAAGAACCGCTCGGTTCGGTTCAGTTCGGGTCCGGTTCGGTTCAGTTCGATTCGGGATATATGCCCAGCCCTAGCTTTATCCAAATATTCTCAAGTATTGCGAAAATTAGTAACTCTTGATCATTCTTGAATAATGCATTGAGCAACTTCACATTGTTCGACGTCATCATGTTGTATCGACGTACTGGAAAATGTGACCGTGTCAAATGATCAATTCCCATTTCTATTAGATATTTCCATGCACCGTGTGATTTATGTTCTATTTCGACCATGAACTTATCGAACTCTTCAAAACTATAAGCTTCTGCAGTTTTCCTGAGCAATGCAATGACGTCACTGCCCCGATACTTAGTTTTCAGATTATCCTGTATATGGTACATGCAATAACCATGATGTGCGTCTAGAAAAATTTCAGCTATATCATTTATTATTGACTGTCCACGGTCAGTCACAAATGCAAGGTTCTCGACATCCCCAATAACTTCTCTCAACTTCGTGAAGAACCAACGCATCCCTATATCATTTTCTTCATCGACTATGCCAAATGCAAGAGGGTAAATTTGGATGTTGATATCTTGACATATAGCAATAATCAACTTACATTCATATCTAGCTTTTAGGGTTGTACCATTACATCGCATTTCAAAATCCTCTAGTGCATTGTCCAAGAGCCATAAACAAGTACTTGAAGCGATTCTGGCCATCACTCTCAATAAAAAATGCCGAGTCAAGATTAGTTCTCCCCATATTATGGCAATATCTGGCCAATTTGGCATAACTCTCATTGGTCGATCCCATTAAATCCTCCAATGCACATTCTTTAGCCTTCCAGGCCTTCTGATAGCTCATCACCACCCCATACTCCTGACGTGTGTCGTTGATGATATTTGCAGGTCTATAAATAGTTCGTAGGTCCTGAAACTTGTGCATTATCTGTCGCCCAATAAACCATGATCGAGCTTGCCTGTGACCATTTTGACGAATACCCACTTCGCAAGTGTATTGTCGTGCATACTTACGAACTACAAAACACTCATTTGTTTCTATCTTAGTCACTCTCAAACGCTAACTGCAATTATCGTCCACACAAATAATTGTGTACGTAGACTTATTTGGTTTTTTTTAACTTTGAACTCAAAGTTATATTTCATTGCAATCTAGTGCACAACTTCCTGCAAATTTCTTTTCGACTCGAACAGTTGATCCACATGCAAATCTTCATCTTCAGGAACCACACACAAACAATTAGAAGATCGTGTACTCGGCCCAACATGTGATCTCCCACTAGACTCATGTCTCTGTCTGGATAAATCAAGTAAATCTTTATTCATAAATTGCTTTCTAATCTCATTGTCTTGAACTTCATCGTGAATTCTGTGTGCAATAGTGAGACCATGGTAAGTAGCAACTGTTTCGGGAATAACCATATCGTCCTCACGAGCAATCTCAACTGTATCTCAAAAATCATTTACATTACGATCCTCTCCATCGAAAACTTTGTGTTTACCCTCGAGGACATTCATTCTCGATAAAGTTATACAAATAGGAATCGACTTCCGGCCTTGATTCAATTTAATTAGATGTTTCATTTTCATTTTAGAAGTAACTTTCATAGGCGGAATCGAAATTGTTGAATGCTTCTGAAATAAAAATGTCAATTCCATATCGTATTGAGAGGGACTGATGTTAAGCATGCTTTGTATTTTTTGGTACATTTTCGTAAACGATGTATTCCTTGTTATCAATATTGTATTAACCTTATCTCCTTCACTCGTCCATTTCCGTTTCTAGTGGCCACTTTCATTCGTTCGAAATTCACCGAAGTAACAAATTGGGATACATGCTGATGCCATATCTGCATTACGAATTAAAATATCAGAACATAATTACATTAATAAGTAGGTCTAGAAAAAACGTCGTGTGGTCGAAATTCACCGAAGTAACAAATTGGGATACATGCTGATACCATATCTGCATTACGAATTAAAATATCAGAACATAATTACATTAATAAGTAGGTCTAGAAAAAAAGTCGTGCGGATCCAGACGATGCGGATCCGCATGATCTGGATCCGAATACAGTTGCTCTTTGGGTGTTTTTTAACGATTATAGATTTATTTGCTTAAAAAAATTATAGATACAGATTGTAAAAATTTATCTGCCATAAAAATAACGATTCAATTTACTAATTTAACTCAAATGAAATTAAAAATACGTAGATATACTTACCAATTCCGAGTGATGGCAATAAAAAAATATTTTTTTGTTCAGTCTTTAATAATTTTCTGCTTTTTCACCTTCAAAGCAAATGAAAAATGGAAATTTTTTTTTCTGTGTTGGAGTAAACAGATACATAAAGTGTTTTGATATTAAAATTTTAAGTGGAACATGTTTGGATTTATTTGTAACTTAAAATTGGTATTTTTGTCTTTTAAACATTAACTTATTTTTGTAATTGCATAAGATATATAAGGGCAATATCGTCATTTCGAAATCAAAGGGCCATTGGGTAAATGACAAAATATTTTTGGTCAAAATGATGAATGACATGTCTGACCTAGCAGTTTTTAAAAGTACCCTGCATGAAGGCCGTTAATTTCTTTTAGGGCTCTAATTTACACAAACAAATTCTCGCACATAGTTTTTGTGGCTAGGAGACAGGTGGGTAGTGGTGTGGGGATGAAATGGGTGGGTTATACCTGATTTTTTTTTTTTTTAATAAATAATAAAATTATCAGTACCTAATTTTCAAAATTGAAACTTGAAAAGTAGGATTCTATATAATTTTTCATTTTCCCTTAAAAAGGAAGTGTAGATTAGGTGAGCCAGGCTTGCTTGTCTTCGATGAAATGCGAAAACTTAAATTGACGTAATCCGAATCACCACGAGTTCTTGGAAGCCCATTATATCTTGCAAATTGAAGGTCACACATTTTTAAATTCATTTTTTCTCGAACTCATTCTCAACTACATATTTCATTAACTTTTATTAAAATTTGCTAAAATTTAATTTTTAAACAGAATAGGAGCTAAATATCATGGTATAGGCTCCCAAAAACCTTTCATCGTCATCATCATCATCCCGGATTATTCCTCCAACTTTTATGAAACCTTTATCAACTCGGATTGCCACATTGGTAATGAGAGTCACACCACCACTATGAATCATCCATTTTACACCTTTAAATTGAAACAAAGATATAAATTGCACCATCAAGAAAGGATTTGTTTTAATGTTTCGGTAATTAAGAGAATTTTTATTTCTCGACAACAAATTATCTCAACTAAATATTTTCACTTGTGATTAAGATTGTAATAACCAACTTCTCTTTATTTTTCTTTAAAAATCAAGATTTGATTTTATGAGATGATAAGTGTGACATAAGATTACTGATAGTTGTGTGTGTTAGAGATGTCAACCATGTTGCTAGTTCAACTCCGGTTGCTAGTCGAACAAACGTTGTAATCAAGTTCAAATCGACTCAAATACTTAATCAAACCGAATTCGATCTTTTTGCAAACTAGTGAAATGCTAAGTAATGTAAATGTTGAGTCCCCTTTAATACTACATGCCATATGTACTATAAATGTTTTACGAACAAAAAGATGCATCAGAAGTTCAAGCCTACGTTATGGTTTCCTGCATATTCTCCCCCTTTTCTGAAATGTAAAACAAAAAGAGTAATCTAGTTGTACCAAACCAACAAATCTCTTCATCTTTTTAAATAGCTTAACTCTAAATATCTGTACAAGATTGAACTAGCTAAGAAACTATAGCGGAAGCTTGCTTCAAGGGTCGTCAAAATGTTGTTTTCGGGCTCAGTTCAACGTACCTTTCTCTACCAATAACCAATCCAATCCGGCTTCGATCCGCAACCAATATATTCACCTCGGTTGCTTTACAATCTCACCCACAAAGGAAGAGATTATGGTGATGATTTGTAGCCACAAAGGTAAGGAGAAAACACCACAAAGTATGGCAAAGAAGAGACCAAACAATCCACTAAGGAAGACACCAAGTTTTGCACCACAAAGAAGCTATTTTCTTCACTCACAAAGGGGGCTACGTTTTTCACTCCTAATTCACACAAATCACACACTGAGGCTAGGGAAAAAGACACCATATATGTATATAGGTTAAGTTAGGGCTTTAGTTGGACCGATAAAAGGGCTAAACGGGCCAAGATTCAAGCCATCCAAAAGGGAATACAATTGGTCCGAATAGAGCTCTTGGATTTGGTTGTTGGTACTATTTCATTCATCGGCTAAAGCCTATGAAATTACAATCCCACATTTACATCATAACCCGAGATTATTGGGTATCAAAACCCAACAGAAACAATAACTGTTACAACCACGCAACAAAAATCATTCAAGGGTGGGTGGGTTTCTTCTATTGTCTCATAGATTAAAAGTGTTGAGGCACTGAATGAATTTGTTGCGATTTGTGACATACGCATCAGAAAGAAAAGCATTGTACAGTGTATAAATTATAAAAGGGTAATTAACGCAAAACGTCCCTACCTTTCAAGGTTTCTGTGAAAAACGTCCACACCTTTCATTTTTTGGTGAAAAACGTCCATACATTTCAATTTCTTGGTGCAAAATGTCTTTTTAACAAATTTTAAATGTAAAATGACCAATATATCCCGCTATTTAAATAGAATAAAAAAAATAGGCAAAGAAAAATAAAGAATAAATTACAACTATAGGTCAAAACTTTTAAAAAGTGCAAATAACTCTCAAACTTCACATTCTTCACACACCTCACCCCCCACCCCACCCCACCGCCACCTGCCGGCCCACTTTCCGGCCACCAAAGCTGCTATGTTTGTGTATAGAATTGGCAAAAACCAATGCAGTCTATCCTTATTTTCATTTTCATTTCCTTGCGACACACAAATTGTTACATTTTCATGGAAAAACTGAAGATGAAATCTACAAATGGCACCCAGTAAGCCTGAGCACCATTAAATTCTGTCATCAAATTCAACTCCTTCAAGCTCCTTCAAACTCAAGTTCCCAAAACTCATAATCAAGCCCCTCATCTGCGACGGAAGCTACGCCACTGCCCTAGCTGATGTTGCTATTTGCGAAATCCAACAACACCCTAAAAATCCAGCAAACCTCTGCTGACGTTGAAAAAATGGAGAAAATTTTCTCCAATCTAGCTGTCCTAGATTTCTCGACAAACCCCACCATAGACGAAGAAAAGAAGATTGCTATAGTTGACAAAATTGCCAAATCTTCAAGCCTGCAGTACAGCCCCATGTCGCCAACTTTCTCAACATTCTCGTAGACATGAAGGGAATTGAATTGATTACGGATATTTTGAAAGAATTCGAACTTGTTTATAACAAATTGACGAACACTGAACTTGGCAGGTGAATTGAATTGATTAAGGATATGTTCATTTGCAGGTGAAGAAAAAGAAAATAAGAGGTGGGAGGATAGAGAGAGTAAGGGAATTTGGAATTTGAGAAATACTTTGTGAGATTTACATTAAGGTTCGATTCAAATCGAAATATATCCTTACCCTATGCATAAATGTTGTTAAACTAGAGTTTGAACTCATTATATATTTGAACAAGTGGGAGATTATTAGAATATTGTTCAATATAAATAATGAAGAGTGATTTGGAGTGATTAAATGTTGATCAACCATGAGAAAATCAAGTGGAAGCAAAACAAGAAGAAAAAATGGAGGTGGCTGAAAAATGGCCTGGGCAATTGCCTAAGTTTAAGGCCGAGCAGTTGGTTATTCAAAACAGAAGCAAAAATGTTGAATTGGGCACTTCCCTGGTTTTGTACTGGGCACTCGCCCAATGGAAATTTCTGTCTGTTGGAATTTTGAATTCTAGTATTTTTCTTCTTCACGCTTCACGCATTTTGGACTTGATTTTTGCACATTTTCATGCATGGTTGTTGGAGTACTATATATATGGGTGGTATTTATGATTGAAAATATATGAAAAACATCAAATATATACACCATTGTGTCCAAATCAAAGATCAAACCTCGTTTCTATAATTTTGTTCTTAAATTCATTTTACAAGTTTGTTGCTTGATTCAAACTTTGGATTAAGGTTTTGATACTCTTACAAACTATTTGCAATAGAAAGCCTTCAAGCACTTATTCTGGTGGCGACAAATATCGTTTGAGGATAACGATTCATAATCGTATTCAAGCCTTCCATTTGGTGGATTACTTTTGTCGCTGGTTTTCTTTGTTCTTCATCAATTTTCTATCAATAGACGTGAACAATTTTCTGGTGAACTCCAATGTATTGTGTCTGCAGTGTTGTTCCCAATATATCAACGATGTTGATAAACTATTAGATGTCGAAGATTTTGAGCTTTAGGATCTCAATAGGCAACTCAGTCACACCACTGCCCTTCAAATTCAAGCTCTCCAAATTCGTGAGTTTTTGTATCAAGTTCAGAATTATTTTCACCTTTGTGTCTTGTAAATTTAAATACTTAAAATGAAATAACTCGAAAATTTGATGTGGGATTGTCTCCAATTGAACCCCTCTTAAAGCTAAGACCTTCAGCTTCCTAGAAACACCAAATAGTTGTTTTCAATGACAATGGTGTGGAGAGAATATCAGTTGATCGGAACACTAGTAGAGAATGTAGATGCTTGAAGCTGTTCCTTTCTTGGATAATGTTGAAGGAACCATGAAATGCGAAGCGTCGAACCTTCTCAGGCCACTCTGTGTTCTGATCGCTGGCTATGGTTGCCAATAATTTAGGGGTGGAACTAGGAGAATAGAGTTGTGAGGGCAAATTTCATAAAATTTTAATTGTGGGGGCAAAATTGAAATTTAAAAGATTTTTTTTTTAAATCTTAAAAAATCCATCGCAAAATCTTGGATTTCAAATTTAGCGTGGGAGCAGTGCACCCTACTTCACCCACTATATATTTGCCCACGGTTGCCATGTTCTGTTCTCTTGATTGGGAGAGAACGATTTCACGGAGAATATCAAGGGTGCGGATCCTGCTCAACCTTCTAAAACTACTTGTTTTTGCCACTTGTAATAAGCTTCGCTGAACAACTTTTTCAAGATAGCTTTCAGCAACTTTTTCTTTTGCTCTATTTGGTTCTACTGGAATGAATCCTTCAGCTATCCATAGTCGAATTTTTCTCTGGGGCTCCATTTACATGATCCTCGGGGAAAACGCTGAAGAATAAGAGACAAATTCTGAGATTTTCAGGCAAATCAATATAACTCAGCGATTATCATTTTTCCTCTTTGAAGTGTACCGTCTTCTTGTAGCTCAGCATCGAGGCTTCGATATCATTGATCCACTCTGCTCTGCACCTTCAACGCTAAGACAAATGCTCTCAGATCATCACTATTCATGGATTATACAACTTATGGCTTTTCCTTTCACGAAATACTAGTTCAACCCAATTTTAACTTTTACTGGGGCTGTGCGAACGTGAACACTAAGACGGACCTTGGGCGGTCGCCCCTTTGAAGGAAATGGAAATCTTGAAATTTTAGCGATTGAAATTCTCCAAAACCATTATTGGGGACTAATTCTACTAAGTTATAGAAGGATGAGGAAAAGATTGCAACGAAACAAGGCTAGAGCAAAGATTGCATCCTATATTTTCAATTTACCATTCCTATAAAAATGCAAACGGATTAGTTTCTCACCAATGAATGCAGATATTATAATAAGTAATCTTCAAAAGAATTTTTCCACATCAATTATGAAAAATGGGTCCTCAATGTATGGTTCAACATTCTTTTAATTGAAAATTAATTTTTTTTTTCAAGATAAAATGGAGTTAAATGATAATTATTTCAAATAAAATAGTCTAACAAATTCTTTCCTTCATCCTTTTAACTAGGAGTGTCAATGTGCAACGGAGACCCTGGCCAACCACTTCATATATCTAGATGTAACACTTTATTACCATATAGCAAAGGAAAAAAAAAAATAAAAATAGAGAATTGGATCTAAATCTACAACATATTTTTGCTTCCAAAGAACTATTCTACATAAATTCCTAATAAAAAAGAAAACATAAATAAAAAATACCATAAGAATAAAACTAGTATTTCCATTAATGGAACTGGAACCATATGGAGAAAAGCTAATACTAGATTCATTTTTCATAAACATATACAAATGTAAAACCGACAATCTAAAACATGCAAGTTATAGTAGAAGACTACTCAAACATTGCCCTTTATGGGTTCAGTGAACGCATCTTTATCACCCGATTCTTCAAAATAATCCTCTCGGGCATTATCAGCCAACATCAGGGAAACCAACCAGAAAAGGGCAGAATCAAGCGATAGAAAGGCACCTCCACCTAGAAGTCCTGTCTTAGCCGTAGGGCATTGAGTTTTGAGATTGTGGTGAATATTCCGAGCATGGTGGAGGTGCTCTGTGATTGTAGGCCATAACAACATCGCTGCAGCTAATCCAGTCACGCCCCTTCAAAACATGAGTTTTAGAAAATGAAAACAAATAACAATGGAAATATCAAATGCACAAACGGCAGAAAGTGAGTTTACAGAGGATAAAATTAGAGCATGTTCAGCTAAGCTAAAAAATGTAATACTTACTTTAAGAAACTTTTTGTTTCTAAGGAAAAAAAGACTTATTTTGAAAGTAAACCTACTTTGCTGTCAAAACAGGTAACTTATACCCAACTTTCACTAATAAATTATTAACACTTGCTTACAAGTAAATACTTATAAGTTAACCATTTAAACTTGACCAATCAGGCTCTAAATCTTTTTAGGATTGTGTATTGATAGTTCGATGGCCAATATTTGACTTATTGATCTCAACAACGAACTGTCCCTCAATAGTAATATGGAAGGTATCAATTTCCTTATTCTATATCCTCCATATAGCAATTTCACAATAGTATTGTAGTAAACGACGATATATCTAATAAGATCATTAACAGAATTAATACTTACATTTATTTATTATTTAGAAAATGTGCTAATAGACCTGATTGCAACACCATTGCAAAAAACGAAAATTAAAGTCTACGAGAAAACAAATTGATAAAATCACCAAACATAAAATATAATAAAAAGGTTTACTCACAAGGCAATATTGAAGAAGACAATGAAGCTAGTGCTTCGGAATAAAGCCGCCTGTGGAACTGACTTTCCTTTGTATGGGTAAAACAAAGATAAATAACCAAATGCTGTACATAGAGCAAGGAATGCAACGGACAAGTACCCCAAAACCACAGTGGGATCGGACGGATATTTGCAAATAACAACGCCTTTCCCAGTTATGATAGTTCCTGATGCAGGCTGCAAAATCCAAGCAGCGAAGAATAAAAAAAATTGTTCCATTACTATCTGAATGAGGTGCTTCAAAGTTATACAAATATTGCTTACATTACTCATGTATAGTATTTTTAAAATTTTCTTAGAATTATAAGGAAGACAAACATTCTATGCATTGACATTTTGTTACTTACGACCAACACAGTGAACACCATGCTTTATCACCCAAGCAGACATCACATAGATCCAGGCCAATATAAAAGAGATTCCTTTAAAGGAAGATTTCCATCTTGTGTTTAGTTTATAGTTACAGGAACACTTGGACGACATTTAAGAATGAAAACATCAAACATATGGGTTGCATACTAGTATAGTTCAAGATATGAGATACAAAAAATCCAAGTAGATTTAGAAACAAAAAACAAGGTTGTATATTAGTGGCGAAGAGGTATGCAATTGTGAATGAGAAGGCTTCAAAAATTATATGAATCTCACTTACATCCTTCATGCATATTTGGTTTTAACTTTTGCTCAGAATTCTATGAAAGGACAAAATTCTAATTTCTACACATCAACATTTTGTTCATTCCACATATATGACAAACACCACCTTTAAATATAAAAAGATTGCACAAGATAGGCATACCAGTCTCTTTGCTGCTAAATATAAGAACAAAACTAATCAGAATTCCCCAGCCAATTCTAGTTCAACAAGTTCAGTTTATCATTTTCCATGAATGTCATTATAGAATGGGAAACATTCATCATGTTCCATTCAATATGCACAAAAATAAACAATTTTTTTCGTTCTTGCACCATACAAAAGTTGTTCCTACTTGTTATTATATATATATATATATATATATATATATATATCTAATATAACAAAAGAAAATATACTGATCGAGCTAAAAAAGACGGAAAAAAAAAAAAAAAAAAAAAACTAATAGTGCAAGGAACATGACAACACTGAACAAACCTAAAACTTAACTACAAATGCTAAAGGCAATCTGTAGTTCCAGTAATATTCGGGGTAAAAGAAATTCGATCAATCAACTAAAATTTATAAATATAATGGCACTTGATAAAACTAAGAACATGCTTCAATTTTTCTCTTAAGATAAAATCAACCTTCTTGTTTTCAGCAATAACTCCAGCTATGAAGGACAGAATACCAAAGGTTGATACTATCAGAGACATTTGTTTCATAGTAAACGCCATTGCTTCTTCAACTTTAGGAAGCTACCTGCATCAATTTTCACCATAAAGATCAGAAAATCTGAAATTAAATTCGACCCACAAATAATATCATAAGATTTAATGAAAAGGGTTTTTTTTTTTTCATGTCAATTTAAATCCAATAAATTCAAAAAATTTGAAAAAGAACATTTTTTAATATCAATCACACTCCTTTAAAGAAAAAAGAATTCTAACTAAAGATTAACCATTTTACAGTCAAATACTCACAAACCATTAAGAAAAACAGATACAAAAAGGAGAGAAAAAAAAAATATGTACCTTGGCACACCAAAAGAGTTAACGAAGATAAATTCAGATCTCACTGTATATGTATAATTATGTTCAACGCTTAGGAAGGAGCAGTGAAGAAGAAGATAAGGAATGCTGACTTCTAACTGGGAAATTATTTGAGAATTTGTATCCCATGTGGAATCTAATTAAACCGACTTTTCCTAACGGGGTGGGATTCCCTGCAACGGACAACATAGGCTTGAGGCTGTGTACACACGTGGAAATAGACTATTGGAGAATTATATGACAACGGGCCGGGCTATGATGGATCCGGAGAGAATGGAAAAAATCATTTCAGCAGAAAATGATTTGCCATCTTGTTGACAAATACATACATATCACGTGGGATTTGTATAAAAAAATAATAAAATATGATCTCCTTCCTCTAATGTGAGTACTCTATCAAGGAGCATGTTAAACGCTCCCTGTACAAACATCACTATTGAGAGAGAATTTGCAAGTGAGCCCCTGTTTGAGTCTCATTCTTGGGGAAAAAAATACATTCTTAAATAATATTTTAACATAATTTTAATCACATATTTTCAATAAAATAATATAACACGTAAATCTAATTTTTTTTTTCTTATTTTTAACCATATATATATATATATATATATATATATATATATTTTTTTTTTTCCATCAATACACTATTAAAAAATGTATTTTTATTAAAAGAATGAGGCTCAAACAAGAGCTCAAATCTAGTCAAGAATTTGAGAGCGATCCCGTTTGGAGAAAATCATGCGTGGGCCCGTTTTGACTCTCTACGTTGTCCATAGTGATGAGATTTTTAATCGAAATTGAACATTTGAATCAAAATTGATTGGAGATTTGTAATCAAAGTTATCATTTTTATTTTTTTTACAATTTAATTACCAATGTCTCGATCCAACAAGTAGCAAATTTACAAAATTCAGACAATAACAAGTTTGCAAGACCAATTTAGTAAATATCATAATCAATTAGATTCATTCATTTGAATAATGAAATTATATCACTCTCATTCATAATCACTTCTGATTGCATTTTACCCTCTGCCCACTCTACAAATCCTTCTTGAGGCACCACACGTAGAGTCATAGCAAAAAAATTGAATGCCATTATGCTGATATTGCATATTATTTGGTAACATATTTGTAGTAAATTTAAAAAGTGTTGAAATATGTAATTTGTGACATTTTTGTTTCTTCTATTTATGCTAGATATTGAAAAAATGATACGTATTGATCGTTCATGATTTTTTAAAATATATTAAGAGGGTGTTTGGTGGAGATTAAAATTAGATTTTTTAGTAGATTGCGATATAAGTTATTGAATTGTGTGGTTGAAAGGATGTGAGACTCATTAAAAATATGGTTAATATTGATTGTTTGATTTTGACTTAGATTAAAATCAGATTTTAATCTTGCTCAAACATGCCCTAAGGGTGATTCCAAAATTAGAATCGGAACTGACGATTCGAGTGCAAATTTGAATCCAATAATTGTGTGGATCCGAATGGTTTCTATATGAAATACCTTTATATAACATGTGATTCTAGATATTGAAATATCTAAATCTTTGTGATGGTTGTTCGACGGTAGCATCACAGTGGTGGTACAAGAAGTAGGGGCATGTGGCCAAAACTTCGAATTTCCTTCTAGCAACATCTTCTACAATGGCGGTGGGTCTTCATTTTAACAACCAACATTCTGTATGAAATAAATGATGATGATCAAAAAAAAAAAAAAAATGGTTGATGCTAGAGGGGACAGAGGTGGTGGCCATGGTTGTCGGGTAGTGGTGGGGTGTAGCTATAGGGTGTAAAGATGAATATGGCTATGGTGTTTATTGATGTCGATGATAGAGGTAGTGATGCATCATGGTGATGGTGGTGGTGGTGTTGCCGGCGGAAAATTGGTTGATGTGGTATATTAGGGTTTGGGTAGTTGAAGATGGATGAAATGAGTACATTGTTTTATAAATTAAAAAAAGAAAAAGAAAAATTGCTAAGTAGTTATGGAATAATTTAAGTATACGTATGTGACATAATTTCCTCTTTTAGTTTCATAAACTCATCTAAGCTAAGAAATGTAACCTCGCTAATAGCTTACCTTCCGTACTTGACTTTCAGTCATATAATTCATCTATTGACACTATATTTTTTAAATTGACTTATCGAATTGAATTTCAAAATCTTATTTTAATGAAGAAATTAAAATTACATCACTTTTGCCTTTTGGAGCATTTTTTCCAACAATTTTTCTGTCTCCTGCATGTGACGTCAAACTGTTGCAACCTCTATAACATTAATCTTAGGGTCGTAAAGAAAGATCGCCAAATCTCATAGCTCCAATTCGCTCATTAATCACAGGCTCTTATGTTTTCCATGAACGGCACCAAACTGTTGACATTATAAATTGACAACAATTTAAATATTGTGAGAAAATCCAAATATTATTGATTTCGAGACTTATAACCTACAAAATAACACATGTAAGGCGATGTTGAGATCATCTAGCAAATGTCCTTCTACGCTTAAGTTAGCCGAGTACTAAGAATATAATAGTCATAAGGGAATTATGTGGTGGTGTAATGTAGAATGAAGATTGTGTGGTGGTTTATTATAATGATTTTTACTGGCCTCAATGTTTCTTTATATAGGGCTTGCTCAGCAACGAATCCAGGATTTGATTCGAGATCGGACTATAAAATTTCAAGCTGGGCTACTACGCAAAAAAAAAAAAAAAAAAAATTTTACACATGAAAAACCAATATTTTCAAAAATAAAAAATAAAAAACCTTAAAAAAACCCGCCCACTGTATCCGTCCCTCGGCTTGCTTATAGGTTATATTTGGTAAGTAGTATAAACTTTTGACGAAATTAAGTATAATTATTATGTTTTAATTTGTTTAGTCCAACTCAACCAGATTGGAGCTTATTAGGCTTTGATAGAGTCAATTTTCTCTTACTCAATTTTAATGACCATAATGACTTGATTAATACCATCAGACATGATGAATAGTTTTTGGCCGTTGTGACCTATTATTACCGTGGTTGTCCGTAGAGATATCAATGATCATGGTGACACAATTAATAATGTGGGCGCTGGCTAATATTTTGATGCCATTGTAACCCGGTTACTATTTGACCAGCCATGGATATTTAATGTAGTCTGTCCTAGCAAATATTTTGTGCCCGTTGTAACTCGGTTACTACTATTGTCGCCATGACATTTCCAAAGTGCTATAGATATTAACCTTAGGGAACCGGTTATTATCGTAGAAAGCCTTTATGAACTATGAAGGAAGTTCACCTTGGCCTTTGTGACATCGAACAATGTCAGAGGTTTTCCCTTGGTACATATATTTTTCACTCCAATTGTACCCTAAGATATTCTTTGCTTAGTGACATCAACTCGAGTGATCTAAGAGTGTAATCATTGACTCGTAATCAAAATTTAAAAATTGTTATATAATGAATGACATATAGTAAAGTAATTAAAATTCTAATTGTGCCTGTAAGTGGCTATAAGAGAATTATAAAGTTTAGGAGTTAAGAAATCTGATACTAGTACACTGCTAGATTCCTTTCCAATTCATGTGGATGTTGTTGACCGATTATAACCTTAAAGTTTTGATTACAACAAACAAGTAAATTTTGTTTACTAACAATTGAATTTAAAGAGATAATAGTCTTCAATGCATCCAATGAAAGATTGATCGATCGTCATCAAAAGATCAAAATCAAGACTATCACAAATCAGACTCATGAAATAAGATCAAACTATAGAGCTTAAAAGTCAAACATTGAAGAAAGATCGAGATGAGAATGAAGATGAAGATCAAAGACTAAACTTCTCAGTTCATATGTAAAGGTAAGAATACTTTTATATTTAGTAATGAATGATAAAAGCTCAAAAATCATTTTGTGCACTAAAAACTATTTTGATTATTACTTGCATAAAATGTTTTGATCAAAAGTAAAATTGATTTTCAAAATGATGTTCGAATTTAGATCATATTTTAAAAACATCATTTACCTTGAAAACTATATAAAAATACCCTCCAAAAGTTTACATTGGTCAAAATATTCAAATTGGATAAAACGAGGTCAAAATAAGCGACCACTTAAAATAAATCTGAAGACGAATTTTCTATTTTTAGCAAGAATTCTAGTTTCCTTAAAATTCTACTTTTATTGACGTTTTACTATGTTTGAGAGATTATGCACGAATTTTATAGGATTCTTAGTATTAGTATAAATAGTTTATTTTATCATTATTGTAGGACTTTTTGACAAATTATCAATTAAAGTGAGGTTATTTGCTTTCAATCTGGTTCTTCTTAGAAAACTGCGAACTTATCAAGATCTTCTTGTGACGTTCAACATCGAGTGAAGATCACGGATTTTGTAATCAAGAAGTCTATCAAGTGTCGTTCTTGCTGTGTTACATGATTTAACATTCTTGGTTGAATATTTAAATCGGGATTATCTCTGGACTTTTTTGGATTTTCAATCTTGTTGCGAGATTGCATAGTATTCGTTGCTACATGGTTCTCACCAGTTCCTCTTCATCTTCTCATTGAAAATTTTTTGATTGATTGAATCAAACTAGTGATGGTAAAAAAAATCGCCCTGCCCTGACCCGACCTGATGGCTCCTGCCCCGAATGGGGTAAAAAAAACCTGCCCCGATGGTTGGCGGGCAACTTTATATCATATTTCTAATCCAACAATTATATTATATAATTGTTAATTAAAATTTTTATCTAACTAACAATTATTTTACATAATTCATAAATCCGGCCATCCAATTTTTTTTATTATATTTAAATTATATAATCAAAGACAGTTTATAATATCTTAATCGAAAAAATAAGAAAAAAAATTAAAATATATGAAATGACACTTATGTTTTGGGTTAAGGGTTGAACTTTAAATAATAGTATAACTTGAAATTTTGAATTTATATTTTATTCTCTAATAATAGTATAACTCGAAAATTTGAAAATGTAAAAAAAAAAAAAAAAACCGAGATAGTAAACGGGGCAAACTCCTGCCTTGGCCCTGACCCACCCCGTCCAGTTTAAGGCGGGGCGAGGTTGTGATGAAGCGGGCTGGGGCGACACATTGCCATCCCTAAATCAAACTTTTAAGAGATAATTGTAGCAACGGTCCCAAACCTATCTTTTTTTTGCAGACTTTATTTCAACCTTCACTTTGTGTCACCCACAATCCTGAACCTTTCATTTTGTTGCTCCACAAGGGAAAATAGATGGAATTTAACCGTTTGTTAACCAAGAAAATGAAATTTTAACCAAATTAAAAAAGGGTAAAATGGTAACTTCATTATTTTTCCACATAAAACAATAAATTTTTTTTAACCCTACTACTACTGTTCATCTTCATCTCCCACTCCCGCAACGCACCGCACCATCCAACCTACTAAACCAAAATCAAATCAACCCATCCACCATCGAGCCGTGCCACCGTCGGGCCGCACTTCCAACAGCCGTGCCAATGAAAACTTTCCAAGAGATCCAACCTCGTGTCGATTCCATCCCAGATCTGAAAATTTTCAATTTCTCTCTCAACCTCATAAACAATCGACAGCCAAGTAAAGGTTACAAAATTTCGATTCCCAAAACTCTATAATGGAAGGCCTATTATCAGCCATGAATTTAGTACATTTTATAGAAATATCTGTCAAATCTAGTGCTATGTGGAATTGAATTTGTTCATCAAAACATGACAAAAAATGCTGTAATAACTCTGCAGGGGGGGGGGGGGGGGGGGGGGGGGGTTGGGGGAGGGGGGGGGGGGCGGGGGGGGGGGGGGGGGGGTGGGGGGGTGGGGGGGGGGGGGGCGGTGGGGGGGGGGGATTCTTCCTTACACAAGATGCAATATATAAGCCTTCCACAAGAAAAAGAGCAGTACATTGATTTTATTAACTCTGATGACTCTAACAACGACTCTAAATGCAGATGAAGTTTTCTCTAACCACGCACAAGTTTGAATGTGAATTATGAAATTGTTAACACTCACGTTGTCTTGTCGAGAGTGCTAGGTAATTCCTCAAATTGATTTTAAGAGTGTAATTGATGAATGTAATTTGATCGATAAGAGCATAAATAAATGTATTGACACTTAATTTCTATCGATTATTGAAATTGTTGGAAATCTAGTCCTGTGTTTTCAATAGAGCTTGAAGTTGTTTGGAGAAAATACATCGTTGGTTTATGGGTTTCATATAGAAGAATTTGATTTATTGTTTCAGGTCAACAATATGGGTGGCCGACGGTGGCCGAGGTGTGGTTGATGATTTCTTTGGTTTCGATTTGATTGGGAGTGGAGTGGGGTGGGGGTGGGGTGGGGTGGGGTGGGGGTGAAAGAAGATGAATTTACTTTATTTTATTTTTAATTATTTAATGTGAGAAAAATGTAAATTCCCCATTTTACACTTTTTAATTTGGTTAAAATTTCATTTTCTTGGTCAACTAACGATCTCAATCCATTTGTCCTTGTAGTGCAACAAAATGAAAGGTTTGAAACTATGGGTGACACAAAGTGAAGGTTGAGGTAAAGTTTGCAAACAAAAGACAGGTTTGGGACCGCTGCTGCAAATTTTCCAACTTTTAATTATCATATTCATCAAAGTTTTCATCTAATACTTGAACTATCATTTGTTGCTATTCATTGAAGTGTTAGCTTTTCTTAGTACTTAATTCATTTGTATTATTTATCTATAGAGGAGTTCATTGTAAAATTAATTTATTATACTTGTGGGTTATATTGAGGTCCCACAATGTTCAATATTTATAAGAATCGGTGCTCTTTGTTTGTAAGTCATCAATTTTTTTGTAAATGGTTAGATCGCACCATAAGTCAATTAATAGAGTGAAAAATGCATTGCTCGTATCGGAGAGTTTGATAACGTAGGACGTAGATCATTACTTTGGATTGAACATCGATGACACGTCCTGTCCCGAATCATCCTAGTGGTCCCGAAACGTGACGTGCGCCGATGATAGATGCCGACTAGATGTCAGATCCATCACCAAGGCTGAATATGAATTCCTATTAAACATTTGCTAAAATTAAATGCTTACGGAAATTATAATGCGATGGGCCCAAAATAATAATTCCATGTTTTACTAAAATGAACTTATCACACAATATGTCGTGTGGCTCTAACTTTGAAATTATCAGGCTCTTCAAACCATTAAAAACCATTTGCTACCTGTAGGAAATCATGGAAAAATATATGAGTTGATAACTCAGTGAATAGATAAGTTCGAAAATAATTATACTTTTTCATTCATAAATCTTTATCGAAAATCGAGTTTAAATCATTTAACAGTCCAAAATATACTAACGTATAATAATAGTCAAGATGTGAGACATTTACATAATGTTGAAAAATATCATATCATAATCACGATATAAACATGAGCTCATATCTATATTATAATCTCATCACATCAAATGTATTGGATAGTCCACCAGAAATGTGTCCTATGACTAAAATCTGTAATCCGTCCCTCGGGCTAAGCACTTTCGACATGGGCCTCAAGCCCCCTTAGTGAATGGAAGCCGGTCTCAAAGACTTCTCATAATCAATTCTAGAACACGGCTAAGGCCCCTCAGTGAACTATATATATACGCTCAAGACCCATTCATCTCCAGTCAAGACCCCTCAGTGTAGTATAAAACACGACCAAAGCCCCTCAGTGAACTAGAAGAATATATAATCATGGGTATTTTTCTGGTCGATCTCAATATCGCATATATCTCACAATCCAACTCACAAATGTACTACAAGTAATCTTTGAAATTCCACATGTATCATAATAAAAGAGATTTTCATAATAATCATATAATTGAACATATAATTGCACATAATTGCATGATATACTTAATTTATAAATACTTTAAAAATATTAAGTTTTTCCACAAATAGATCTATGGATAGACATTTGGCTAAATTGACGAGGCTTTCCAAGCTTTCACGTCGCTACCTGAGATAACGGTATAATTACTCAAATGTAAACCTATTAAGTAATTCATCAACTTCTGTAATTATTCTTGCATCTATAATTTTCCTAACTTTTCTTCTCTTTGATTATTACCAACCAATCACCGCACATAATCCAATCCATTATATTACTCAGTACTTTCTTAAAATCACTATCTCATACATATAAAACCCCCTAAACATGATTTATTCCAATACCTAGACTTCAATATTTATCATTTAGTTTCATTCAAACTTATTAAATCTGAGAAAACAAAGGTTTGACAAAAACAACACTAAAATTTTAGAGTATAGAAATCTGGCACCTGTTTATGTATTTTCAGATTTATCACCGAAACTATTGATAGAAATAACACTTTCTGGGATGAATTTCACTTGATAGATATTCGTATATTCAATGAGGTTTGGGAATTATCGATGAATTTAAAGTATGTGTCAAAATTAAATTCATACTAAACGTTCTCATATGATTGATTCTATGTGCATCATTTGTTGAAATTTATATAAATTTTACCTAAATGGTTATTCTTTTGTCATTTCGTCACTCATGCTTTGATTAGCATTTTACTATAAATATGATGATCATCCTCATGTTTAAGTTTGCATATATTTGGCATCTTGTGCTTAATTGAGGGGGTATATTATTATTTTCAATTGTTGATTTAAAATTTTGATCTTATGTGCGATACTCTTGCACTCATATGTGCTACCTTTTTGCTTATACCAAAAGTAGAAAATTGAATAAGATAGATTTGAAAAAGCATTGAAAAAGGGAGAAGATGAATGAGACGATATGCTTTAAATAATTAAATTTTACACTTTGAAATGATCTATTATTTGACATGTTTTAAATGGATGATAATTGATTTGTAAAAGATAGGGGAAATATACTTTAAATGTGAGATCTTTATTCCTTATCCCTTGTTGATATTACTTTGCAAATCATCTTGTTTATCATAATCAAAAGGGGGGAAGTTGTTGGCCTATGGTTGATTATAATATTAAAGTTTTGATTATAAAAAACAAATTAATGTTGTTTACTAACAATTGAATTTAAAGAGATAATAGTCTTCAAAGCATCAATGAAAAATTGATTGATCCTCGTCAAAAGATCAAAATCAAAACTATCACAAATCGGACTCGTGAAGAAAGATCAAGATCTAGAGCTTAAGAGCTAAACCTCAAAAAAGATCAAAATGAGAATCAAGATCAAGATAAAAGACTAAACTTAGTTCAAATATAAATGTACTAATATCTTGATATTTAGCAGTGAATGATAAAAGCTCAAAAATAATTTTGTGCATTAAAAATCATTTTGATTATCACTTGCATAAAATGTTTTGATCAACAGCAAAATTAATTTTCAAAATGATGTTTGAATTTAGATCATATTTTTAAAACATCATTTACCTTGAAAACTAGATAAAAATATCTTCCAAAAGTCTACATCTGTCAAAATATTCAAATTGGATCAAATGGGATAAAAAAGGGGAAAATCGATAGGAGCGATCGGACATGCATGCAGACTTTAGGATGCTCTTTCGGTTCCTCGAAAAGTTTTGCAAAATATTTTGATTATAACAAATAGGTTAATATTGTTTACTAACAATTGAATTTAAAGAGATAATAGTCTTAAAAGCATCAGCGAAAAATTGATCGATTGTCATCAAAAGATCAAAATCAAAACTATAACAAATCGGACTTGTGAAGAAAGATCAAGATCTAGAGCTCAAGAGCGAAACGTGAAAGAAAGATCGAGACGAGAATCAAGATGAAGATCAAATACTAAACTTCTTAGTTCAAATGTAAATGTACTAATACTTTTATTTTTAGCAATGAATGATAAAAGCTCAAAAATCATTTTGTGCACTAAAAACTATTTTGATTATCAGTTGCATAAAATGTTTTGATCAAAAGTAAAATTGATTTTCAAAATGATATTGGAATTTAGATCATATTTTAAAAACATCATTTACCTTGAAAACTAGATAAAAATACCTTCCAAAAGTCTACATTTGTCAAAATATTCAAGTTGGATAAAATGGGGTAAAAAAATGGGCAAATCGATTTAGGGATCAGACGTCCAGTTTGAGCATGCAGACTTTAGGATGCTCGTTTGGTTCCTCGGAAAGTTTTGCAAAATATTTCTCTATAATTTCACGAAATGCGGATGTCCGGCTTGTCCATGCTAACGTCTGATTGATGCAATGGTCAGATTTTTGACCATTAGATTTCATATGTATAATGACTATTTTGGTTGTCCGAATGGAAAGGCGGATGTCCGATTGGTTGCTTGATTCAATAGTGTTTTAATTTTTTAAGCTATATAAATGCCCCCACCCTTTTTATTCTTCACAAGACTTTTAAGAGTATTAAAGTGAGATATATTTTGAGAAAATCTTTGAGCTTACATTTGCATTCTTTTCATTTATTTCTTCATATGAAAAACTTTGATTGATTGAATCAATCTCTTAAATCATCATCTTCATCAATATTTCTCATCTCTCTTTTGATACTTAAAACTTATTGCTATCATTCATAAACGAGAGATGTATTTTGAAGAAAAATCTTTGAAATTACATTGCATCTAATTCATCTACTTCTTTATTAAAACTTTGATTAATTGAATCACACTCAAAAAATTATTATATTCATCCAAATTTTTCATTTCTCTTTTGATAGTTAACTTATTGCTATCATTTATAAAAGAGAGATATATTTTGAAGAAATTTTTTGAACTTACATTGCATCTAATTCTTTATCAAAACTTTGATTGATTGAATGGAACTTAAAAAATTATTATATTCATCAAAGTTTTTCATCTCTCTTAATACCTAATTTATTGTGATTTTCATTAAAAGAGGTATGGTATCCACCGGGTTTCTTTCTTTTTGTGGGTGAACCATTCCTCTTTGTTTTATTGACCACTTGAAAATGAACACATTAACTATTTGACACTAAAGACTTTAGTAGATTTTGAAAGTTGTATCAAGGAAAAAATATTTTAAGAAGATTTTTGAACATAAATGCAGTTATTTCCTCTTCTTCTTCTCATGGAAAAAAGTTTTGACTCATTGAATCAAACTTTTAATTATCATATTCATTAAAGTTTTCATCTAACACCTGAGCTATCATTTGTTGCTATTCATTAAAGTGTTAGCCACTCTTAGTACCTAATTCATTTGTATTATTTATCAATGGAGGAGTTTATTTCTTTTATACTCATGGGTCATATTGAGGTTCCGTGTCCGTAATTGTAACCACGGTTTTCCTCCGCCACAAGTGAGGCTCAACTAAATAAAACTTTTGTTGCCCCAAAATAATAATAATAATAAATATTGAGGTTCCGTAAAACTTAATAGTGTGGGTTATATTGAGGTCCTATAAAATTCAATGTTGTATAAGAATCGGTGCTCCTTATTTGTAAGTTAATGAAAGCTTTGTAAATGGTTGAATTGTACCATAAGTCAATCAATATAGTGAAAAGGCCTTGATCGTGCCGAAAAACTTGGTAACGGAGGATGTAGACCATTGTTTTGGATGGAGCCTCCACAATTATATCATTTACATCCTCTATACCCTTTTATTTCTCACTTTTATATTTGCGCTTTTATTTGAATTAATCTATTTAGCATTTACTTGCTTGAATTTAGTTTAGTTATTCGAAAAGTTTTAAAAAC
This sequence comes from Osmanthus fragrans, assembly GCA_019395295.1. Classification (NCBI taxonomy): domain Eukaryota; kingdom Viridiplantae; phylum Streptophyta; class Magnoliopsida; order Lamiales; family Oleaceae; genus Osmanthus; species Osmanthus fragrans. The sequence continues at coordinate 20,277,873 of CM033359.1, read as the reverse complement.
CAATTCACCTTCTTGGTTAGTTATTCTTGGGCTACAAGGTTTGAGTAGAGAAAATTGAGTGGAATGCCCATAGCTTCTACGTATTGCAAGACAAAGATTTCCATTTATTACTAATTCTTGGACCTGCTCAAGGTAACATGAAGAAAGGTTATTTTTATCAAAGAATTTCAATAGTGTATCCATAGAAATCAAGCTATTGTTAAATATTGTAGGATCTTTGTACAATAGAAATTTCAATTAGCCGTAGCCTCCTTTGTTTTTGCACAGGATTGCATGTTTATTCATTGTAGGCTTATTTCTATGAGGCTGATTAATTGTCACCTAAGCATAACTTACAATTGGAACATCAGAAATCATTTGTGATCAACCAGACAACCACAATCATTTGTGATCAAGCTGATTGGATTTTTTCTGGCATGTCAAATGAATTTTCCTCGAGCAAAAAATAAATTTACAGTAAAAAATGATTAGCTTGTCTACTATAATGATTCAATGAGCTAAACCACGGGAAAAAAATTACATAGAACAGTGGGGCAAAGGCGTAATCTTCACAAAAAAGGTTAAATTATCTTGTGTTTGAAGCAAAATTGCCATGCACGCATATTTGGTGACCATGCATGTTTTTTCAGTTTAATTTGAGTTTATCATGTGGCTGGGATGTTCTTTCTTACTGCTCGGGAATATAAACTGTTGGACTGTGATGTCAACTTCCTCCTTTGGGGCAATGATGATAAACAGCTAAGGCCCAAAACTATTTTCTAAAGGGAAGAGCACATAAATCATGCATATAAAATTCATATTTCAAAACTAACAAACTTTATAATTTTTTTCAAAAATCAGGTGATAAATCAGTTTATTAAATATTTAATTATAATATAATATAATTAATCTATTTACCTCACCTCACCTTCAACCCAGCTACTCACCCATCCCACCATAATTTAAATTCAAACCAGTCTCTTTCTCTCTCCACCCATCTCACCTCCGACGACCGCTCCGACGAATATTCTGACGACGCCAATCCGTTTGACAACTTCTCCGACGATCGCTCCGACGACTATTCCGGCAAACTGCTCCGATGACTATTCTGGTAAACTGCTCTGACGACTATTCCGGTGACTACTCCGGCTCCGTCGATAAAAAAATCGCCAAAAATGTGGTGGTTGTAGTGGTGCATTGTAGATGATCAGATTTGTAACTGTGTTATATGTGATCATACCTGTGTTACATGTGGCCAATTCACTGACTTTGTTATCTGTGATCAACTTTGTCTTCAGTGTGACTAACTGTGACCAAATTTGTATTCAATGTGACCATCTGTGTCTAGGTCAATCTCAAGTCACAATCGATCACAATCAACACAAAATTGGTCACAAGCATTCACAATACATACTTGGTCGTATAAGGTTGCCACAAATAAATCTGCATATACCACTGACCTGTGATTAACCGATACCAACTTTGTCTTTGATGTGACTAACTGTGACCAAACTTGTATTCAGTGTGTTTGTCTGTGACCATGTCAATCTCAAGTCACAACTGGTTACAATCAACACAAAATTAGTCACAAATAGTCATAACAAACATATACTTGGTCACACAAGGTCACCACAAACAAATTTGCACACACTGCAGACAAGTATCGCAATCCACCACCTCCAATGCACCACCACTAGCACCTTTAACTCAAATCGGCGTTTATAAATACTACATTCACCTCAAATCCACAACAATAATCATCACCACCAAAACTTCCACTAACGCCTTCAAAAAAATCCAACCAGACTAATTCTCTAACATCTAGTTTCTGACATGAAAAAAAAAAAAAAAACCAAGTTTAAATTGTTGTGGATCAGATAGATCTCCATGTTTCTCAAGACAAACACTTAACCATATCATCATGTTTTATCCTGTAAAATACAACAAAAATAGACTGGCGATACAAAAAAAAAAAAAAAAAAAAAACATAAAACCCACCAAATCAAAATAGAATCTGGAACAGTACATTCGTATTCAACATATTGGACTAAGAATTTTGTGCAGAGTCAAAGGCCCAAAGCTAGAAGTAAAATTGACACTATCAAATCTATACAATAAGCTGCAATCAATTTGATATATTACAGTTGAAGAAGAAAGCCCAAAAAAAGGAAAACTAAGAGAAAAAAGTCAGAACTCGCTCTTCAGTTCTTGCTTTGTGAGCAAAACTAGGAGAAAAAAGATGAATTTTGCAGAAGTATTCTGACGAGAGAAGTCGTAGGTGGCCGGAATCTAGAGGGTGGGTGGAGAAGAAGTCGCCGATCTGAATTTTGGGTGTCCAACCTAATTTTTGGGAAAGAGAGAGAGAGAAAGAGTGTGTGTGTGTGTGTGTGTGTCTGAAAGAGAGAGAGAGGGTTCACAAATGAATCAGGTGTGTGATAAAATAAGTGTTCGGGGGTGTCAGGGTGGGTAGGTGTAATTAATTTAAAAATTAGTATTTATCACCTGATTATTGAAATTTAATCTTTCACCCACTTGTTTTTGAAATATAATCTTGATAAGAAGGGTTCTAGGTAATTTTCCCTTTTCTAAAACCATGAAATTGCCCAATAACTGATGGGTTTCCCTCTTATTTTGGAGGAGCCCAAAGCCCACTTGTGGTCCAAGCCCATGTGGAGTTGAGGGTATTTTTGTCAAATTGGCTAGGTTTTAAACACAATTTTCCCTTGTGTTTGTATATCAACTTAGGCAGCAAGGAAGTACAAGAAAATACAAAAGAAAAAAAAAAAAAAAAAAAAAAACAGAGAGCAGTTTTCTGCATTTGTGAATTTCGACCAGCATTCATCAAGTGCTCCGATGGAAAGTTGTTTGTGGTCCGATTGAGCTGCGATTTTGCAGACAGGTTCACAACTCAAGCCTCTTTAATCTGAACGGTGGGATTTGGATTGGGCTCAACGGTTTGGAAATTCTGGTCTGTGAACAGAGCTGCATTTTTTGGTGTGATTTCTCCATTACCTTGAAATAATTGTTAGTTTCCAAGATATTGTGTTCTTGATGATGATGTTGATTGTTTGCCTCTAGTTTTTATCTAGAGAGAACTGTTGTACAATTATTTCTTGATAGTGGAAGTTTTGGAGGTGGTTTTTTTTCTTTCCCACACCAGGAAGGTTTTTTCCACGTAAATTGATTGTGTCGTTTTGTGCATGTTATTTCATCTTAGTTCTATTTAATTACTTTCCTAATAGATTCACACAAAGAGGGAGATAAAAGAGAAATTTAGGTTTACAGGACTTAAGTCAAGTTTGCATTGATATTGTGATTCTCCCATCAAAGTGGTATCAGAGCTGTAGCTATTATTGTTGAATATCTTGTGTTAATAACGGAAGCAAATTTGAGTAGAATGATTACTTTGAATGGTTCTAATTATCACACTTGGAAAGGAAAAATGGAAGATCTCCTTTATGTCAAACAGTTTCATTTACCGGTGTTTGCCACTGAGAAGCCAGAAAAGATGTCTGAAGAAGAATGGACTTTGTTATATCGACAAGTCTGTGGGTATATAAGGCAGTGGGTAGATGATAATGTTTTGAATCATATAAGTGGGGAAACATATGCACGGACACTTTGGAAAAAACTTGAGGAGTTATATGCTTGAAAAACAGGAAATAATAAAATGTTTCTCATAAAGCAGTTGATGACTTTAAGGTATCAAGATGGAATTCCGTTGACAGATCACTTGAATACGTTCCAAGGAATAATCAATCAGTTAGCTGGAATGGGTATCAAGTTTTATGATGAGATTCAGGGGTTGTGTTTATTGGGTACGTTGCCAGACTCTTGGGAAACATTCAGAATGTCATTAAGTAACTCAGCTCCAAATGGTTTAATCAACATGGATCTGGTTAAGAGTAGTGTTTTCAATGAAGAAATGAGAAGAAAATCACATGGGTCTTCTTAGCAGTCAGAGATTTTGATTATAGAAAGAAGAGGGAGGAGTAAAAGTAGAGGTTTCAAGAACAAAGAAAAAGGTAGAAGCAAGTCCAACATGTTTGCTAATGTTGAGTGTTATCACTGTGGCATGAAAGGGCACATTAAGAAATACTGTAGACAGTTGAAGCGGGATAACAAGAATAAAGACAAAGATCAAGATCAAGAGGGTAATGTTGGCAAGGAAAATGACCGAGTTGCCACCGCTAATACAGAAGACTTTCTTGTTGTTTATGATGAAGATGTTGTCAATGTTGCATGTCACGAGATCAGTTGGGTTATTGATAGTGGAGCCTCCATTCATGCTACGTGAGAGGACTTCTTTACATCCTATACAACAGGTGACTTTGGGACAGTGAAGTTGGGTAATGATGGCGTGGTTAAAGTCATTGGTATTGGAGATGTGTGTTTGGAGATGAACAATAGCAGAAGGCTACTTCTTAGAGGGTAAAGCATATTCCTGAAAGTCGTTTGAACTTGATCTCTGCAGGTAAACTTGATGATGAAGGATATTGCAATACCTTTAGTAATGGTCAATGGAAACTTACTAAAGGTGCTATGGTTGTTGCTCGTGGGAACAAGCATTCTAGTTTGTATATACTGCAGGCAAGACTCTTCAAAGGCGTTATTAATGTTGTGACAGATGAGCTCACAACAGAATTGTGGCATAAGAGACTTGCTCACATAAGTGAGAAAGGCTTGGCAGTATTGGCTAAAAAGAATCTTTTTTCTGGAATGAATGATGCTCATTTAAGAAGATGTACTCATTGTTTGGCAGAGAAGCAGAATAGAGTTTCTTTCAAGATTTTCCCTCCTACAAGAAAACAAGACAAACTTGATTTGGTACATTCAGATTTATGTGGTCCTATGAAAACAAGAACCTTGGGTGGTGCAAGTTATTTCGTGACTTTCATAGATGATTGTTCAAGAAAGTTATGGGTGTACACTTTGAAGAGTAAAGATCAAGTATTAGATGTGTTTAAACAGTTTCAAGCCTTAGTTGAGAGACATACTGGGAAGAAATTGCGGTGCATCCAAACAGATAACGGAGGAGAGTATTCAGGTCCTTTTGATGAGTATTGCAGGCGTCAGGGCATTCGACATCAAAAGACACCTCCCAAGACTCCTCATTAAATAGGTTGGCTGAGAGAATGAACAGGACATTGGTTGAAAGAGTAAGATGTCTTCTTTTACAGGCTCAGTTGCCAAGATCTTTCTGGGATGAGGCTTTGAGTACAGTTGCACATGTCCTTAATCTCATACCATGTGTTCCTCTTCAGTTTGATGTACCATATAGAGTTTGGATTGGGAAAGATGTCTCTTATGATCATCTTCGCGTTTTTGGTTGCAAGGCATTTGTGCATATACCAAAAGATGAGAGATATAAGCTCGATGTGAAGACACAACAATGTATCTTCGTTGGTTATGGTCTGGATGAATTTGGCTACAGATTTTATGATCCAGTTGGGAAGAAACTAGTAAGGAGTCATGATGTTGTGTTCATGGAAGATCAAACTATACAAGATGTTGAGAAGATAGAAAAAGGAGTCCATCAGTATAGCGATGATTTGATTGATCTAGATCCGGTTCCTTTATCAGTGCAGATGGAACAGAATGTTCAAGATGACCAACAAGATTCAGATGATGCAGATGCTCCTATGCAGGTTGAAACAGAACATCAGACTACTGATCAGTTGCATTTGTGAATTCCGACCAGCATTCATCAAGTGCTCCGATGGAAGGTTGTTTGTGGTCCGATTGAACTGTAATTTTGCAGACAGGTTCACGACTCAAGCCTCTTCAATCTGAACGGTGGGATTTGGATTGGGCTCAATGGTTTGGAAATTCTGGTCCGTGAACAGAGCTGCGTTTTTTGGTGTGATTTCTCCATTTCCTTGAAATAATTGTTAGTTTTCAAGATATTGTGTTCTTGATGATGATGTTGATTGTTTGCCTTTAGTTTTTATCTAGGGAGAACCGTTGTACAATTATTTCTTGATAGTGGAAGTTTTGGAGATGGTTTTTTTCTTTCCCACACCGGGAAGGTTTTTTCCACGTAAATTGATTGTGTTGTTTTGTGCATGTTATTTCATCTTAGTTCTATTTAATTGCTTTCCTAATAGATTCACACAAAGAGGGCGTTAAAAGAGAAATTTAGGTTTGCAGGACTTAAGTCAAGTTTGCACTGATATTGTGATTCTCCCATCAATAACATGGCCCAACCTTGGTACGAGGTTGAGATCCAATAAGTTTGAAATCGTGTTTCGAAGTTGGCGCCTCTGTGGTAGCAGCTTAACATGCTTTTACCTTTGTTGTTTAATCTGAGAAACCACCTGGACCGTTGGATTGAATGTCTGATCAATGGTTTGTAACGAGGGTATACATATTACCCTTTGTTGCCCTATTATTCACTTCTGCCTTCTTTCGTTTGGATTATTGCTTCAAGATTGTTCTTCTTCCAAAACTACTGGTTGAAAGTGTGATTTTTTTTCAAGATATTATTCACTGTATGTTGTCTAGAAGAGGAGACTTAAAGAGTTTGAGTAATCCTTATAGTTGCCTATAATCAGTTGTAACTTAGGAATTAAAGTTTTAACCTTTCAATAAAAACAACATAATACATTGTAACTTGTATTTTAATGATATGATTGTGGGGGTTAAATTTATCCCTATATAAGAGAGTGATTTTCATGAGGTTAAGCATAACATGAAAAAGATAACTTGATAGAATACTATCTGCACTTATATATTATTTTATACAGTTTTGGCAATTCGATAAAGGTTTGTTCACTTATCTCTCTATGGTTGTGCCCATAGAAGGATAACTGGCTATGAGTAATATAAATTTTATCTTGGAGCCGTGTAGTGCCGAAAGTACCCGCATGAAAGGAAGACAACATGACTTTAGCATAGCGTCTTCCACGTGACTCTCAATACTAGTTTTATAATTCTCTATTTATATTTTATGTTTAAGTTATTGTTGACATATATTTCTTTACTCGATTTTGTTAATTATAATTTATCTACATACAAATCACCCATTTTTCGCAACAATTTAAAGTCGTGCTGGTGATTTGTATGTAGACAATTTTGTTGCTTGTGTTGCTTCTATTAGATGGGTGGTAATTTGCTTGTTTTTCTATTCTTAGAGTCCGTTTGGGCCACATTTTTATTTTTCATTTTCATTCTTCTATTTATTTTCAATCACATATTCTTCAATAAAATAATATTTTCCATTACATCAATAACTTTTCATTCTTTTTCAACCACATATTTCCCATCATATCCCTATTTAAAATACATTCTTTCCCCAATAATCTCCATCAAACACTCTTAATCATTTTTGAATGAGTTAGTGATTACATGTACATAACTAAACTTACCTGTAGGACACCGGTTATTACTTGTAAAATTAGGTAGAGTTGCTCCTCCATAAATTATATTTCCTGTGGATTAAGCGAGTTTTAATTAATCATTTCATATGGAAGCCTAAAGAGAAAAGTTAGGTTTTTGATTTTTCTAATGGTGTTCAAGGTCTTAGATCAAAATATTAATCTGTCATTTGGCTTGAAGCTGCAATCTTGATGAAAACTAATTTTTTAAAAAAGGGTAACGAGGTAGATCATAATTGGCTGCATGTTGTTTTCGTTTGGACGTGTTGTTCTGCACGATGCTTGGGGAAATACTAAACAAAATGTGTGCATATTAAACAAGTTTTCTTTGGACTGTTTGCATGTCTGGTGCATGGTGTGAAATTACACTCCACCACACACCCATATAGTCTTTCAGATCTAAGATTATCTCTGAAATTTAAAACCTTGTATACAATTCAGGCATAGATGCAAACATAATTATTTGTTTCAAGTATGATACAATCATTAGAACATAGGATTCCTCTTCTTCAGTTGATTGCTGTATTTCAGAATAATATTTGAGCAGAAATTAATATCATTTGATGTTAACATAGTAATTATTTGGGATTTAATCATTTTCAGTTTTATTTCATTTTAATTTGGAGTTACAAAATTGTAAATACAAGTTTGATTTCAAAATTTAATTTGTAATATGTATTTTCGTAGAGCTAATGTTGTAATTTTAACTGTTGATTTTCAGTAGTGGGTTAATTATTAAATATCAGATGTAGAAAATTTTGAGCACCAAAATTATTTTTAAAAATCCATAATCAAATACTACACTTCAGGAATTTTGGCAGCATTTTAAATAAAGACAAAGATACTTGCACATTTTTTTTTTTTTTTTGAAAGAGGACGGGACCTTCGAGAGTTTATTAAATTGCCTTCACTTATGGTGGAGGAATATCGTGGTTACATTATGAAATAAATAAAGCAGTAAATAAGGAAGATTACTTCCCTTACAAAGATACTTGCACATATTTGTGCACATAAGCACCTATATTTGGGTAAATGGTAAATATGTGAGATGTTTGTTTGCAAAAGATGGAAACTCCTACCCGTGTTATTTATTTTTACTAGGGTAGGATGGAATGTTATTAAGATGGGGATACACACAATCCCATGCTTGTTTAATAGTCATGTGTTGGTCCAGTACCTAAATTTGTTTAGAACAGAGTTCCACTTTAGGTGGTGATTTACTGCTCAATAGTGATACTTAGAGCAGAAAATTATTTAATACAATTACTTAATAAAGAAAATATGACTTCTTAGTTCTTACAACCTATGTTGATTTTGGTAAACATTCATTGCTAGATCAACACACACACACACACACACACACACACATATATATATATGAAAATAAAAAAATCAGTGGGGTTTATAAACATGTGTATCAACCATCTCCTCACAATGTTTGTTCTTATCGAAAGAAATAAATTGCAAGTATTTTGTATCCAAGGTTTATTTTATTACTATGAAAGCATGTTTACTTAGATTAATCTTGTTAAACCATATTTGATACTTTCTGGTTATGTTAATTTTTATTGTCTAATGTGTTGCGATACATGAATATCATTGTGTTCAATTATGTTGTTGTTCACTGAAATATAATGCCTCAAGCGCACGGATCGCGTACAAGTAGTAAAAGTGGATTTTTTGAGTCCGAGTCGATCCCTTGAAGAGTGTTTATCCAATTACAAGTGTATTGATTCAAATTAACGAAAGTAACACACACAATTAAAAACTTTGAAAATAATTGAAAGAAAAATGAAATGATTTCGATTTAAAGTTAATTTTTTTTTTTAAAAGGTAGTCGGATGTTTGATTTAAAAGAGGTTGGAATTTATGACTTCGCTTAACCGTCGTTTCATTAATATCAAATCAACAACGCGTAGATGCAATCTTACCAAAATACAAGGAAAAACCCGATTCTCCAATTTTAGTGAATAGCCTCTATCGAGTGAAATTACCCTAATTGATTAAACTTATCCATGATATCTCTATGCCGATTAACACTTAAACCAATTGCATTAAATTATTGTGAGAATACTCAAGGGTCACCTAAGGTAGATATATATCTCTAGACACCTAAACAAGCATAGTACTACACAACTTAGGGCATTAATTATTTTGGTCTAATTAGTGCAACAATTTCTCAATAATTGTCCAAACTACCTAACCAAAACATCTGTTGATCAAGTAAATGAAGTGTAATAAAGAACAATAATTAAAACACCATGCTTTTGATAATATATGCATCATTCAATCCAAAATAAGATATAAATGAAATTTTGGTTAAGCTATTACATAAATTCCAACACAAAATACTTAGCTCATCATAGATAAATGATAAGAAAGAGATTTAATTATACAAAGCATTACAAACATGAGAAAATTAAATGAAGGAATACAAAAGTGTAGATAAACCCCTTTTTAGTGCAGGTTTGCACATCTCCAATGATTTTCTCCAAACTTCTTGATGTTATCTCCTTGCTATCTCCAATGTTCTTCCCAAAATGAGCCAAGAATGCAAAATAAATATATAACTAAGAGAGAAAAATAGAAAGAAAAAAAAGAAATTTAGCAAGAGAGGAGTGAATGAATTGTGAGATATATCTCATATATATAGGATATATAAAATATAATAGATATTTTAGGACACAAAACAAATATTTTAAAATATCTACCAATAAACAATTAGAAAATAATACAAGTTGGGCCAATATAAAATTCTAGACGAGAATTTAAACCGTCCTATTTTTTTACTCCATACGGCTGCTTGGTTATAATCCATGTGGTTGCATGGAAGAACTCAAGTCTCTGCCCAAGCCATGCGGTCACATGGTTATAAATCATGCGACCGCATGGCTCAAACCAAAAATTATTTTGCAGTTTAGTCCCTTTCATATTTGCATGATAGGTCCTTCATCTTTCATCTCGTACAATATGGTCCTCATACTTTGATCTTCATTACATTTAAGCCCTTTATAATTTGCACCTCAAGTCCTTCAACTTTTTAGCTTGTGCACTTTAGTCCCCAACTACACAAATTTGTACATTTTAAGTCATTTTTGACTCCTTGTAGCTTCGTTCTCCTTCTTGTTGGGGTTTTAACTTACAAAAGTAAAAATTCCACAATTATGCATAGAAATTTACTCAATTTCATCAATAAAAAGCTCTCAAAAAGTGCCTACTAAGTGTGTAAAAACACACTTATCAGTTGTCAAATGGGAATGTTTAAAATTCTTGGAATGTGGGGGTATTAAACTATTTAATAATTTTTTCTTTCTTTGGTCAATGCTTAAGGAGAAGTTGGATGAATATCAAAATATGATACTTTTATTTAACTCTAAGTTATTCTTATTTATTGTGATACTAACATTTTGTGAAAGTGTTTAGAAGTATTTGCATACCTGGAAAATTTGAAAGAAACTCCACACGATGGATATCTTTGGAATGTGGAGGTGTCTAATATAGATACACTTTATATTTTATTTTTTCAAGTTGTAAACTAACTCTTGAAAAGTGCTAAAAAGGAAATTGAAGATTATAGCTAAAATGAAAGAGCTCAATAGATGCATTAGCTCAAACATATTACTAGAAGTCAATTTCTAAAATTCATTTGTTTATTTTACTTAAAAAATGTGATACTGACATTTTAGAAATTTTAAGAAAACATTGCAAGTGTGCAAATCGCAAGCAGATAATAAGAGCTTGTAAATATTATGGTACCAATTATTGTCCAAGATGGACATGAAGAAATTGTAGTTCGAGATGGACATAATAAATCATCGAGGGAGATGAGCTTAAACCCATATGGGAGTCACCTCTGAGAGTAACCCAACCTTTGTGATTAGAGATCCCAAAAAGAAGGTTCAATATGGTAGAAACGACCCGTACTACGTGACTTATAATATCACTACTTATATTGTGCTCATCCCTACGGTGATAGTACTAATAAATGTGATGTTAGGAAGAGTTTAACCCTGAATGAGTACCGATGCAAGAATTCTCGCTAGGTGTGGGTCGCACGCACCCTTAGATGATTCACCTATGTAAGATTTGTCATGAGGTTGTGGTTATGAGATTGGACTATTCCCTAAATACTCTTACTAGAATCAAGATTAGAGCGCATAGCCATTAAGAGCGCTATTCGCTATGAACTAGAACTTAAATCGATATCGTGTGTGGAACAAATGAAAGTTTGACCAAAGAGATCTAATTCAAGGCTTAGTTCATTAAGACTCTCTCAAATAGAAATTGTTATCACTAAGTAAGGTTCAAATCTATAAGACACCTACACCTATTACACAGTATAACATTGTCACTATATATTATATATTTATTTATTTTGAAAGTTTAAAATTTGTGGGGGATTGTTGTAACTTAAGAATTAAAGTTTTAACCTTTCAAATTAAAACCTTTTAATTTTCAATTCTAACAAAAAATTTAAACACCATAATACATATTATAACTTGTATTTTAATGATATGATTGCGGGGATTAAATTTATCCCTAGAAAAGGGAGTGATTTTCATGAGGCTAAGCATAACATGAAAAAGATAATTTGATAGAATGCTCTCTACACTTCTATATTATTTTATATAGTTTTAGCAATTCGACAAAATTTTGTTCACTTATCTCCCTATGGTCGTGCTCATAGAAGGAGAATAGACTATGAACCACATGAGTTTTATTTTGGAGTACCTGCATGAAGGGGAGACAACATGACTTTAGGATAGCATCTTCGACGTGACTCCCAAGACTACTTCTCTAATTCTCTACTTATATTTTATGTTTTAAGTTATTGTCGAGGTATATTTATTTATTCGATTTTGTTAATTATAATTTATTTACACAAAAATCACTCATTTTTCCCAACATAATTGATAAAGGAGTGACTAAAGGATTTGGGTTAGAGTTTTTTGAGTGTGATACAGACGGGTACAATTCATTTTTAAGTCCGAGCCCCAAAATGTAATAATCTTAGATGCCTTGGATCTGTATTTTTTTTTTTTTCAAAAGGTTTAATAAATCCAGTTTTTTTTTTAAACGGTTTTGAGATTACTGTGTATTTGGTTCGATATTTAGCATAACACACACTGTACAAAGCTAAACTCTACAATACTATGAAAGAGATATTTTTTTAAATAATAGTCTATTACTAGTAGAGTCCAATCCAATCTAATAAAAGAAGACATTTTTATTTATTTTATGTTGTTTTCATGTATTAATTTAGCAAAGGTGGGAGGTCCTCTATTGGCAGATGCCAAGTGTTTCTGTGAGCTTTGTTATAAAAGCATTTAAGCTTGTGGATCACAATATCCAATGTCGTGTAGTGCTACAACGCTATTGTTATTGTTATTGCTCCGAAGAAACCGAATGCCAACATACGACACACCTCTTATATAATTTACATAGTAGCAAAATCGTAGTTAATTTACTCACAGGTATTCAATGAAATTAGTTGCTTGATTCTGCATAGAAATCTAAAATAAATAATCTATTTGGAGACTATATCGTTATTGTTATTATGTGACTTTGAAAATAAATTGTAGATCTCTTCATAGAGACTCCATTGTGGAAGTATAAACATGTTTGATATGGACTATATGTTTTTTTTTTTGGTAAAATATCCTAGCATGAAAATCTAAGCAGTAGGATATGATTTTATTAAAGAAAATTCAAATACAATGCAAAGAGGGGGACTTATGTACCTTACCTCCAAAAGAGTTACAACAAGCCTCTACAAAGCTATTGATGAGGAACTAAGCTAAACAGGACTCAAAATGCAATGTTTATTAAAGAACTAATCTAGAAACAATATGCAATAACTAGTTAGTAACTAATCTGATAGACTCACAATCCAATTTTATCAAGGTATACAATTCCTTTGATCCTACCCTTGAATTCGCTAGCTTCCATCAATTTAAACTTCCGTTCGCTATAACCTATGGATGCAAACCAGTCGGCTGCTTGGTTACCTTCCCTCCAAGTGTGTGTAATTTGACTCTCCATTTTCTCCAGATGCCATCTAATGGATTGTAGTATATATTGCACAACCCATGGACCATTGTTTTGTTTGATCAAAGTAAGTGCCGCCTTAGAATCAGTTTGATATGGACTATATGTGCTTTGTGTGTTAAACGATTTTGAATGAATGTATTGTAATTATTGTTTAGCTTTATGTTTCCTGATTATTTAACCAAACTAATATATTAAAAGTGTCAAATATCGACCTCTTCCTACTTTATTTTGATCAAGTACTATGTTTTATTTTATTTTATTGAAATAATGTTTGATTGAAAATGAGTTTGCGAAAAAATAAGTTTTAAAAAATGGGGACCAAACATGATGCGAATGTTAGTTATGGATAAATTTTTAAGTTGCTAATTATTTGAGATGAATAAGAATATATCAACAATTTTTAAAAAATTACAAACCAAACAAATAACTCTGAAACTAGACCAAATGAAAATAATTTCATTTCATAAATAAAATGATATTCAGACAAATTTAATAAAATACTGTTGTAGCTACCCTTTGCTTGGCGTGGAAGTGTGCCAAAAACTGAAATATTCATATCATTCAGCATGCTGGAAGAAAACAGGTCGTGCATGTGGGTTGACCCAACTCAAATTGCATGAAAACAAGTGGAGGAGGAGTTGAGTTTTTGAATTTGAAAATTAATCTCCCCACCACCAATAACTGCCATACAACTTTCATTACTTCATTATTATGAAAAGTAAACATAAAAAATTCGGGTATAGAGAGGAGAACGAAAATACATGAGTGGAAAGACTTGATTTCTGAAAATATAACATCTCAAATTGGGTTCTTGGATTGTGAACATCAAGCTCCTTTCTTGGTTATCGAGTTTTTGACCAAAAAGTGGGTACAAGACAGTGTGAAAAACAAGCAACCAAAATGCAAGTAATTCAACCTTATTTTGGAATTTCCAAGTAAGTTTTACAAGTTGAAATTCGGTTAAGAGCATGCTAGCGTGTTTTAACGAAAATAATTCTTCATAAGATTATTAGTTTATAGCTGCAAAGAAAGTTTTAATGAAAATAATGCTTACGTGGTTAGGTAGTAGAATATTGAGATCTAGAATTGTCTAACTAGCATTTGTGGTATGCGCTAATCGCATTCATTTTTCTCTAGTCATAGTACTATATCCTTCCTCTTATTTCAAGAAAATTCTAACATATTATGAAAATTATAGGAAACCATTACCTAAAACTATTATAACTGCGTACCCTTTTTTTATTTTTAGTTTTTGATACACAACCACGTACTCTGGAACTTGCAAAAAGGGAACCTTTTAAGTTGTGTCTAAAAAAGCTTATTTAATTTATGTTGGTAGATATTTGTAGTGTTAAGTATATGAGAAAAATTGTGATGTCAATTTTCTATTTTACTTTTACTAAAATATGTAATCGTGTAAATAATATAAAAAATTTATTTTCCTACAATTTAAATTTAATCATATAAACAGAATTATCTAGTTCTGCATTTCTGTTGCAATGGTTTTAGAGAGATGGAAATGAAAAAAAAAAAAAAAAAATCTTTTTCTTTTTTATCATTTTGTTATTTTAGATTAAGAAAAATTCTACTTTAATTTCTTTTATTTTCTTAAAGGTTGAACCCCAACCTTGAGGGTCACCCACCACTCCACCCCACCCCTAAAGCATTGTGGATGAGGTAAATAGCGAGATGTGCCTTAACAGACTAGGGTTAGGTACAAGAGCTGTCATACTAGTGCCCACAAAGACTCTAATTCCATATATTGTAAGAGGCAGAAATCGAATCCTCATACTGCGACTTTCAGCTCAGCTATGTCACTTCTATCCTTTGCACCATTGAGCTATGTTCTGGGGCTATTTCTTTTTATTTTCTTACATGTAATTAGAAGTAGATAATGCAGGGAAGAAATTGCTTTTAAGAAATAAGGCAGGTGCAATGCATGCACATTTTTAATGGTGAAATTGGATTGTAAGTGACAATGGTTCAGTGTCCTGACATATTCTCAGTACATTTGGGACCGTTTCTTCAACATGGTCCTCTTGTCTTCTTTCTGAAATTTCAATGGCCATTGAATAGTTTGATAATTGTCACTCTCATAAGTAGGACCGGCTAAAACAAAGGCATCAATATAAAAAACGTGTTCTTAAAAATGTTTTTATTTATTTTTTATGTCTTCATTGGTACTACAATTAAATTATGCCACTGTTTGGTGAGAATTGAAATAAATTTTTCAATGGATTTTGATAAAAGTTGATGAATTATGTAGTTGAAAAGTTGTGAATCCCGATTAAAATTTATTGTTGTCATCGAATTATAAAATAATCTGAATTTTAAATTTTTAATACCTACCAAATAGGGACTATATCATTTGACATCATTCAAGCAACTCTTGAACATTATATAAAGCGATACAATGAGGGATTCTTCCATTCACAGCATTTTCCCTTAATCTTTCTCTCTTTCTATGATTATATCTCTCATGAAAATGGAGTTCTCCATGAGGTTTCTTGCAATGATGTCCCTCCTACTGTTGGTTTCCATGTCCACTGGTTCAGGAGCGGATCCAGCCAGTGGCGAGCTAGAGCGGCCGTTCTAGTTGGATTCGCCGGAAATTTGAGAGACGCCGACGAATTGAATAAACTTAGGGAACTAGAAGAAGAAGAAGAAGCAGCATGTGTTGTTCTGTGAAATATGATGAACTGGGCTTATTGGGGCAGCCCATTTTAAAAAAAAATTGGCAAGCCTGGCCCAAATGTAGAGCCTCAGGTTCATTTCCCCCAAGCCCTTAATCCCACGATTTCATTTCCCCCAAATCCAATACCATCCGGCAGCAGAGCGATTGAGAGGTTAGAGCAAACCCTTACTTCCAAATTCAAATCCATAATTTCCAATTACTTATAATTTCCGACCATTACTTGTGCGGTTGCAGGTAGCAGCGGTGTCGGTGTGCGTGTGTGTGTCGGCGTGGAACTGGTTCGGGCGGTGCAGTCGTGCTCTACAGGTGAGTTCATAGAGTTCAGTAGTTCACTGAGAAATTGTTTCTTACTTTTGTTGTCTATTTTTGCGAATTGCGAACTGAAATTATTCTTGCTAGTTGCTATTAATATTATTTTTTGAATTGTTGAAACTTGAATGTCGAATAGTTGATTTCTTGCACTTGTTCAATTGTTTTAGTTGTTTGTTCATTTGTTGGTTGAGACTTGAGAGTTGCTTTTTGAGTCATTCATTGTGTTGAGTTATGAGTGACTTGAGTTTGAATTCTATTGAGTTGCCTACGAAATGTTTATAAATAAATGAAAATGAGTGGTGAATAAATGAATAGTATTGCGCATCTCACAAGGTGTGTGGATAAAAATTTATTTGACCTCTCTCGTCCCTTAACTGATTACAAACAGTTTATAAACTCTTGCCAAACATAAATGCAAAGATGTAGAGAATTCAATTGGAAAAAGGAAATATGGAAGAAATAAACAAAAATAAAACAAGGGTGTATCTTTCAAACTCGAGCTATTGAATTAAAAGCTCAATTGACTGAAAAGAGATAAAATTTATTATAATTGGAAAAGTTTCCTTTGATGGGGGAATGTGAGAAAAAGGATATTGATTTCATTAAGGGTTTGCTCCCGCTTGTTTTGTTTTACTCCTTATTTCAAGAAAAAATTTCTTCTTCAATGATTTTTACTCTTATCTATAATGAGATGTTAAGATGATTCCTATCCAAGCATACAATGTTTCAAATTCCTTTCTTTATTTTCTTAGTTTATTAATATTAAGGCTAACGTGCCGTAGATCTCGCACAAATATAGAAGAAAAGTCAACGGTCAAGGTCAATGATCAATCTCTCCGCTCTAGTTGAACTCTAATGCTGGATTCGTCCCTACACTGCTTTGAACTTTATTCTACTATTTTAGTTATCTTGTGTCTGAAACAAAATTTCGACGCATGCGTACATGTTTTGTGACCATTTAAGTTTAATCTGAGTTTATTATGTAGCTGGGATTTTTACTCTTATTATTCAGAAAACTAGATTGTACGACAATAAACTAAAAAAATATTAAGAAACAAAAAGAAATTATAATATTGTCCTGTCCAATCATGCATCCATTCAAAAAGCGTTTAATCTAACGATTAACTCCAATAAAGCCAGATGAAGTGTTTAAACCCAGGGGCGGAGGTGGGGGGGGGGGTCCGGAGGGAGTCCTGGACCCCCCATTTTTGTTTGACTAAATTTTTTTTTTTTTTTACTTTTTCTGATTTCACAGATTGCAAAGGAAAGAGGAAGAGATTCTAGGTGATCTGCTGCATGATCTAACTATATTTGCTTATGTTATGGCAAATAAATATGCTATTTGTTCATGTACGACAATAGTCACGATTTTCTGCCTTTGGGTGTGAGATTTATGAAGTGTAATGCTTCTGTTGGTTATCGTATTGTTAGATAATTGGTATTGAGTTATTTAGCGATAGAAGCAAGGCAATGACAGTTTACTTGTTTAGCCTTCCCTTTTTGTGGTTTCCTTCCCAAAAAAAATTTCGGGGGCACTGCCCCCAAACCCCCATTTTATTTATAACAAAGCAAGAGATGCAATGAAGTTAACACCAAAATACAAGGATCAAATCCTTCTCCCTCCTTTTTGGTTTGTTCTCTTTTGAAATAAGTAATTATTATTGGATGAATAAGTTGGTGACTATGAGTGAAAATAGGCATACATTGCTTCGAGAACATGATGTCTGTCAGACTGTCACAATGAATTGCCTTCCTTTTTTGTAGTTTTCTTCAAAAAAAAAATTTCGGGGGCAGCCCCCATACCCCCACCCCTTCGTCTATATATTTTCAAATTTGGACCCCCCATTTCAAAAATCCTGGCTCTGCCACTGTTTAAACCCATAAAAGAATTCGGAAGCATATCCAACAGTCTCAGCAATTCCACTTGTCAAAATCTCATGCAAACATGTCACACATGCAGAGCACAACATCAACACGTAAACTCTTAAACTTTTTTAATTGTATAAAGAGAGACGCAGGGATTCTTCCATTTACATTTCACTACAGCTGCTTTAATCTCTTTCTATACCTCTCTTTCTCTCTCTCTCTGCGATGGAGATCTCCATGAGGTCATTTGCAGTGGTGTCCCTCCTGCTGTTGGTTTCCCTGTCCACTGGTTCGAAATTTATTCAACTCCATAGCTTGTCAAGTACTTTAATTAGCCATACTATATACATGTTAATTTACCAAATTTTGAAATAACCAGAACAACTTCAATTTTCATAGCAAAGCATTCGTATTTGTTAACTTTGGAATGTATTATGTATTAAACTGTGTTTGTGTATCTTTTACTCTTTTCTTGTTTTAAGCAGATATGTGTGGTCCTCTTGTGGTGGATGCTACACGTTGTAACTGGGATCTTTGTCGAAAATATTGCTCGCTTCTGGGTAAGCCAGCATGCTGCCCAGGACCATCTGGCCCGTGTCGTTGCACAGGAATTTGCCCACGTATTACGAGTGGTCCTCTTGTGGTGGGTGCTCAATTTCGACGTTGTGACTTTGATCTGTGTAAAAAATACTGCTCGCTTCAGGGTTTGCCAGGATGCTGCTCAGGATTTAACAACCAGTGTGTATGCGCAAAAATTTGCCCACGTATGTAAACATAAACTTAATGATATGTTGACTTGCAGATTGAATATGGCTAGACAAAAAGCTCCTTATGTTTGCACTAAAATTTCCCCTCATGAATTGCAGAAATTACTGAGCAGGTGATGGCTGGTGCAACAGACGAAGAGCCTTTCATCGAGGAGATAGTAATCGCTTGATGCTTTGCTGCAACAGCACGCGAATAAATTACTTATCTATCTATGAGGCTGGTTGAGTTAAATAAACTGTAGATCTCTGCTTAGAGACTGCATTAAACTGGCTTTAATTAAATAAACTGTAGTCTTTGTTTGGAGACTACATTGTGGAAATGTAGCCATCTTTATTTTCCAGTATCATGTTTTATATTTAAATAAACTTGGAATAAGTATATTGTGAAATAATTTTTGTTGTCTTCTTTAAGTTTTTATCAGATTGAGTATAAGTACCGTATCTTCCAACTAATTTAGTCCCTCTTTGGTCCAGCTCAAAAAGTGAATTAAAATCTAAATCAAACTCAATAGTTAATTATAACTATACATTACATGGGATCCATAACTTTCCCACCTCGCATACTATCAATTTTTATCAAAATTTACTAAAATTATATTCTTATACTTTTTCATTCATTTTAATAATACATATCACTAATGTGGTTGGTTTATCCTAAAAAATAAAAAAAAAAAAAATTCTTATAACTACCTTATCTCAATCAAACATAGGAAAACTGCATTTGCAACCTAGAGGTTTGTTGTAATAACATTTGCAACCTAGAAGTTTGTTGTAATAGGGACACCAAAGGAAATTTTAGTTCTTATTTAATATGATTTATAACTACTTTCATTACAAATAGAAAGCTCAAAAACCTACTTTATGTGGACATATAAATACAAATTATATTATAATTGAATAGTACCATGTAAATTCTTACGAATCTCCAACTTCCCTTCGAATTGTCCAAAGCCTCCAAATAGTATTTTTTTTCCGCGTCTTTAAAATTGAATAATGTGCCTACGCCACAGTTTCATCTCTTCAATCATCTTGTTCTAAAAATTTCAAATCGGTCCATGCCGAACAACCTTGCTAGAAATTATGGTGCAAGTTCATACTTGCCTTTTCTAGGAGTTCAACGAGTCTTCTACACAAAATTTCCACCACACACCCTTCATCAATTTCAAGAAAATACCATGTGCGAATTTGTGGAATTCCTAACAACAACACCTCCTTTATCATCGCGATGAGGACAACTACTTAAGAGCCCACTATGAAATTTTTTCCTCATCATGATATAACTTAGGGCAGCTATATCCATTTGACTGCAAACTTGAGATCCTTCATGTGCGTTCACATATCTAAATTTAGGGCCTAGCTCTTATACCATTCGTAGGGAACTGGTGTTCCATCCTAAAAAGTAAACCTATTAAGTCGAGTATCAAAATCCTTTAGATGTCCATCATTTATTCCATGTCTAATCGATGTTGGACCTTGTTTCCAAAAGCACTATCGTCTCCATTTGAATCTTTTACTATAGAAATGATCATTTTCGTTAGCCGACATCCAATTTATTTGTCAAAATGGTTTGTGTGCACATGCCTTATTTCTTAAGGGAAAATTTTGTACATACAGATTCTAGGTAATTCCCACATCAACATTCTCCTTTCATTCTTTTCCTATGTTTAGGTAATGTATATAAACTGTTTATATACGATCAAATTATTTTTTACCCACAAATTATTGGGACCCGTAAGTAATATCTACTTATCCACTACTTATTTTTATTTTTTATAAATTAAATTATTTGAAAGGGTGTGAACTCATAAGTGTTTAGTTAAAATCAATTGTTGACTTTAATTTAAATTTAAATTTCTACAAAATGGAGGCCTAATTTTAAAATTACTTTCCCGTGGTGATAGAAAGCCTTCAACATTTCATTAAAAACAAATTAAGGGACCCACATACCTTTTCGAAAAAAATTGATTTTTTTGGAAGAAAAGTGGGGTACGAGGGCCTAATAAAAAAAAATTAGATAACATGTGATACTATTGATTGAGTTTTTTTTTTTTTCAATGTTGTTATGATATGGAAATACCTTTTATAACAAGTAAAAATTTACTTAAAAGTTAAAAATTCACCTACATGTAAAAAATTCACTTGTATGTTACTAAAAATTTATGCATAAGTGTACTAACAAGCAAAAAAATTTCCCTTGTAAATAAAACATTCGGTTAAAAAAAAAAAAAAATTCACTTAGAAGTAAAGAATGATGTCTGAATAAAAATTAATCAAATGTAAAAATATATTTATATATATTTATTACAAAAAAGTATTCATAAATAAAAATATTGGTATAATTTCTTTTAATTAACGAATATTTCTCTGATATGGTATAATATCAAACCCAGTTATAAAACAATATATCGTAATCCACCTTGATACAAATATCTCTAATACAAATCCCTCCTTATTCTATTCTCCCAATCTTGCAATTTGTATGACGGTGCCCTAAACTTCCTTTACTTTAGCTGCCCTCATCAATTGTCTTGTTAATGCACACGTGATTTTAACCTAATTTTTGGCGGCTATAAGAAGAGAACGTGAATGTGAACGAACATTAGGTCTCTCTCTCTCTCTCTCTCTCACACACACACACACACACACACACACACTTCTCATATGAAGTTATATCATAAAATCTTTCAATAACGATAGTCAAATTCATCATAAGTTGGATAGAAAAATAGATCTAGCACATGGATTGAATCAAGAAACATCAAGAATTTGAAGAATCAAATCTTACTATTGAAAATAAAGAACAATAAATAGATTTCACATCTCGTTCTTGTATTTATAAATCCGAGGTGACGATATTTCATTTCTTTTGTTGTTTTATCTTTAGAATTATGCAAGGCAAGTTTTTTTTGTGTAGGGATGAAGATGGATATTATTATTATTTTTCTTTTTAATTCAAAGACCATGCATGTAGCTTAGTAAATTTCTGTTATACATGCTTTGTTGTACTATTTAATTAATTGGCCACCAATTAGGTAATTAGTTACTTATTATAGTGCTAGGAGGTTTATAATAAATTAGAACTTTACAAGATAAACATGCAGGTAATAAATATTAAGAATAATAGGTGTGGCGTGTGCAATTACCTAGTTAATCATGAAATTGAAAGTGTGACTTTGCATATGAATTTAGAATAGAAATATGATTGGGTCGCATTTAAAATATGTTATATTTACTCCAAGAAAGATAGTTAAATAAAATTAGATAATCAATTGTAATGTATATACAAATCACAATAAATTAATAGGTAGAGAAATGTAATTTCGATAATAATAGGCAGATTCGGAATTCCAACACATACATATGATATTTAGTTTAAAATCATATTATTTAATTAGTAGATAAATCTAGAGATAATTAATATATCTCTTTTATTTTACAACATTCTAATTTGATAGCGTATTAATACAATTCAATTTAAGGCTTATTTCATGTGAATCGATACTTTTAAAAACCCTACGTTATTTCTTGTCTACGATCTCGTATGTTTACAGGTTTCGCACGAAAAAGATCCGTGTAAAAAATTATAAAGTTTAACCCATGATTATTAAGTCCATTTCTTGCAATCATTTTCAACTTGTTATTTACAACATACTGTTTATCGATTTTAATTTGGAAAGATGTATTCAAACTTTTGAATATTACGAACTTCATTTATATGATGAAAATTGAAAGCTACGGGGTACCGCTAGACCGTTACTAGATTACCATTTTTATTTTGACCTTATGCGTGGAATAAATCTAATAAAAACAACAAGTCCCTTTTAATTAGTTTTTAGATGGTTATGCATACAAGTCATTTTACCTAAGTTGAATTATCGCAGTTAATAACTTGGAAATCAATAAATAATGCACAATATGATGATGGAGAAACCCAACGTAGGTAAAAACTCCGAGACCAAGCCAATTACCTCCATGTACGATTCCAACCTAGTTCTACTAGTTGTTGTAAACTATGTAACACCAAGATCTGCTATTCATTCTAACCTTGCAATCTGCTACTGTAGACACTATCTAGCCAATCCACTAGATCTCCCATTCTACCTCCTATAGCTTCGAAGTTCTGTTGTAATCCAGACTCCTACTCTTCTATTCCAAGTGAATACACAGGAATCACCTATTCATTTTTTTCTTACTGCACTTGAATCCCAAGTCAGGTATTTTGGATTTAAGATCTTTGATGTTTTCCCCAATGATGGTTGTATGAATTTGAATCAAAGAATTGAATCATAAAGGATGAACGTGTTCTTTAATCTCTTAAAAAAGATATAGAGAGGCAATACGATGAAACAACCATACAAAATTCGTGCTAGGGCTTAGATATTTATAGTGGAATGTGTTTAGGTAGTTTGAACCGTGTAAAACTCTTCAAAAATGCAAATTAGTGTTTTTTCCAAATGCAACGTCGTTCAAGCGAGGAGCCAGTGACAGGTCGGCGATAGCTGAGCAGTCATTAGTATTTTTATCATAACTTTCTCTCTCGCTGTCCGATTGAAGTAATTCAAAATGAGTTGAAAATCTAACTCATAGGGCTACAATTTTTCGAAGAGTAGCCTTGTCCAAATTCCAATGTCTTCTATATGAAAAATGCGTTGCAAGTTACAACTGAGAATTTGGAATATAACTTGTGTGGCTCTTTGATATCCTTTAGGCTTTTAATTGCATTTCCTTGATCATAAGTGATATTCTTGAACATCTTGGCCTCCTGCAATGACTATACTACCAACTCCAAAAGATTTCTTGACTTTTACAACTCTTTTAAATTAATCCATTTGTCTAAAGAATTGTCAATACAATAGAAACCTAACAATATGAAGATATAGTGCATTTGTACTCGAAAATTAAGTGGATACAGAAGCAGCATGCTAAGGCTATGATGGGAGCAAAGGCATAGTGCCCAATGTACCTCGTTCCTTAAGGGGAAGAATTGCAAAATACTACTTATTCAGGTCCCATTTCAAGAGGTTTTTGACATATTTTAAAATCAAACACTTTAAAAGGGTTTGAAAAAATAAAATTCAAAGCTATACCAAACCATATAATATGATTTTTTTAAAAAAAGGATAATTATATTACCATTACAAAATTTACTTATCACACCACATTATGGCATGGTTATTGAGGGAAGAGAAAGAAAAAATTAGGTTTATAATTGTCGTGTAACAATAAATTATTTTATGAGATAAATACTTTAAAACCTCATTTATGTAATTTTACTTAAGGCCATTTAAGTAAATACAAAACAAACTTAAAATTGTGGTGTAACTAACAAAATTCGTAGTGTAATATAATTGTCCTTGAGAAACATCAAACCTACCCCTAATAATTTTATTATGTTTTAATCCTTGGTTTTTCAATGTGCTTAATCTTTCGGTTCACTTTTTCTTCCTACTTGACAATGAGACAAACAAACACCCCCCTCCACCCCTCAACACATATGTATCCAAAATAACAATTAATCGATGATTATGGAGAGCTTTTTAGCCTTCAACATTTCGAGCGTAAAAAGGGTTTTAGTCTAAAGTATGAACTATATTAAATTAATATTTTAACATTCATACTTTTTTGGAGGTTAAGAGAGTAATTTGTGGTCCAATCCATGTTCAATTCAGACCAATTTTTTTTTAAAAAAATATTTATATTTACTATATTTAAAATTTTTAATCAATCATGTTCAGTTTCCAACTACAATTAAAATATCGAAACCCAAACCAAATCATTAAATTTGTTATGTTTATGGTTAGAAGTGACACCAATTAACCAATTATTTTGAAAGCAATTTTGATACAATTCTCTAGTTTAAGTGTTTTTTGCTTATAGCCTACTTATTCCACCGTGTAAATTTGATGTCATTTCTTTGTAGATGTTCAGATGATTGATTTACATGTGGACAAAACAACCACCCTACTACATGATTTTAAATTCATCGATAAGGTTTGGGGTTTTGGGGAAATGGCCAAGTGGAATTAGTGTTTTGAGAATATAGAGTGGGGAAATATGGGAAGAGAGGGCTCTGGTTCTACATTTCAGTTACAATTGTTTTAGAGAGATGAAGCTGAAAAGAAAATTCTTTTTCCTTTTATCATTTTGTTATTTTAGATGAAGAAAAAGTCTTTACGTTGTTTCTTTCGTTTCTTACATTTAATTAGAAGTGAATAATGCACGATTTTTTTATTTTTTATTTTTAAATGGTGAAATTGTATTACAAGTGATGGAAAGAACAAGTGTCAAGATTAAAAGTCCTGAATTCACATATTCTCAAGACGTTGGGACCATTTTCTGCAATTAGTGCAAATTTGTCAAGGAAATATCTAATCCAAATTTTAGATAATATGTGACACTCATTGATATAAAGATGTGATTGTGACCTTTTAACAGCATTGGTACCTTATCCGCAAATAGTTAATATGATAATTTTGGTTCACTCGTGATTGTTGTGTTTAGATTTAGACAAAAGACTTGGGGGACCATTTGTGGAATTAGTGCAAATTATACAACATGTGGTTGAATTTTTTTTTTACATTTTTCTCTTATGCAATGATATGGAAAGACCTTTTATATAAGTAAAAATCCATTCATAAATTAAAAAAATCCCTTATAAGTTAAAAATTAACCTATATGCAAAACATTCACTTCTATGTTAAATAAGTAAAAAATTATGCATACCTACACTAATGATTAAAAATCTACGATGAGTCAAACAATTCACTCATAGATAAAATATTTGGCTAAAAGTAAAATTCACTTGTAAGTACAAAATACAAATTACGTACAATTAAAGAATGACGTATAAGTCAAAATTTAATTATACGTGAAAATTAATTTTTGATTAAAAAAGTATTTATACATAAAAATATTGTATAAATTTATTTATGATTAAAATATTATTTATATATAAAATTATCTCCAGTAGTTTATTTTTTTCTTTTTAGCACTTATACATTTTTCTAATATGGTATAATACTAAACAACATATTAAATTGATACTTCGTAATTCAGCTACTACAAATCTCGCTAACACATACCTCCTTATTCTAATCTCCTAATATTACATGCCTAAATTTCTATCAATAATGTTGGAATTGCCTTGTTAATGCATTACATACTTTTGTGAGTCCTCCAGAATCCCTAGTTTTTGTTGGATCCAGTGTTGTAAAAGGCGTAATGCGTGGAGGCCAAGCTATGGACTAGGCGAGCTTAGGCGAGGCATAGGAGTAAAAAAGCGTAAAAAGACGTTTTCTTATTTTAATATTTAATCAATGAAAAATTTATTTAATAATTAAAAATAATACCTACAAAAGTTCTAAAATAGATTTATAGAAACTTTAAACATTTTTTCAAAATTTCCTACAAAATAAATTTGAGAGTTTTCCTTTGTTCAATGTTTCGAGCGGTTATTTTGAATCTAGGGCAGACACTGTAAAAATCAGCATTTAAATTTTAACTTAAAATAATTATTAAAAAAAGACAATAATGCGCGCCTAGGCATGCATTAGCGGTCAACGATTGAGACGCAAAGCCATTTGGCTTGGCGTTTTCACCGCGCATCGCGCCTAGGTGCGATTTTTAGAACAATGGTTGGATCATGCCGTCCAAATATGAGGTTTTCGTTTTAGTTTCAGATTCAATTGAAATTAAAATACTTTTGTGCCATAGAGCGACAATTCAATGCCACTAAATGGAGCATGTTGCAAAGAAGACTAGCCTCAAGGGATACTAGGCTTAGTTCAGTATATTTTGATATCTTTGAGGACTCAAATAAATAAATTAAGTATTAAGTGGTTCGGAAACTTTTTTACTGAAGAAAATAGAGTTTCCTTTTTTTCACTGAAGAAAATAGAGACTTGTTTTTTTGGTACCCAAACTGACCCTTTGGTACCCAAACTGACCCTACGTTTACTATTCACTTATAACACCACAGATCCTAATCAGTACCCTTTTGGAACAAAACAAATCAAAGAATACCACGAAACCGAGAATATGGCTAGAGAGGATAATTTGAGTGAGAGAGAAGGTTGTGATTCTGCATTTCGGTTGCAATGGTTTTAGTGAAATGAAGATTAAACATATATATCTTTTATTTTATTTTATTATTTTAGATAAAGAAAAAGTCTCTATTTTGTTTCTTTTCTTTCTAACATTTAATTAGAAGTGAGTAATTCACTGACGAAATTGCTCATAAAAAACAAGGCATGTGCAAGGAATATACATTTTGATGGTGAAATTGGATGGCATGTGGTGAAAAGGATCCATGCAATTAGTGCAAATTCGTATAAGAAATATCTAATCTAAAATTTCCATAACACGTGATATTCAACGATATAAAGACGCGGGTTGAAAATTCGTTTATCTAAATTATATGACATGAAAAGATCTTTCAAAACGAATTATGTCATCTCATTCACTCATCATTAATGAATAAGAACAAAAAAATTGGAACTTAATTCACTTACGGAAATTTATGTTCACTTGGGATTGTCATAATTAGATTTGGATAAAAGAATTGGGAGACCATCTGTGCAATTAGCAGAAATTAGTCTAGGAAATATATAGTCCCTGTTTGATATTTCTATTTTTGAGTTTTTTATCAAATTTTGCTACATATGATGCTGACTTTTGAAAAAAAATAAAAAAATGAGGCTCATATGGTTTACGTTTGAGTAGTGTAGATATACAGTTCATCTTAATTGTCGACAGTATCCCCTACAGTTCATGTAATTCACTTTATTAGAGGGAAAAGTGGACTTTAAAACAAAATGCCACATATTTTATGTCAAAGTTGCTTTCTCTGGTTTTTGGGAAATGGCCAATTAGGATTAGTGTTTTGAGAATATAGAGTGGGATATATGGCGAGAGAGAGAGAGAGAGAGAGAGGGTTCTGGTTCTGCATTTCAGTTGCTATTGTTTTAGAGAGACGAAGACGCGAAAAATAAAATCTTTTTCCTTTTATCCTTTTGTTATTTTAAAGGAAGAAAAAGTTGTTATGCCGTTTCGTTCTTTTCTTACATTTAATTAGAAGTGAAGATGCACAGAAAAAATTGCTTTTAATAATAATGTGTGTGCAAAGCACAAGCATTTTTTTATGGTGAAATTGAACTACAAGTGCCGGAAAAGATAAGTGTCATGATTAAAACGATAATTCTGAATTCACATATTCTCAATATGTTGGTACCATTTCTTCAATTAGTCTAGAAAATATCTAATCCAAAATTTAGATAACATGTGACACTCATTGATATAAAGATGTGGTTGTAACCTTTTAAAAGCATTTATGGTATCAATTAATCGATGATAATACAAAGCTTTTTAGCCTTCAACATTTCGTGCATAAAGAGAGCTTGAGTCTAAAGTATGAACTATCAATCATGAAGGATTGATTGTGTATGAAATTTGGGTAGTTGGTAATTTACAATTGACAAAATTACCTATATTTAAATTAGTATTTTTAACATTCACAATTTTTTGGAGGTTAAGATAGTAATTTGTGTTCCAATCCATGTTCAGTTCAGACCAATTTTGAAATAAATAAATAAATAAAATAAATTAATTAATATTTATATTTACTTTATTTAAATTTTTTAATCAATCATGTTCGGTTTCCAACTACAATTAAAATATCGAAATCCACCAAATCATTAAAGTTGTTATGGGGTAGAAGCGACGCCAATTGACCAATTATTTTGAAACCAATTTTGATACAATTCTCTAGTTTAAGTGTTTTTTTGCTTATAGCGCTACTTATTCCACTGTGTAAATTTGACGTAATTTCTTTGTAGATGTTGAGATGATTGATTTACATGTGGACAGAACAACCACCCTACTGCAAAATTTAAAATTCATCAATAAGGTTTGGGGTTTTGGGGAAATGGCCAAGTGGAATTAGTGATATGGCGAGAGAGAGAGTTCTGGTTCTACATTTCGGTTGTAATTGTTTTAGAGAGATGAAGATGAAAAGAAAAATCTTTTTCCTTTTATCATTTTGTTATTTTAGATGAAGAAAAAGTCTTTGTGTTGTTTATTTCGTTTCTTACATTTAATTAGAAGTGAATAATGCAAGAATTTTTTTTTTATTATTAATTTTTGTTAGTGGTGAAATTGTACTACAAGTGATGGAAAGAATAAGTGTGAAGATTAAAAGTCCCGAATTCACATATTCTCAATACGTTGGGACCATTTTCTGCACTTAGTGCAAATTTGTCAAGGAAATTAATCCAAAATTTAGATAATATGGGTCACTTATTGATATAAAGATGTGATTGTGACCTTTTAAAAGCATTGGCACCTTATCCGCTAGTAGTTCATATGACAATTTTGGTTCACTCGTAATTGTCGTGTTTAGATTTAGACTAAAGATTGGGGGGACCATTTGTGGAATTTGTGCAAATTATAAAACACATGGTTGAAATTTTATTTTATTTTATTTTTTATTTTATTATTATTATTATTATTATTATTAGGGTTTGTCTCTTATGCGAAAGACCTTTTATATATGTAGAAATCCATTCATAAATTTAAAAAGTCTCTTACACGTTAAAAATTAACCTACTTCTATGTTAAATAATTTATTTAGTAAGTAAAACTTAACTAATAAGTAAAAATTTATGCATACCTACACTTATGATTAAAAATCTACGATGAGTCAAACAATTCACTTATAGATAAAATATTTGGCTAAAAGTAAAATTCACTTGTAAGTACAAAATACAAATTACTTACAATTAAAGAGTGACGTATAAGTCAAAATTTAATTATATGTGAAAATTAATCTATGATTAAAAAAGTATTTATACATAGAAATATTCTATAAATTTATTTATGATTAAAAAATTATTTATATGTAAAAATATCGTCAGTATTTTTTTTTTCTTTTTAGTACTTGTATATTTTTCTAATATGGTATAATACTAAACACCGTATTAAAATGATACTTCATAATTCAACTTGATACAACTCTCTCTAACACATATACCTCCTTATTCTAATCTCCTAATATTACACTTCAACCAACATGCCTAAATTTCCATCAATAATGTTGGCGGCCCGTAAAACTCTTACTGCTATTTCTTAGAATTCACTTTAGTTGTCCTCATAAATTGCCTTGTTAATGCATTACACTTCAACCAACATGCCTAGTTCTTGTTGGATCGTGTCGTCCTAGACCGTCAAAATATGAGGTTTGACAAGGGCCGTGAAACGGGCAATCCCAAACTCAACATATTTTTGTTTTCATTTAAATTCCAGATTCAATTGAAATTAAAAAACTTTTGTGCCATAGAGCGACAATTCTATGCCACTGTGGAGCTTGTTGCATAGAAGACTAGCCTCAAGGGATACTGGGCTTAGTTCAGTATATTTTGACATCTTTAAGGACTCAAACAAATAAATTAAGTGGTTTTAGAAACAAAATTTGATACCATAGCTAGTTCGGAAACTTTTTTACCGAAGATAATAGAGTTTCCTCTTTTTGGAAAAGAAAAATAAATCATTTCTCAGCATGTTATTCTTTGGATATAGATGTTCATATTTTGTCAGATGTTCATCGAAGTGACATCAGAGACATTAAAATGTTCGTTAGAATTGAAATTGAAAATGAGATTGTATCAGACAAATTGTAACATGATAAAGGATATCATCCATGACAACTAGCCTGCTTGGGATGGCAAGAGAAGTATCGTCTCATATAATTTCTCTCACGCTTATAAGCTACCTCAAACCTGTTTATTATAAACTGAAATGCTCAGATATAGAAATAGTGATTTAACCAACCAAATCAAAAAAGATCAAAATTTAGAAGTGCAGAAAAGTAAAATGAACACAAATGATTTTTTTTGGCCAGTGTTTCCGTGACCTCCTTCAAGTCTCAAAATGATAACCAAGATACAAAATGTTCAAATTACAGAGATAAAGATACATTGGAGACTTATGTTTTTGGTACCCAAACTGACCCTACGTTTACTATTCACTTATAACACCACAGATCCTAATCAGTACCCTTTTGGAACAAAACAAATCAAAGAATACCAAGAAACCGAGTATATGGCAAGAGAGGATAATTTGAGTGAGAGAGAAGGTTCTGATTCTGCATTTCGGTTACTCAATCAGTTATTGGAATACCTATAGACACTAAAATAAAGTTTACTAAATGATTATTGAATTCACCAGTTATCACTAATTTGGTCTCTTTTCCAACATTGCCTCCCGTAAACCAAATTTGCTTTTCATTCCTAGATTCGCAAGCTGTTCTTGAAGTTCTGACCTCCAACTGGTTTTGTAAATACATCTGCTACTTGATCTTCTGTTTTGCAGTATTTGACTTGAATTATTCCATCGTGAACAATCTCTATCAAGAAGTGATATCTCATACGAATGTGTTTAGTCCTCCCATGTAGAACTGGTTCCTTTGTAACAGAAATTGCTGAATTATTGTCACACAAAAGAGTTGTAGGAACATTTTGCTTGTGGTTTAGATTCCCCAAAATGCTTCTAAACCATACAATTTGGCAGCCGGCAAAAGATCTAGCAATATATTCAGTTTCCGTTGTTGAAAGAGCAACAATTGGTTGTTTCTTCGAACTCTAAGAAATTATTCCACTTCCAATGCTGAAGGCATAACCCGACGTACTTTTACTATCATCAACACTTCCAGCAAGATCACTGTCAGTGTATCCAAAGAGTGTAATTGGAACATTTGCTTGATAAAAAATGCCATAATCAATTGTCCCCTTCACATATGGTAAAATTCTTTTAGCAGCTTCCCAATGTTCTGAATATGCTGCTTCCATGAACCTACTTATTAAACTCACAGCAAACATGATATCAGGTCTTGTGGCTATGAGATACATTAGATTTCCCACTAAGCTCCTGAACATGGTGGTATTAACAAACTTTCATTCTCCTTCTTTTCGGAGTTTCTGCCTAAAACGCATGGAGTTGAAACTTGCAAATTCCATCTTAACCTTTTTAGAATCTCTCTGGCATACTGTTCTTGAGTAAAAAAAATTCCACTTTTTGATTGGTGTACTTCGATACCTAAAACATATGTAATTTTCCCAAATCTTTCATATCAAACTCTTTCATCATCAAGTCTCTAAAATCATCCAACATAGCCAGATTATTTCCAGTGAAGACAAGATCATCAACATAAAGACTCACTATAATGAAACTTCCATCCGAACCATTTTTGGTATGGAGAGTATGTTCATGTGGACTTCTATGAAAATCATTTGTTTCAAAAAATGCATTGATTCTATTATTCCAAGCCCTTAGCGATTGTTTTAAATTGTATAAGGCATTTTTCAACTTGTAAACATTATGCTCTTCTCCTTCCTTCACAAAACCAGGTGGTTGTTCAACATTCTCCTCTTCGATAAAACCATTTAAAAATGCAGATTCAACATCCATTTGCAAGAGCTTCCAGTTATTTTGAGCAGCTAGAGAAATTATAAGCTGAATAGTGTCAAGTCTAGAGACCGGGGTGAATACCTCATTGTAGTCTTCTCCTTTTCTTTGCACATACCCCTTTGCTACAAGCCTGGCTTTGTGTTTGTTGACTGTATTGTCAGGATTGAGTTTGGTTTTAAACACCCACTTTACTCCGATAGGCTTTTTGTTTGGTGGCAGATTTGTGAGCTCCCACGTATTGTTCTTTTCAATGGCATCAATTTCTTCCTTCATGGCATTTCTTCATCTTCTTCTTTTATTGCTGCATCATATAAAATTGGATCCTCACTTGCAAAAAATGCAAACAAAACAACACCTTTTTTATGAGTAGAATATGTAGACTCATAGATTTCTTGCTCTCTTCTCATTTTTGTTCTTGGTGGCTCTTCATCAGATTCTTCTCCTCTCGAAGAACTTGGAGGTGAAAGGGATTCACAACTTGAAGAATTGTCACAGTTTTCATTTGAGGTGTTATCTCCTTCTTGAAAAATTATTGATTGACTGTTCTCATTACCTTCAACAATTGCATTTTCATCGAACTTTACATCCTGACTTATCACAATTTTATTCATTAGTGGATTATATAATTTATAGCCTTTAGATCTTTCACTATATCCAACAAAAATGTATTTATGAGCTTTATCATCCAATTTATTCCTTATAGCATCTGGTATATGAGCAAAAGCAAGACTACCGAAGATCTTAAGGTGTGAAATTGTTGGTTTAGAATCATACCAGGCTTCATGTGGAGTCATGTTATTCAAACTTTTTGAGGGTGACCTGTTGATCAAATCTACTGCACAAGCAACTGCCCCAGCCCTGCCTAAAGTTCTCGTGGTAGTTGCTTTCTTTTAAGCATGCATCTTGCCATTTCCATAATGGTTCAGTTTTTTCTTTCACAAACTCCATTCTGCTGTAGCGAATACTGTACGGTCAGTTCATGTCTTATTCCAAGATTTCTGCAGAATTTTTCAAAGTCTCTTGAAAGATACTCAATCCCACGATCAGTTCTTAATGTCTTAATAGAAAATCCAGAAAACTTCTCAACTTCAGCTTTAAAATCTTTGGAAGCTTGAAAGCAATTAGATTTTTCTTTAAGAAAATATGTCCAAACTTTTCTGTTAAAGTCGTCAATGAAAGAGATAAAATATTTGCTAACTCCAAGAGATAAAACTAGAATTGGTCCGCACAAGTCTGAATGGATAATTTGTAGTGGTTGTGTGGCTCTCCAATATGACTTGTGTGGAAATGGACTTCTATGTTGCTTTCCAAGTTGGCAGACCTCACAAACTTCATTCAATTGATTAATCTGAGGAAGACCATCCACCATTTTCTTTTCTGATAATAATTTTAAAGCTTCATAATTTAAATGACCACACCTATCATGACATAGTTTCAAAATTTTTCCATTCGTGCTAGTGAAATGAGAAGCAACATTTGTAACTTTTAGCTGAATAGGAAACAGATTATTTGATGCCAATGGGATCTTTGTGACAATATGATTTTCTCTAGTCAAAATGTACAATTTATCATGTAAATTGATCTCATAACCCTTTCTTAAAAGGTGGCCAGCACTTAATAGATTGCTTCGCAAACCAGGAACATAATAAACATCAGACATCTTTTCATGCTTTCCTGTCTTAGTTTCATTTGTTATATCTCCAATCCCTTTAATTGAAAAGGCTCTAGCATCACCAACTTTGACTTGCCCTAATTCTGATTCCACCAGCTTAGAAAACAAGTTTATATTTCCAGTCATTTGCTTACTAGCACCACTATCTAGATACCAAACTTCATCATTTTGATTATTTTCACGTGCTAATAACAAAGTTTCAGAAGTGTACTTCTCATCACTATCATTTTTATGAATGAAACTAGTTCCTGCTTTATCCTCATTTTTCTTGTTCCAGCGCTCATTTCTTTTATGGCCAAGTTTGTGGCAATGATAGCATTCAACATATTCTTTTCCCTTATACCAGCAATCACTACTTTTATGATTAGTTTTATGACAGTAATAGCATTCACGGAATTCTTTTCTACCTCTTTATTGATATCCTCGGCCTCGACCTCTTCGAAAATTGCTTGTGTGATCATCCTTTACGTCTTCTTTGAGCTCTCCACCACTTTGAAATCCTCTTCCTCTTCCACGAGAATGGTGGCTTCTCCCTTGACCTCCAGATTGTCCACTTCCTCTAAAAGTATTAGAAGTAAAGCCTCCCGAAATTTGAGATTTGAGTGCTTGATTAGGGAGTGAAGGATTCATGTGCTTTACTCGTAGTTCATGAGATTTTAACGATGCAAGTAAATCATCTAATGAAAGTGTTTCCAAGTCCTTAAATTCTTCAATTTTGGCAGCAATGAAATCAAACCTTGATGGTAGACTTCGAAGAACTTTTTCAACAACTTTTTGATCTTCTAAACGTTCACCATTAAATGCCATTTGATTTGTAATTGTGGTAACCCCTGTGAAGTAATCAGAAATACTTTCATATTCTTTCATTTCCAATTTCTCAAACTCTAATCTCAAGGACTATAAGAGTACCTTTTTTACTCTCTCTTCTCCAAGGTGTGTTGTCTGCAAAATTTCCCAAGCTTCCTTTGAAGTTTTAGCTTTTGCAATTTGTTCAAATACTGGTCTTTCAATTGCCTGGTAAATCTGGAAAAGGGCTTTACTATCTTTTTCTCGCCTTTCATTTAAGGCATTTCTTTGTGCTTGAGTCATTCCTTCTTTAGCCTCCAAATCTTCAAAACCTTCATCAACACTACTCCAGAGCTTCAAAGATTTCAGCAATTGTAGAGGCCCGAATCTTTTCTATAAAGTTAGGCCCATAATTGTGTGATTAACTTCACATTAGGCCCAATAAGCCCAATACATGTTTAAAGGTAAAATGATGTTTATAAAGTATTTTCTTAAAAACGATTTGATAAAGATTGGACGGAATGCAAAGTATTTCATTTTATGGCTAAAGTATACTTCAAATATTTTTAGTCTCCTTTGAGACCCATTTTCGACATAGAAAACATTCGAATTGGAAAATGATATCTGAAGAAAAGTTGTAGCTCTTTGAGTTAGCTTTCCAACGCACTTTGAATCACCTCAATCGGATATCAGGAGAAAACGTTATGATAAAAATATTGTAAGCTGTGCAGTGTCAACCGGACTACCGGACGACCGGAGCAACTAACCGGTCTACTAGAAGAGCCGAAACCCACGATTTTTGAGAATTAATGGCCACTACTTGCACAATTTAATTACCCTAGTTAATATGACCTTTCACCCACCACAAACCTCACCTATAAATACCCTCTTCACTCATTTGATTTTTCACACCAAAAGCACTTTCAATTTGCTTTCAAAGTTGAGAGAAAAATAGAGAGTTTGGGAAAGAAAAGGAAGGTGGTTTTCAAAGTGTTTTTCAGAAGTTTTAAGTGTCGGCAAAAAAGATTCTGCAAGAAGGTTTTTTGTAATTTCAAAAGGTGTTTTCCAACAACAAAGGAATGTCCAAACGTCCAAACTTCGTCAAAGTTTTTTAAGTTCATCAAAATTTTTCAAAGTTCATCAAACATAAAATCGAGGTAGGTAGAGATGCATAAAGTTGTTATACGTGTTTAACTTATAATTTCTAGCAAGTAATGTTCTATGTTAAAGGCTAATGTTGTGTGTCAAATGGTATCGTCGGTTCGACATGTGTCTTTCATGTCAAATGGTTCCATCGGTACGGCATACATTTAAAAGTTAATGTTGTGTGTCAAATGATATCTTCGGTTCGGCATGCACCTTTCATGTCAAATGATTTCGTTGGTACGGCGTACATTTTCATGTCAAATGGTATCTCCGGGTACGGCATATTTTATAGAAGTTCTAATGTTAATTGTTATGAAATGCTTAACTTAATTACGATTGCACCTATGACGCCTATTGAGTTTTCAACTCACGGGTTTCTACCCTATATTTACAGATTAAATGTTGATGCATCGGGTTGGATGATGGAAGAGATGGAAGGAGATGCAATAAGCCTATGGGAACCCGGTGAACAAGTGATTTAGATTTAAAGTCTTTAACGTTTCAAATATTATTTCCAACGAGTATCTTGAACAAGTCATGATTTCATCAAATAAATTATATTTCGTTATTTTGGAAAGTTATAAAGTATTTTAATTCAATATCCTTCAAAAAGAATGTTTGTTAAGATTTAAGCTTCCACTAAGATATGTATACTTGTTACTAAACCACCGGTTAAATTAAGTTATGTAAAGTAAGTAGCGTCCCGATCCACTAGGGGTTGGGACGTTACAGCAACACTTCATATTTTGACTCCAATAGTCATAATCTTCCCCCATTGAAATGAGGAATAAGAGACATGCACCAGATTACTTGAATTTGCCATGATTTTCTTTTCCAAGATATGTTACTGATATTTTAACAATGTGTAATTTTTGAGGGCTCTGATACCAGTTTGAAGGCAAGCAAAATTGGGAATTATATTATCAGAAATATTCAATTATTTTTCCTTAAAAATTACTGCAGATTACATTATAATTTATAGGATACAAGAGACTCTTTAGCATACTCGATCAATTAATGTATCTGTTACATATCCAAGGAAACTCTTGACTCTTTAACTTACCAAATCAGTTATTGGAATAACTGTAGACAGAAAAATAAAGTTTAGTAAATGATTATTGAATTCATTAGTTATCACTAATTTGGTTTATTTTCCAGCAGCAAGGAATATACATTTTTATGGTGAAATTGGATGGCATGTGCTGAAAAGGATCCATGCAATTAGTGCAAATTAGTATAAGAAAAGAAATATCTAATCTAAAATTTCGATAACACGTGGTTTGAAAAAAAATTCGTTTATCTACATTATGTGACATGAAAAGATCTATCAAAATGGATTATATCATCTCATTCGCTCATCGTTAATGAATAAGAACAACAAAATAGGAACTTAATTCACTTACGAAAATTTATGTTCACTTGGGATTGTCATAATTAGATTTGGATAAAATAATTGAGAGACCATCTGTGCAATTAGCAGAAATTAGTCGAGGAAATATCTAGTCCCTGTTTGATATTTCTATTTTTGAGATTTTTATCAAATTTTGCTACATATG
Organism: Osmanthus fragrans; assembly: GCA_019395295.1. Classification (NCBI taxonomy): domain Eukaryota; kingdom Viridiplantae; phylum Streptophyta; class Magnoliopsida; order Lamiales; family Oleaceae; genus Osmanthus; species Osmanthus fragrans. The sequence continues at coordinate 20,240,209 of CM033359.1, read as the reverse complement.
ATGCTGACTTCTGAAAAAAATAAATAAAAAATGAGGCCGATAAGGTTTACGTTTGAGTAGGTTGAGTAGTGGAGATATACAGTTCATCCTAATTGTCAACATTATCCCGTACAGTTCATGTAATTCACTTTATTAGAGGAAAAAGTGGACTTTAAAACAAAATGCCACATATTTTATTTCAAAGTTGCTTTCTCTGGTGTGAGAGAAACCTTAATCATTTCATTAAGAAGGTAAAAAGGGACACACATAAGTTTAGAAAAAATCGATTTTTTATTTTTATTCTTTTAAAGAAAAGCAGTACTAGGGCACATGATACTGATTGATGTAAAGATATAGTGCCACTCATTGATAACATGTGGCACTCATTGATATAAAGATGTGATTTTAACCTTTTAAAAGCATTTACGGTATCTTATCCGCTAATATTTAATATGACAATTTTGGTTCACTTGTGATTGTCGTTTAGATTTGCATGGACAACTTGAGGGACCTTAAAGAAAAGCAATACTAGGCCACATGATACTGATTGATGTAAACATATAGTTAATTTTATTTTTTATTTTTTTTGACATTTGTCTCAATTATGCAATGATATGAAATGACCTTTTATATAAGTAAAAATTCACTCATAAATTAAAAATTAACTTATAATTAAAAAATTCACTACATGTAAAATATTCACTTATATGTTAAAAAATTTATGCGCAAGTATACTTACATGTAAAAATCTATTGAGTTAAAAAAAATCCCCTGGTAATAAAACATTCAGTTCAAGTAAAAAATTCACTTATAAGTATAGAATGACTTATAAGTCAAATATTAATTAAATGTAAAAAAAGTTATTTATGATTTAAAATGTATTTATAAATAAATATAATTTCATAATTGATTTACTTGTGGATAAAGCAACCACCTACTACAAGATTAAAAATTGATCAATAAGGGTTGGGGTTTTCGGGAAATGGCCAATTACGATTAGTGTTTTGAGAATATAGAGTGGGAAATATGGCGAGAGAGAGAGAGGGTTCTGGTTCTACATTTCAGTTGCTATTGTTTTAGAGAGATGAAGACGCAAAACAAAAACAAAAACAAAAACAAAACAAAACAAAAAACAAAAACAAAATTCTTTTTCCTTTTATCATTTTGTTATTTTAAAGGAAGAAAAAGTCGTTATGCCGTTTCGTTCTTTTCTTACATTTAATTAGAAGTGAAAGATGCACAAACAAAATTGCTTTTAATAATAATGTGTGTGCAAGGCACAAACATTTTTTATGGTGAAATTGAACTACAAGCGCCAGAAAGGATAAGTGTAATGATTAAAACGATAATTCTGAATTCACATATTCTCAATATGTTGGTACCGTTTCTGCAATTAGTCTAGAAAATATCTAATCCAAAATTTAGATAACATGTGACACTCATTGATATAAAGATGTGGTTGTGACCTTTTAAAAGCATTTACAGTACCTTATCCTCTTTGGCCCCCATTTTTTGAAATGAAAATGGGTGGAATAGTATTTTTTTTTTTTTTTTTTTTTTGAAAAATGAGTTGCTGAAAAAGAAGGAAAATTTTTCGATTTACGTGTAATATTATTTTATGGAAGATTATGTGATTGAAAATAGGAGAAAGAAAAGTGAAATGTAATTTAATGGGGGCCAAACGGGGCATTAATATGACAATTTTGGTTCACTTGTGATTGTCGTTTAGATTTGCATGGACGACTTGAGGGACCTTAAAGAAAAGTAGTACTAGGACACATGATACTGATTGATGTAAAGATATAGTTTTTTTTTTTTTTTTTTTGGTGCAATGTTATGAAATGACCTTTTATATAAGTAAAAATTCACTCATAAATTAAAAATTAACTTATAATTAAAAAATTCACTACATGTAAAATATTCACTTATATGTTAAAATTTTTTATGCGCAAGTATACTTACATGTAAAAATCAACTGAGTTAAAAAAAAACCCACGGTAATAAAACACTCAGTTCAAGTAAAAAATTCACTTATAAGTATAGAATGACTTATAAGTCAAATATTAATTAATTGTAAAAAGTTATTTATGATTTAAAATGTACTTATAAATAAATATAACTTCATAATTGATTTACTTGTGGACAAAGCAACCACCTACTACAAGATTAAAAATTGATCAATAAGGTTTGGGGTTTTCGGGAAATGGCCAAATAGCATTAGTGTTTTGAGAATATTGAGTGGGAAATATGGCGAGAGAGGATAGTTTAAGCGAGAAAGAGGGTTCTGGTTCTGCATTTCAGTTGCTATTGTTTTAGAGAGATGAAGACGCAAAAAAGAAAAAAAAAATTCCTTTCATCATTTTGTAAGGAAGAAAAAGTCGTTATGCCGTTTCGTTCTTTCTTACATTTGATTAGAAGTGAAGATGCACAGACAAATTTGCTTTTAACAATAATGTGTGTGCAAGGCACAAACATTTTTTATGGTGAAATTGAACTGCAAGTACCAGAAAGGTATCGGAAAGGATAAGTGTAATGATTAAAATGATAATTCTGAATTCACATATTCTCAATAAGTTGGTACTGTTTCTGCATTTAGTCTAGGAAATATCTAATCCAAAATTTAGATAACATGTGGCACTCATTGATATAAAGATGTGGTTGTGACCTTATAAAAACATTTACGGTACCTTATCCGCTAATATTTAATAAGAGAATTTTGGTTCACTTGTGAATGTCCTTTAGATTTGCAAGGACGATTTGAGGGACCTTTAGTGCAAATAAGTCTAGGAAATATCAAATTTAATTAAAATAACATGGGATACTCTTTGATATAAAATGTGGTAGGAAAAATTTTACATTTTTCTCAATTATGCAATGATATTAAAAAATCTGTTTAATGTATTGTATCTGCTCATCGTTAAACATGAAGGACCACGAAACTGAAAATTTAATAATTAATATTTTTGTTCACTCGTAATTGTCATATTTAGATTCGGACAAAAGACTTGGGGGACCATTTGTGCAACTGGCGCAATTAGTCTTGGAAATATCTAATCTAAAATTTATATAACATGTGGTTTGAAAATTTTTACATTTGTCTAAATTATGCAATGATACATAAATACCTTTTATATAAGTAAAAATTCATTCATAAAATTTAAAAATTAACTTACAAGTAAAAAAATGAGTAATACTATTCATAGTGAAGTTTGCCGGTAGTTGTCATGCGCATGTGTCGCCATATAATACGACTACCGATAGTCTTCACTATAAATAATAGAGGCATTTTCAAGAATGTCCACTTTTAAGGGTGTGAGTTGAAAAATGTCCATTTTTCAAATTTAATATTAAACTCTATTATGCCCTTTAATTAAAAAAAGAAGCTTCTCATGGAAGCTACATCAAAATTATATTCTCGACATTTGAATCCCATTTTATATTTCAAAAGTACACGTCAAATCACAATATTAAATGTTCACGACATTTCAAAATGTCATTCTCGACATTAAGGCCCCGTTTGATTCCTATTTTAATTCTCATTCTCATTCTTTTACTCATTTTCAACCACACATTCTTCAATAAAATAATATTTTCTATCACATCAATAACTTTTCCTTCTTTTTCAACCACACATTTCCCATCATATCACTATTCCAAAATGCATTTTTTCCAAATAATGTCTATCAAACACACTCTAAATGTCTAGAATGACATTTTATTCCAAAACATGACATTTCTCTACACTTGAAATGTCGTTCTAGACATTTATGTGTCATGCGAAAAATAGCATTAATTGTGATTTGACATCTTCACATTTTACAAAAATGTCCATTTTTTGGACTTGTGTGGAATCATAAATTGTTGACAAGGGTGTTTTGGTCTAAATAATGCCAAAATAGATATTTTTGCAAAGATTTTTGAAAGTGGCCATTTTTGCAAGTGACTAGTTAAAAGTGGACATTTTGTGAAATTACTTCTAAATAATATTACTCAAGAAAATTAACTTATATGTAAAACTTTCACTTCTAGGTTAAATAATTTATTTAGTAAGTAAATCTTTCCTAATAAGTAAAAATTTATGCATGAGTACACTTACTAGTAAAATCTCCGGTGATTAGAACAATTTCCTTATAAATAAAACATTTGGCTAATTAAGTAAAAAAATCACTTGTAAATACAAATTACTTATAAGAAAAGAATGACATATAACTCAAATTAATTAGACATGAATTTTTTTTATCTATGATTAAAAAACGGGTATTTATACATAAAGATATTGCCAATATTATTTTACTTTTTAATACTTGTATTGTTTTCTAATATGGTATAATACCAAACACCGTACTAAAATAATACAACATAATTCACCTTAATACAAATCTATCTAATGCAAATTGTCCTTATTCTGGTATTTTAATCCTACACTTTGTACCAACATGCCCTCATTTTTTTCTTACTGCACTTGAATCCCAAGTCAGGTATTTTGGATTTCAGATCTTTGATGTTTTCCCCAATGATGGTAGTATGAATTTGAATCAAAGAATTGAATCATAAAGGATGAACGTGTTCTTGAATCTCTTAAAAAAGATATAGAGAGGCAATACAATGAAACAACCATACAAAATTCGTGCTAGGGCTTGGATATTTATAGTGGAATGTGTTTAGGTTGTTTGGACCGTGTAAAACTCTTCAAAAATTCAAATTAGTGTTTTTCCAAATGCAACGTCGTTCAAGCGAGGAGCCAGTGACAGGTCGGCGATAGCTGAGCAGTTGTTAGTATTTTTTATCATAACTTTCTCTCTCGCGCTGTCCGATTGAAGTAATTCAAAATGAGTTGAAAATCTAACTCAAAGGGCTACAATTTTTCGAAGGGTAGCCTTGTCCAAATTCCAATGTCTTCTATATGAAAAATGCGTTGCAAGTTACAACTAAGAATTTGGAATATAACTTGTGTGGCTCTTTGATATCCTTTAGGCTTCTAATTGCATTTCCTTGATCATAAGTGATATTCTTGAACATCTTGGTCTCCTGCAATGACTATACTACCAACTCCAAAAGATTTCTTGACTTTTACAACTCTTTTAAATTAATCCATTTGTCTAAAGAATTGCCAATACAATAGAAACCTAACAATATGAAGATATAGTGCATTTGTACTCGAAAATTAAGTGGATACAGAAGCAGCATGCTAAGGCTATGATGGGAGCAAAGGCATAGTGCCTAATGTACCTCGTTCCTTAAGGGGAAGAATTGCAAAATACTACTTATTCAAGTCCCATTTCGAGAGGTTTTTGACATATTTTAAAATCAAACACTTTAAAAGGGTTTGAAAAAATAAAATTCAAAGCTATACCAAACCATATAATATGATTTTAAAAAAAAGGATAATTATATTACCATTACAAAATTTACTTATCACACCACATTATGGCATGGTTATTGAGGGAAGAGAAAGAAAAAATTAGGTTTATAATTGTCGTGTAACAATAAATTATTTTATGTGATAAATACTTTAAAACCTCATTTATGTAATTTTACTTAAGGCCATTTAAGTAAATACAAAACAAACTTAAAACTGTGGTGTAACTAACAAAATTCGTAGTGTAATATAATTGTCCTTGAGAAACATCAAACCTATATAACTTGTGAAATTGTCTAATTGAGCTTCCAAGTCTTCCAATCAAGTCCTCTCTTTTTCCTTGAGGCATGCAATTCCATCTTTTGTTTCACAATTAAAATATTGTCATACATTTTTAATACATGAATATTTTTCTGATATGGTATAATATCAAACATCGTAATTTTAATAGGTTCCTAAATGTATTTGAGCAAATATTTGAACAAGACAGATGAATTAGACCTAAATATTAATCTAACATGCACACACTAGTTGCATGGAAATTTTGCAACGAACTTTACAATGGTGAAAAATAGTACGCATGCATTGAACATATTTCATCTGGGTTCTTGAAAATTAATGAAATTTAAGGACTACTTGACATTACTCATATTTCTTGTAGAAGAACTTTCTGAAGAAGTTAATTTTGACTCTAAAAGCTTTTCAAGCCAAATAAATTACCATAAAAAAATATTTAAACATATTAAAAAGTATCTTCTTAGCTTAAAAAATAGCTCTTTGCTTTTCAAAACCATGCCAAACGAGTCCTCAGGCACCTCCACTTTGAGCGTTTGTTACAATATGATCATTTTTGTCTATACATGTTAGTTTGACGAGTAGAAAAAAAAAATTAGTTAAAAAGATAAAAATATTTAATTTTTAAAAAGGGAAGCCAATGAGCTAAGTCAAACATGCTAAATATTTATTTAGTTAAATTTATAGGAGTCAATGTCATTGGAAATAAATAAAAATAAAAAAATTCATTGTTTGTACTATGTAGATTGTTGTATAAAAAATAATGTTTATAGACTAAAAGATATTGTTGTATAAAAAGTAATATATAAAAAATTTCATTGTTTGTACTATATAAATTGTTGTATAGCAGACGTGATAGTAATGTTTATGGCAGATATCCAATAATTGATTCTCCTATGCCATAGATATCTAAATATGCAAACGCTAGCTGCACAAAAATTGTTACGAACTTTACAATGGTGAAAAACTGTACGGAACATGCAACTAAGTCACCTAAATTTACTGTTGATTTTTGCTTTCCATTTGTAAATCTATTATTCAAAATTTTAGTTCACTTTTTCTACATTCTCTCTTTTCGTGTCTAGGGTGTGTTTAGTTCATCAATTGGCCTGCCATGCTCAAAATATGCACACGCCAGCCACTAAGCATTTTTGTCGGAGAGAAGCAACGGGCAATAATAGGTAACAAGAATATAGAAGTTAGTATATTACAACACAAAAACATTATAATAGAAGAGAGCGCGTTGAGTCTTCCGTCCAAACATTCTTGTTTGTGGTTCGCAACTAACTGACTCTACATTGTACAAAATATGTAATAGCCCACAACGTGTCTCCATAGCATTGGACAAATTTCCTTATCTTTGACTATACAAAACGGAATTTGTAATGTAATGGATGATCGCCACCAAAGGGGCGTCAAAAATATTTTTTCCTTACTCCACTAAAAATGTCGTTCAAGTAGTACAATGCAAGTAAGGGTCATTACCCGCAGAGGATTGGTTCAACTATATTAATTGCACAAAATAAAATCAACGGCGAAAGCATATAAATGGGGGGGGGTTTGATTTGTTAAACAAAGACTACAACAAATTATAAATGGAAATGGCGAAATACTTGAAATGCAATAAAAATTTAATAACGAAGGCGAAAGGTCAATAAAAGAGAGAGTGTGATCGGGGGATATTTCTTCACCACAAGAATGATTTTCCAATACATTTTCACAAAAGATTTTCGTTCAAATGATTAACAACAATTCGAGAATAATCACAAGCTCGATTACCTCAAACTCTCCTTAGATTATAGTTGAATAAAATAAGCTCTTTACCCAACCCTAATCATCAAACAACCTAGGATAAGATCGCTAGATTAAATTTAACGAAAGCATTTAAACAAGAGAGTCGAATTGAATTAAGTACAAACACACAAGCTCGGTTTGTTAACTTAAGCGATAATCCATCTACATTTAATAGAAAATTCCACATAATCCATCAAAATATAGTTGCTACTAGGGTTTGGTCAAATTAGCAATTACGGACTAAAAATCCCAAATTAGCAAATATCGAAACAACCCAATCATCTAGTAGCGCTCCTAAACAATCGAGAAGAACAATATAAACAATAAACTCAATGGATTCATCACATTAATCACAAGAACTATAAAGCACAAAACTATTGGAATCTCATTCAGGGTTAGAAAATACCCCCAATCACATCTAGGTTTAGTTATTCATAAGGTGCTTACAAATAACCATTGAAAACTTACAATACATGGAAACTATAAAGATAAGGGAAGAGAGAAAGCTTATTGATGAGAAGAACAAAAGATTGAGTCTTCAATGTCAAAGGAACTTCCTCTTCTTCTTCTTCAAAGTGCCAAAATCGCCTAGTCTTCACACCAGATTTTTGGACTCCTTCTTTTTCGACTTTTCCCCCAAAAACTTGCCCTAGAAATGGTCTCCAAGGTCTGGTTTATAGTGTAGAGAGGTAATGAGACGGGTCGGGTTGAAGACGGGTCGATAGATTTTAAATTAGGAATTCGCGAGATTTTCCCGGGTTCTGCTCCAGAAATACCCTATGCGTACGCATAGGCTTTTATGTGCGTACGCATAATGGAACCAAAATGTCTTCAGTCACTGGCTTTGGCGGGTGTGCGTACGCACGACCTGCAGGCCTGTGCGTACGCACAGGCAAATTCTGGGCTATCTTCATTTTTTTCTGGTTTTTCACTCGACTTCAACCCGCAATCTACATTTCTTCATATGAACACTCCTGGATTCGCTCGCCGAACTTAGGCGTTTTTTTTTTGCATCCTAATTGTTTTGCCTCTTTTCTCGCTCAAATGCTTCACATTAATACTCGACTCGGGTTTTCGCCTAAAAATAAAAATTAACACAATTAAGCGACGAAATAGATTAAGAAACCGAACAAATATTGAAAGTTAAAAGGTAAAATAAGTGCGAAACCCGCACTTATCAATGGACTTCTAATCATGATTCATAATTATTTGGTGAGGATTGTTTAAAAGTTATTTTTATTATGCATAATTTTAGTAAAATATTTTTATAATTTTTCTCTACTTTTTAATTTCATATTATTTAAAAATATATTATTTTTTTAAAAAAAATTCATTCTCATAAAATCTACATAAAATAGACTCTCTCTCTCTCTCTCTCTCTCTCTCTCTATATATATATATATATATATATATATATATATATATATATTAAGTGCTTGTTTGGAATATATTAAGAAGCTAAGATCAAAGTCAACATTAATTCTAATAGCACACCTTCATGAAACCAATAACTTTTATCGACTTTTAAATCACATATCTCAGTAACTCTTATCAAGATATGCTAAAACTTTTTATTAAAAGCTTTGTCAAACAACCTCTAAAAGCTTTAGTAAATTAGAATGACTAAAATGCCAATTTATTGAAATGTTCTTTAGACTGTTAAATTACATTGATGAAGAAGACTGAAATATATAGACAAAATCACCTAATTCTGCATTTCGGCTGCCACTACAACAAAAAACCTCTTTTGCAACACTCAAAAGGCAACATTCAATCAATGAATGTTGCTAAAAGAGTCTACGGCAACATTCAAATAAGTGAATGTTGCAATTGATCAACTTTATTGAGTATTAGCAACATTCTTTTGAAAGAATGTTGTCAATACTACTTTTCGCAACGTGCAGCGAACGTTGCGAAAAGGTTCTTTTTCGCAACGTTCGGTTGAACGTTGCAAAAAATCCTTTTTCGCAACGTTCGGTTGAACGTTGCGAAACTTTTCGCAACGCGCCTTTTCGCAACGTTCGATTGAACATTGCGAAAAAGGACTTTTTGCAACATTCGGTTGAACGTTGCGAAAAAGAACATTTTCGCAATGTTCGCTGTACGTTGCGAACTTTTCGCAACGCGCAATGAACGTTGCGAAAAGGTTCCCTTCCTTTTTCGCAAAATTACACCACCCAACCCAACAAAACACCCACCGATCATATTTCAAATTCTAAATCTAATTCATTCTCTCTCCCACTCTTTCCCTCCCACCTAGGTTTGATTTTTTTTTTTTTTTTTTTCTTTTTTATTCTTCTTAACTTTGATAACTTATGCAACTTTGGGTTTTAGATCCAAATCCAAATCCAATTCATTTTCTTCTATCTTCGCTTCAGTCCCATCCGCGCGAGTCACGACCTCGCCCATCGCCATTTCTCACCCCACTGTCGGTCAGTCCGCTCGTCAGGCCTGCTTTTCCTCACCGGCATCGGCTCCCCGACGTCCCCGTTCACGCGGCGGTCCATCCCTGTTGTTCCAAAGGTAAAACCCTAACCTTCTAATTCTTCGAACCTTAAAAAAAAAAATTTGCTATATAGTTGCTGTTAGTGTTCTTGTCTGACTGTTCATTTATTTGATGGTTATGGCAAAAACCCACCTGAAATTGAGGGCTTCTGCTTGATATTTGTTTCTTAAATTTAGTTTCTGGGGATTATGTGATTTGTTTCATAATTATGCGATTGAATTGCTGGGGATTATAAAATTATGGCACTTGATTTGTTTCATAATTATGTGATTTCATTTGTATTGAGCTTGTTTTAATTGAAAATTTGAGTAAATTGTTTTCCTTTGGATTGCTTGAATTGAATTGAAAATTTGAGTTAATTGCCTTTAGTTACTCATTCAAGAACTTCAACTATGAAGGCTTTATTCGTCTTCTAAATGAGCATTCTAATTTTTTTGTATATAGTTGATACCAGACTGGTCCAAGGGCTACTCCCATCTTGGTGCGGCTTACATGGGCTTACATAGTTACAATGATGCTGTTTCGGCTTACATGGGAAGGTACATTATATATACTTGAATATCTGTTTTGTTCTTAAATGGACCATGGTAGTACGAAAGATTGAATTTTTTTCCCTTGATATTATTCTGTTTCCATTTGTTTTGAGTTGGCATTGTAGGTTTAGGGAAAACTTTTAGCCTGATTTGATTGATTGCTAGTGGTGTTTTGACATGGCAGTTATGATTATGGTTAAAGATTATACATTTAATCTTAGAATGCTCACGTGTATTAGTTGATATAGTAGGTTTATTGACAGTTGATTCTGTGGCACATAATGGTTTTTTTTTTTTTTAAATGAAATTAAGCATGAATATGGCTGGATTTTTGAAAGCGATGTTTAGTACGGGTTTAATTCTCATTGTGGTAATTGCATTGCTTTTCAGAACTAGGTTTGCACAGTCTGAGTGGTTACTGTATAAATTATTAACCTCTGTACCAATTTCACGCCATCTTTGTTGAATCTCTGCAATGACTCCTTCCTGTAGCCCATTGTTTTCCTATCCATGTAAAGCTATATTTCATTATGAGTTTTACCCATAAGCAAATTGGCATCTCCTCTCTGGGCTGCTCCCTGCACTTTGCTCAATTTTATTTTACTGGGTCTTCATTTTGTAATGCCTTTTCTGTTTGATATCATGACCTTACCCCATAATTGAATTTGGCAAACATTTACCTTTACCTGGAGATAGGCACTTGCCATTTCACACATCATGGTTGCCTGGCAGCCTATTGGCATTTCAATGGGTGTTTATTATCGTGTCATAGGTACTACTTATCCCTTCTATTTTTATACAATCATCAAAACGACGTTTTGAAAATTACTGAGGTTTTTATAATATATAACCTCGAAGGATTGCTTTTCATAACCAATGATGAGAACCAAGCATGAAGGCATTCATCACTTATGCATGCCTCATCTGCCAAAATATAGGCGACCCTATCCTTTTCCCTCTTTGAGTTTTGATACTTGATTGTTAGATTCTAGAGTACAGCTCATGTTTGTTTTTTTTCTCTGGAAGTAGCCAACAGTCTCAACTATCACTTGATATATCAAACTGTTGAAGGACTTGCCTATTATTAAATCTATTTTTGATGTGTGTCTTAAGGATATGCCTCTATTGCTCCCGTCTTCATTCCAATGTGTCCAAAGCCTTACATCTGAAACTATCACTTTCAGTAGTGTCAGCAATCATTTATAGATTTTTCAAACCATAATATATTTGATCGTGAAGCATTTTTGCTGTATTGTTCCAAAATATAACTTGCTGATGCCTTTTTTGGTGTTTTCGCTCACTGCAATTTGCTATTATTGGAGGATGCTCATTTTTTCTTTGAACCTGTTATTTATCCTGGCTCAGATTATTTCATATGGAAGCAATCGTTGTGCACAATTTTCTGCTAACTGGAAGAGAATTGGTATGGCATCATCCAGTTATATAAGATGTATTTTTACCTAAACTATCACTTCGGAAGCATGGTTTACAATTTTTTTGGGGGCTCTTTTAGTTAATCTGCTAGATGGGGTTGCAAATACTGGAGTTGTTGAACTTGGTGACATTCAGCTTGCTGTATATCTAGCTGAGAAAAAATCCAGTGCACAACCTTTCTTCAGAAATGGTTAGTGGCACCTCTCAATTAATTTAACATTGTACTCTTCCACTTAAAAATCTACATTGAGAATTTACATGATACCATTGCCAATTTTTTTTCCCCTTGGAATGTATCATGTCCCATTTATTATGCTGTTAAGGAATGGTAACGTGTTTTCATGATTAAAAAAAAAAATCATGATTTTACTCTTGCAAACACTTGAATCTCAATAAATCTTAAGATTATTATTTGACATAGAAATCTTTGTTTATATTTATTGATTCAGGCCATGTACTGAATCGTCAGTCAACTAAGTTACAACGCGGATTGAGCTACGAGAAAGTGTTGAAAGAATTATTCATAAAAAAATTTCAAGCTCTTGGGAACAAAATGATTTCCTAGTGAAAATACACTAGCACAATCATTCAGTCGAGAGCCACTTGATAGCAAGAAGAGCCAAGTACCTTAACTCTTTGAGGAATTCCAAGGTAAAAATTTCAAGGACGAAATTTTTTTTTTCTAGGGTAGATTATAACACCCTGAATTCTCAAGAATAGCTAAGGGATAGAAGTATAATTTTAGCAAATTTGCAGATTTTTAGTGCCCCAGATAAATAACTTGTGAATGTATTTCCTTTTGGAAAAATATTCTTTTCACTTTTAAATCACGTCAAATAAACTTTATATAGTAAAATCTAGATACTTATTTCATTGATATGGGAATATGTAAGGCTAGATTTGCAGAGATAATATAATTTATTCCAATGAATGTTTTATATGTTAATATATGTGTAATAGATTATATGGATGATTTAATCCTTGTAATTATTAGATTAAGAGAAAGGTTAGAATTTTCAAAGGTAATTAATCATTAGTCAATATCCTAATAGTGCAGCCATATAAATTTCACCGATTTCCCTTGTACGGAGGAACTGCTGCTATAATTGTTATAGTTGATGTTGGTCTATCTTTTTTTTTTTTTTTTTTTTTTGCATTTTCCAACTGAAAGTTGCCAAGTGTAATCAATTTGAATGATGTGCAAGCAATTGAAGAATTATGTGGGTGTTGGATCTCTATACTTGAATAAGGACTTTAGTGTGTAGATATACCCGTTCTTGACTTCACGGAATCAGTTGTATTGTTGCTGATTTATGTCCTATATAAAAGTCAATCCAGTAAATAGGATATTGTATTGCATCACGAATATGCTCATTGTTGTATAAACCAGTTGCAGCTATCTATAGTGAATTATTTTTGTTCCTTATTTATTGATGATCATGTTTTCTTCCACTGAGATTTGGTAGGACTTCCAGCCCTCGTGTCTTTCCCCTCTGGGTGTAAAAATTCCAGTTGTCTTCAGAGGTGAATTCCCTGTTTGAATAAATTGGTCATACTAGCTTACCGAATTTCAGAATTTGTTTTTATCCCTTTCATTTTTAAGTTTTCTACTGTGGATGCAATTACTGATTGGTTACAAGCAATCCTAAACCTGCCTTGAATTCTTTATTTCCAGCATTTCCTCCTTATATTTTATCCTCTGTGAGTAGGTTTTTCGAGATTATTAACTTATAAGATTACTTACTTGTATATGTAAATGTCTTTGCCAGGCAAGAGTTTATGTTTGCAGAGAAAACAATGGTCAAGGAATCAAGAATTTGGAAGAGTATTTCTTCTTGAAAATCCACAAGGAGATGAAGGAGTAGTTGGAGAAGAATTAAGTGGTTTAATCATTTTTCCTTTCCTTTGTGGGAACTAGTATTTAGGTGGTGGTGTATCACATTCTAATATTCAAGTATATGGATTCAAATATTTATAATGAAATTATCAATTTTTATGCAATACCAAAATTTGTTCAGAACGAGTTATTTCAATTTCGCGAGTCAATTTACATAATTTACATATATTATTGTATATAAAAAAAAAAATATTGGATACGGCAACGTTAGCTGCACGTTGCAGTAGGCATTTTTAGCAACGTGCAGCGAACGTTGCAATAACCATTTTTCGCAACGTTCAGCGAACGTTGTCGTTAGTCTTTGTCCTTTTTCGCAACATTCAGCGAATGTTGTCGTTGCCCTTTTTCGCAACGTTCAGCGAACGTTGCCGTAGGTCTTTTTCGCAACGTTCAGCGAACGTTGCCGTTGCTCGCTGAACGTTGTGAAAACGTTCCACTCTATGGCAATATCACAATCCGCAACGTGCGTTCGAACATTGTAAAAACTCTTTGGTAACGTTTTTTATACGTTACAAAAAACTATTTCTTGTGTAGTGTGCAATAGTTATAGTGAGATGAAGATGAAAAGAAATTTCTTTTTCTTTTTATGATTTTGTTATTTTAGATGAAGAAAAAATCTTCTTTAATTTCTTTTATTTAATGCACGGACAAAATTGCTTTTAAAAAGTAGAAAGATGCTACAGTCACAGAAAGAAAGAAAGAAGTCATACACCCGATTTTTTTGGGCAATATTAAAATCACGCGGGACTCACCAGCCATGTGAGACTTTTGTAGGAATTCTGTGGTGAATAGTTCTCTACGCCCAGTTTTATTGTAAAAAGTAAGGCATGTGAAGGGTATGGACAATTTTTTGTCGGGATTAATTCAGATGAACAGAACTGTTCATATCCAGAAACCGGCCAAATGAGTGGTGATGTGGGCCCACCGTGTAAAAAAAATTGCAAAAAAATACCCCATCCACCCGTGTTCTGGACAGATTCAGTGTCCTTTTTGCTGAAATTGGATGGTAAGCGACATAAAGGTTCAGTGTCCTGACATATTCTCAGTACATTTAGGACCATTTTCCACATGGTTGTCTTGTCTTCTTCTCTGGAAATTTCAATTGCCATAGAATAGTTGGATAATTGTCGCTACTAATTTTTCTGGAAATTTCAATGGCCATAGAATAGCTTGATAATTGTCACTCTCACAAGTAGGACCGGCTAAAACAAAGGCATCAATATGAAAAACGTGTTCTTAAAAATGTTTTATTTATTTTTTTATGCCTTCGTTGGTACAATAATTAAATTATGTCATTGTTTGGTGGAAATTAATGAAATGTGTAATCAAAAAATTGTGAATTCAAGTTAAAATCGCTTGATTGATTTTTATTAAAATCTGAATTTTAATACTTACCAAACACTTGACATCATTCAAGCGACTCTTGTACCTTATATAAAGTGATACAATGAGGGGTTCTTCCATTCACAGCATTTTCCCTTAATCTCTCTCTCTTTCTGTGGTTATATCTCTCGTGAAAATGGAGTTCTCCATGAAGTTTCTTGCAATCATGTCCCTCTTGCTGTTGGTTTCCATGTCCACTGGTTTGAACTTTATTGAACTACATCCTCTACTATTTTAATATTCTTTTGTCTGAAGAAAAATTTCCTCTCATGAATATGCATATTATTAAGAAACAAAAAGAAATTATAATATTGTCCTATCCAATTTAATAAAGAAGTGTTAATTTTGTTTGTGTTTAATCTTATTTTGTTTTCATGTATTAATTAAGCAGAGATGGGTGGTCCTCTATTGGCAAATGCCCAGTGTAACTGTAATCAAGCAACTTGTAATACAGCGTGCAACATTCATGGTTACATTCAAGGATGTTGCGAATTTTCTGCATGGTTCAGAGGCGATCTTTGTGTTTGCGCCAACCAAGTCGTATGTCTACGTAAGACACCTCTCAGTTAATCTACATACTAACAAAACTGTAGTTAATTTACTCAGAAGTAAATAAATAACATTTCTATGGATTAATATAAGCAGCTGAGGTAAGATTATTATTATTATTATTATTATTATTATTATTATTATTATTTGAGTTACTTTCGAAATAATCAAAAAGTAGCATTTAATTATTTTAAAACTGCGAATATAATGAGATGCTATTTGATTTGTTGCAGGATCTGACACAATGGAAGTAAAAGTTGGTGGGAAGACTATGATGATCGAGGCAACACCCAAAAAGTCTTTCATCAAGGAGCCAGTCGATTGATTCTGCATGTAATCTCTTTTGGGACTTTGTGTGACTGTGTCTAAAAAAATAAATTGTAGATCTCATCATGGAGTCTACTTTGTGTAAGCCAAACATGTTTGACATAACATGTGCTGTGTTAAAACTATTTTGAATGAATGTATTGTGAAATAATTAATGTTGTCTTTCTTTGTCTCCTTATTACAATTTTGATTTTAACAAATTAATTATTAAATACTAGTCACCTTTGCTTGGCATTGAAAGGTGACAAAAGGGGGAAGATTCATCTACTCACAAATTTTCTATTATATAGAATCATCTTTTCTACTCGCTACAACAAAAGTGTGATTTCGTGACAAAAAAATATTGCAAAAATTAAGATTTTGCTGCAAAAGTAATTTAGCAACAACAAGACGTATGTTGCGGACATTGTCGCGTTATATGAGCCACGAAATGTATTTTGTGACAGTTTTCGCTCATTCATTGCATTAACAAAATAGCGACAATATTTGTTTGATGCAGAAAATACGAAATGACAACACAATATTTGTAGCCATAATGTCGTCGCAATGTATATGTCGTGAAAAATTTAAAGGACGACAAGTCAATTTATCACAACTGAGAGTCAGTATCATTGGAAATAAACAAAAAATTAAAAAAATTCATTGTTTGTACTATGTAGATTGTTGTATATCAAACATGAGAGTAATGTTTACAGTGGATATCCACTAATTGATTCTCCTATGCCATTGATGATTTATAAAAAGGATATTCTATAATAAAAAATGGGGCCGAGTTTTCAACAATTAAAATTATCAATGTCTTTCAAGAATTCGTAGAATTTCAAAAATTACTATTTGTACATGGTTCTTCTGAAAGTCCTTTAAAATGCAACCATAATTGAATTACATAGAGTAAAGGTATATAGCTTCACTTGTGTTACAATAACACTTTAGATGGAACAAAGTGAAATTAAATGAGATGCACATTTAAATGGGCCACGTGATTTTATTTTTAATTCAACATATCACTATATGCAAACTTGGAAGTTTTTGTTTTGTTTTCATTTCATATTCAATTGAAACAAAAAAATTAAAGAAATTTTGTGCACAGAGCAATTATTATAAAGGAAAGTACGCTCATTACTTTATAAAAGGAAAAAGAAAATTAGAATAATACCTTTAAAATTAATTATGTCTTTAATAACCATATTAATTATGCTCAAATTCATCGCAAACACAGACAACCCGTCCTTTCGAGTCGGATTTTTTTCCCTCAATAAAATTTTTATTAATAAAAATTTCCCCTTCGATGTTGTATTTTATGCTAAGATTACCCTTTTTTAATGGTTCAAAATCAATTAGAAAGTTTTTAATGTGATCATAATTTATATGTTATTGATGAAGTGTAAATGCCAATTGTCTTGCATGAATTATCGAACGCAAAGTCATGATTGCTAATTTTTCTTTTTATTTCTTTTCCATATCATATAAAAAGTAAAAATTATGAAGTTTAAACCAAGATTGTTGGTAGTTTTCACCCGTAAATATTAAAGGTTTTAGGAGTTAAAATTGTAAATATTATTAATCTCAAAAAATTACGTCTCATCATTTACGAATACTTTTTTTTTTTTTTGCTACGTTAAGTATTCAATATTATGTTAATTTTTTATCAGGATAATTGCAGTCGCGGACCCTAACCTTTGCGTTTTTTGTAGACTTTATCCTAACCTTCACTTTGTACCACTCGGAGTCCCAAACCTTTCATAAATTCGTACCCGAGGTCCAAATGGATGGAAACGGTCCAATTTGACCGTTAGTTGACCAATAAAATTGATTTTGACCAAAATTTGACAATTTTTAAAGGGTAAAAATGTAATTTTCTTATTTATCCTCATAATATAAAACAATTAACTAAAACAAAACAAAAATAAAAATAAAAAAAGAACTATTCATCCTCATCTTCACCCCACCCCACCCCACCCAACCCAACCCAACCCAACCCAACCCAAAACCACCTCCCACCACTGTGCGACACCGCCACTTAAACCCTGGAAGTTGCCGACTTCCATCTATCCCAATAAGTCCGACTCAGGCCTCTCGTTCCCCTCTGCGTCCATCTTATCCAAGTACTTTAAAGAGCTAATCAACTCAAAAGCCCGCGACCTATAGTCCTTAACTCGAGTAACCGGGCACTTATAAAGATCCAGTGACACCAGCTTAAGCTCTGCCAAAGGCTTCAAATCATTAACATCCGAAATCCTGTTATTTGACAAATCAAGGTCCCGCAGAAATTCCAACCCCGCCTCAATAAGGAATTCAAGGCCTCCAGCAATCCTATTATCAGATAGCACCAACTTCTGCAAATTCCGAAGCCGAGGAAACTGCTTAAGAGACGAAAGGCTAATATTCGCTATAGAAAGATGCTGGAGGTTGCTAAACTTCTCGAAAATTAACGGCGAAGGAAGCTGGCCATGAACGCACTTCGCCACTCCGTCAAGGATTAAAGTCCGGACAGATGCGACGTCGTTTTCGCCATCTAATGTTGTCTCCAATGCCCTTTCCCAGATCTCATCCATTAGTCCACCAACTCCCTTTCTATATATGCATATACATACTTATAATTATCTTCTGAGTTACATAAAAAAAATCTACTGATAACTTATAAGTGATAATTTTTCTTATGGGATTTTGCTCGCGGAAAGCTTAAAAGTTAAAACCCTTGGATAAGTGATAATTTTTCTTATGGGATTTTGTTCGGATGAGTGTGGATTTGGGTGGTTTTTTGGCTGGAGAATGGTGGTGGTTTTGGGCAACGGTGGTGAGAGGTGGTTTTGGGTTAGGTTAGGTTGGGTTGGGGTGAAGAAGAGGATGAATAGTTCCTTTTTTATTTTTATTTTATTTTAGTTAATTGTTATATTATAGGGTTATATAATAAAGTTATATTTTTACCATTTAAAATTGTCAAAATTTGGTCAAAATCAATTTTATTGGTCAACTAACGGTCAAATTGGACGGTTTCCGTCCATTCGGACCTCGGGTGCAAATTTATGAAATGTTTGGGACTCCGGGTGGTACAAAGTGAATGTTAGGATAAAGTTTACAAAAAAAACCAAAGATTAGGGACCGTGGCTGCAATTATCCCTTTTTTATCTTGATATTTAGCAAGCCGTGTCATTGATTTTATTTCTTTTACGTTTCAGATTATATATATATATATAGACACACACACACATTGAAGGCAAGAGACATTGACGATCTATATATTTACATAAATTCCATTATATTACTAATTATTATTTTATTTAAGCATTCATTATCCACAAAGATCATCTCGTTTGATTTCAGAGGGCGTGCCGATTTTTCTATCAACTAGCATACCCTATATTGTTTATTACCATGAGCCAATTTATATTGAATCTCTCGAAAAAAAAAAATATATAAATCACAAACACATTTTAATGATGAAAATTCATCACAACAGAATAATAGAATAATAAACAAACAACACAAATAACAAGAATTTAACAAAAAAACGAGCAATTTTGAATTAACACGATGTAGATAATTGTGTTAAGCTGGACACAATCAATGACAAAAATATAAAGTTTTAATGATAGGGAAAGCTAGATAGATAGATGAAAAAGATGAATACATCCCTCAAATCTAGAATCTTTTCAGTGTTCTTGAGTTGTGTTGTTGTCTTCTCGTCAATTTGCCCAATGTACGGATGAATTCTTCTTTTGTAATTGCTCCAAGACAATCTAATACGAAGTCCTATTCAAATAAGTTTTTAAAATGTAAAAAAAAGTGATTGGAATACCGGCAAACCCTAAAAATTATGTTTCCAATACAGGTTCTATGAAACATGCGAAACTCTTACCCACCTTGCGCAAGGTATTTACATCCCAGGTCCTCAAAGTTTTCAACATCTTCAATTCAGTCATTTAACTTTTTGAGTCACCCATCTAGATCCTTAAAATGTGACTTATTAAAATTTTGGTTCACTCATGATGTCATGTTTAGATTTGGACAAAAAACATTGAGGTGTAATTAGTATAAGAAATTCTAGAAATATCGAATCTAATTTAGATAATATAGAATACTCATTGATATAAAAGTATGCTTATAAAAATTTTAAATTATCTCAATTATGCAATGATATGAAAAAGATCTTTTAAACTATTGTATCTACTCGTCTTTAATTATGAAGGACCACAAAACTAAAACTTCACTTATTAAATTTTTTTCCCTCGTGATTTTTGTGTTTAGATTTGGACAAAAGACATGGGACCACTTTTACTATATATATCTAATCTAAAATTTGTATAAAATGTGGTTGGAAGAAATTTACATTTGTCTCAATTACACAATGACATGAAAAGACCTTGTATACAAGTAAAAATTAACTCGAAAATTAAAAAATTATTCACCCACAAGTAAAAAAAATAACCGTTTTGTAAAACATTCACTTCTATGTTAAATAATTTATAGTAAGTAAAACTTTACTAATAAGTAAAAATTTATGCATAATTACACTTACAAGTAAAATCTACGACGAGAAAAACGATTCACTTACAGATAAAGTCTTTGGCTAAAAGTAAAAAGCTCACTTGTAAATACAAAATACAAATTGTTTTTTTATAAGAAAAGAATGACGTATAAGTCAAAAATTCATTATATGTGAAAAAAAATTCATTTTTGATTAAATTCCATCCTTAGGGCGTTACAACTTGGTATCAGAATGCGGTTTTACTTTTCTGTAGACTTGCATTAAAAATCTTATTCGTTTTAAATTTCAAAACTTTTAGAATGAATCAAATACAACTTGGTATCAGAGCTCCTTATCCAATTTAGTTTTGAGATTGGAAAAAATATAGCTAAACTGGAAAAAAAAAATTTCAACTAAATACTATCCTATAACTACTCCTCATCATCATCTGAGCTAGGTGGTGGTGTATCACTATCAATAACTCGGACAGTGGGCCTAGAGTCTGCCCTCCATCATGCCCCTAGCTCAGAGCAAAAGGTCTGATAATCAATCTCTCGTGGTAAGGTGGGTATAGCGGCTCTCCAAAGCCGATCATAGATCTCTTCTGCAATCTTTTGTCACCCTTCAGGTACGGTGTTAGTGAGGTGGCGTGTGGCTCGACGACCAGAAACCAGGTGGCCTAGTTGTCTCACCTCTTGCCATAGGCACCACATCTCCTAGATATGCCGACCTATAACGTGTCTTGGGTCCCGCTGATACTCTTCATAGTTTCATATAAAATGCTGCTCTAAGGGCTGGGTCTCTCCTAGAGGCAATCATCCTCCTACATGTTCTTATCATTCGTGTCATATCTATCATACCAATTATGAGAAGTCCAGTTAGGCGGGTCTCTAGTATTTTATTACTCTCTTTTTCTGTAACATAAATTGTCTAACTAAAAACAATTCTAAGTACACATAATATCCACATTACATGTTTCGAATGCATACTTTCAACATACCATTTTTTTTAAAAGAATATAATAGACACAATAACATTATTCAAACATAACTAACATTGTATCTAAAGCATAGGAATATCATCAACTTTTCATTTACCTAATGGTTGGCATGGCGTAAAGAGAGAACAGTGGTGGCGGATTATTTAGTATTTGATTCATTCTAAAAGTTTTGAAATTTAAAACCAATAAGATTTTTAATGCAAGTCTACAGAAAAGTAAAATCGTGCTCTGATATCAAGTTGTAACGCCCCAAGCTCTAGGCTGCTCCTTATCCATCCTTGTGAATGGTTCCATATCCCTCCTTATTCTATTCTCCTATTCTTATGCTTTGTACCAACATGCTTAAATTTCCATCAATAATATTGGCAGCCTATTAAATGTACTATTACTGCCATTTCTTTGAATTCACTTTCTCTGTCCTCATAATTGGCTTGTTAATGCATAACATACCTTTGTGGATCCAGCACGACCTCTAGTTTTTCTAGGGTCGTGATATGCTAGACCATCAAAATATGAGGTTCGAAAGGGCCGCGACATGGGCAGTCTCATACTCAACACATTTCTGTTTTCTTTTTAATTTCAGATTCGGTTGAAATTAAAATAGTTTCGTGTCACACAGTGCAACGATTATATACCACAAAATGGAGCTTGTTGCATAGAAGACTAGCCTCAAGGGATAGTATGCATAGTCCAGTATAATTTGACACCTTTAAGGACAGACAAGCAAACTAAATGGTTTCAGAGACAAAATTTGATACCATAGCTAGCTAGGAAACTTTTATTACCAAAAAGGATATACTTTCTTTTGTCGGAATAGAAAAATAAATCATTTCTCAGCTTGTTCTTGTTATCGTTTGAATATAGACATTCTGTAGAGCTCCAAAAATTTTATAAAATATAATTAATTGTTTTTATGCTATATATATATATATATATATAGAGAGAGAGAGAGAGAGAGAGAGAGAGAAATAAGTTATATATTCTTATTTTGAGTCAAATAATTAAATTTTGATAGAGTTAGAACTAATATACAATTATTGGTTTCATTATGTAGCTTGTATTAAACAATGCACATTGGAATCGAGAAATAATTATTTCGAGTAAGTTATACTCATATTATTGAGGTTGAAAGATATTATCTTAACTTGCAACTAATTAAGTTAATATAGATTTAAAAATCTTCCTAATTCAGCCACGTGTACTTTTAGTTGAAATGGAGAAATATTTTTTTTTAGTTGGCTATGATTTGCTTTTGATGTATATCATTGGAAAGATAAAGTAAATTTTTTTTTTATTTTTTTTAAAGGTTTTAATGATCTATTATATAAAGCCCGTTTGATTCTCATTTTTACGAAAAAAAATGCATTTTAAAATAATAGATTGATGGAGAATGTGTGGTTGAAAAATAAGGAAATTTTTTTATTTACGTGAAATATTATTTTAATGAATAATGTGTGATTGAAAAGAAGAGAGAGAAAAATGCATTTTCATAAAAATGGGAATCAAACAGATTGATAATATATTTTGGACAATTTTCTTGGCACAGTACACAACAATCATGACTTTGTGCTAACAATGTATCAGCTGTCCTTGGTTTGAAATAAGGAAAATCCCACATGTACAGGAGAAAATCCTACAGAATGTGTACAGATTATCACAAGGGTGTGGGCCTCGCATGAATTAAATATTGTAAAAAAATTGGGCCCACCCAATTGTATGTATTCTGTAAGAATTCTGTGAAAATTCTTTCTGTAATTGTAGCACACTTCTTGAAATAAATTGCCTTGTTTGAGTTTGAAATGAAATGCAGACACGTGTATAATTAAAAGACAAATCAATAAATTGAGCCAATTACATGGAAAAAAAAATGTGTGCCTTTATGATGTAATACATATATTATGGATGGTATATACGTTAAAAAAAAAAAAATAAAAAAATTCTTCCTTAAATAAATAGTTAAAGGTAGAAATAAAAGATTGTGATATGTTTACTTGAGCAAAAAAAATTGATATACACGTACCGCATCAGAGCAAAAGTCTTGGAACGAAACTACTGCCTTTCTTAAGAAAAAAAAAAAAAAAACTCTTGTCATCAATCAAGATAGGACTTCTAGGTGCAAGTGGTTTGTCCCGTTTAATTTTATTACTTCTTGTTAATAAATATTATACTCGTGAATTACATGATATGGTATTTAACAATGGCAATCCGGTATAAATGATATGATATCATCTCTTACTAGATTGATATGACGATTTGATTATTTTGATGCAAGAATTGATATTTTTATTCGGGACTGCACAATCCTCATGTTTTACTGAGTTTTCTCATATACTCACTCATTTTCCCATACCTTTTAGAGGTTAGAACGGGTCGTTGGTTGGTTAGGGATCAAGTGTTGTCGTTGTATCTGGTTTCAAACTAAGGTTGAGAGGAATTCGTGATCCTAGTGTATTTCTCATTCATTAGTTTCATCGGGTAGATGACTTAGGAGGCATTCTTTTCGCGTTTCAATTTTGTATTTTGAGTTTTGAATTCGTTTTGTGTTTTGTATTTTGGGTGTTCATTTTGAGATTGTTGAAAACTCGTTCTTTTTGTCGTTTTGAAAAAATATTTCTCAACCCGTATTTTTTGAGTTTTAGCAGATTTGTGAAGAAAACAGCCAAAACGTAAAAAAGTTGTTTTCTATTTTCTTCACAAAAATTTCAGTCGTTTTCAAAAACTCGTTTTCGAAAATGGGAAAGAGAACACGTTTTTAATGTTTTAAAAATTGAAAACAGAAAACTGTTCGAAAACAGTAAAGAGAACGCTCCTTTAAAGTTTTGAAAGCAATAAAGAATGTAAAGACAAACCCACAAGAAGAATCACGGGTAACTAAAATGGAAAGGGAATTAAATATAAAGTGTAGCCCATATCATTCCTTAAAATTTAAAATGAAAATCGATTAACTTGTTGAGTACTAATAGTACAACAACATGATTTGTTTTCAAATGATTTTGTCTATTTAATTTAGTCTAACATTTGATGCCTTCAAGTTCGTGTCCCATCATTTCATAGAATTAATTATAGAGTGCTTATTCAAGCATAACACGTTACATGGTGCTAGAGTCTATTACTTTATTAGTTAAATAACCATAGAACAAGCCACAAAAAAATGACTCATAAAAATGAAAAACGGATAAAAACTAATTATCTCATACCTGCTTTGGAAAAAAAGATTAAACAATTATTTTGAAGATTTGTTTACCTAAACCTCGTATAGATGAGTTACATTATCAATTAGCTTAAGTTGATAAAACTCAAGTTATACATTTTAGACATTAGTCCAACTCAACAATCAATTAAGTAATTTTTTCAATTCGGATTATTTGTGACAGATTTTGCGATAAAATATTGACTGTTATATGTTATAAAGAAATATCACATCGATTCAATTGCAATAAAAGAAAAAAAGGAATTACATATTATAATACCAATAGCAAGAAATGATATTGCTACTATACGATGACATGTCATGAATTGATTAATATATGATTTAGGTCAGCCCAACATTATATAGGATTAGCTTCCTTCCCATCGACCACTTTTATCAAGAAAAATATGTAGGATTAGCTGTTGGATAAATTAATTACCATCAATATAGTCAGATCTATCATGTTGGATCATCAAGAATATGTAAATCGAATGCGAAAGCGTACCTGAATCAGACGTAGTTATTGCAATGAATATTTTCTGTGACTTTAGTCTTCCAGATCAACACGATGTTCCTTTGTTTCTCTCTGGCGATGGGATCCAGAATAGAATGAATACAACTCGTGATCCGGGGACCATATATATATATATATATATATTGATTGCCTAGTTAACCTAATTCGACCCATCATGAATTAGGAACAGGCCTGGTCTCTACACATAAAAACTCATACTTTAATTAGATGCATTAAAGCCCAGAATACCGAAACCTTATTATATCACTTTAAACGGGTTTAGCCAAAATTGATAGCCTTTAATTTAATACACAATATTTTACATATAAGCCCACATGATCGATTAAAACCTTACAATCTCCCACTTGGGCTATATGTGTCACCTTATAATTGTGCATTAAATATAACTTTATGAGTACTCAGAATTTTGCTATCATTACCGAATGCATCCCCAAACAATCCGGTCCATCAATCATATCAACATAGGATCAAAGCGACTTTTGCTACCTTTTATTGTAACAAACCCATCAATGGTCATGTATATCAATACAACTGAATGACATGGATTAAGCATAGATGTGTAGCATGAAAATTACATGTAATGTGATTTTAACATGCCTATTTCCAACTGGTCCACCTTAATACCTTAGTGAAATCATTTTCAAACAAGTTCAGAGATAATAAACAAAAAACTTTATAACTGAAAATAACCTTAACCATAAACCATATCCAAAATGACAGTACATGTGTCTAATATGAAAAGTAAAAATATACAAACTCCCACTAAAACTAGATATCCTCAAAAGATACTACATCCATATGAGCAGTGTACTCATGAAAGACCTTGAGTATTAATCTCTTAGTAAGCGGATCCGCAATCATGGAGTTTGTCCCGATATGCTCTATTGATACCTGTCCACTCTGAACTCTTTCTTTAATAGCTAGGAACTTGATCTCTATATGTTTTGACTTCGTCGAGCTCCTGTTGTTATTGGAATATAGTACGACTGATTTATTGTCACAAAATAACTTGAGTGGTCTTTCTATATTGTCCACAATGCGCAGTCCAGTGACAAAATTTTGCAGTCATATTCCATGGTTTGATGCCTCATAACATGCTATAAACTTCGCTACCATGGTGAAAGTAGCTATACTCATCCAGGAAATAGCACCTCCATCAAGTAGGTAAATATAGCTTGAAGTGGATCTCCTACTATCTTGGCATCTCGCGAAATTAGAATCAGAATAACCAATGATCTCCAACTGATCTGATCTCCTGTATGTAAGCATGTAGCCTTTCGTTCTCTGTAAATACCGCATGACCCGTTTGGCTGCTTTCCAATGATCCATTCCCGGATTACTTAAATATCTCCCTAGCATCCCAACAATGTACGCTATATCCGGACGCGTACAAACTTGAGCATACATCAGACTCCCTACAGCTGAGGAATAAGGAATTTTCTGCATTTCTTTAATTTTCAAGTTATTCTTGGGGCATTGACTTAAACTGAACTTGTCTCCTTTAACCACAGAGGTGTCACCTAGTTTACAATCTTGCATGTCATATCTTTCAAGCACCTTTTCGATATAGCTCTTTTGCGATAATCCAAGAATACCCTGAGAACGATCTCGGTGTATCAGAATTCCTAATACAAAAGAGGCGTCACCAAGATCTTTCGTCTCAAAGTTCTTTGCTAAAAATCTCTTGATTTCGTGCAATAGGCCTATATCGTTGCTGACAAGCAATATCTCTTCGACATATAAAATCAGAAAAATATACTTACTCCCACTTGGATGTATATCAATTGAGCAAGACGTCCAGGACGAGGAAGTGCCAAGGATAACAGCCTCAGTGACGTGAAAACCTCTTTAATCGCTAAAACCCTTAGTTATTCAACATCTGGAACCAATAATAGTTTGAGAACATGTTGTAAAGCATTTTTGTGTAGAAAATTCTCTTTCCTTCCTTCCCTGTACTAGCAAGTTTTCCGATCTGTTCATCCGATTGATCCGCGGAAAAACCACCTTGCAAATAAGAACAAAATTTTATATAAGATCTCACAATCAAGATGTCAAGATAAATCATTTCACAAATAAATCAAGCTTTCTTCTTTAATTTAGTATTTCAAACTTTGAATTTGTTTAATTTTATTCATATGTGATGGATTTGTCAAAGCCAAATCAGACCTTCATTTTAATATATAACTTTACTCTCTAAACAAATTGTTCTACATAAAGCAAAGTACCAAGATATTTACAAACTCAAAACAGATAGAAATTTCAAATAGAAATACTTAAGGGAAAATTGAAAAAATGGCCGATTTTACCTTTCTCCACCATCCCTTCACCCTCTGCCCCTTCACAGAAGTCCGGTGCTGCGTGTTCGAGGTGGTTGGAGCTACCGGTCGACAGAAAGATTGCTGCCGATTTTTTGGGTCTAAAGTGCCTGTAGATATTTTAAAACAAAAAGGCCAGACGACTCCGGGGTGGTAAGCACCATTCGATTTGGGGATAAAGCACCGGTCGACTTGGACTTGGACTGAGAGATGGAAATTTTGCAGTCTTCAAGGTACAATCCCGCTATAAACATAAGGATAAATGGTACATGTTGAAAGTGGGCCGCTCGCACAGCACAAAAGTGCCAGTTGTCACTTTGGGACGAAATTATGACCACTTTTCGACGAATTTAGGGGCCATTCTTGGGTAGTTGCGTAGAGGGAAGCGAGGGCTTCAAGGTAGTGTGTTGGTCCGGTGCATTTGGAGGCCGAAAAGTGCCAAAATTTCATCCCAAAGTGACGGCTGACAGTTTTGTGCTATGCGAGCCGCCCACTTTGGGATGAAATTCTGGCCACTTTCCTACTGAGTTAGGGGCCATTCTTGGATGGGTTGCGTAGAGGGCAGCTAGGGCTTCATGGTGGTATGTTGGTCCTGTGGTTTTGGTGGCCAGAAAGTGGTGAAATTTCGTCCAAAAATGGTAGCTGGCAGTGCTGTCCTACGCGAGAGGCCGACTTTGAGACGAAATTCCGGCCAAATTCCCTGGAGTTAGGTACAATTCTTGGGTGTGTTACATAGAGGGTAGCGATGACTTCAACTTGGTGTGTTGGTCCGTTGGTTTTGGTGGCCAAAAATTGGAGTTATGGTGGTCCAAAGGTGACGAGTTGACAATGGAATTGTTTTGGGTTTTAGATGAAATTTGCACTTGAGGTTCTCACGGTTCTATGTTCACGTGTTTTGGTCCTTTAAGTTTGAATTTAACTCATCACGGTTCTTCAGTGACCGTTTGTGAAAGCGCATGTAAATTGAGTGACCGTTTATACAAGTTTTAAAATGTAGTGACCATTTTATTATTTTGATATAAATTCAGTGACCGTTTGTGAAATTAACCCGTCGTGTAATTAATATAAAAGATTTCTATTTATGTTTTACAAAAAATTCGTAGTTGTGAAATTAATATAAAATATTTCGTTTACTAAAATTTAAATTTAATCATATAAACAAAATCACCTAGTTCTGCATTTCGGCTGCAATGGTTATAGTGAGATGAAGATGAAAAGAAATTTCTTTTTCTTTTTATGATTTTGTTATTTTAGATGAAGAAAAAATCTTTTTTAATTTCTTTTATTTAATGCACGGACAAAATTGCTTTTAAAAAGTAGAAAGATGCTACATTCACAGAAAGAAAGAAAGAAAAGTCATACACCCGACTTTTTTGGCAATATTAAAAGCGGGACTCACCAGCCATGTGAGACTTTTGTAGGAATTCTGTGGTGTAATAGTTCTGTACGCCCAATCATTTATTGGGGAAAGTAAGGATAAAGTCTAAAAAAATTCCACCCGGTGAGTCATTGTAAGATAAAAATGTGAAATGTGCATACCCCATTATGAAAAAATAATATTTTCTTTCACACTCACATTCGATCATCCAAGTGGTCATCCAGGTGGTCATTGTAGCATCCAGTTTTATTGTAAAAAGTAAGGCATGTGAAGGGTATGGACAATTTTTTGTCGGGATTAATTCAGATGAACAGAACTGTTCATATTCAGAAACCGGCCAAATGAGTGGTGATGTGGGCCCATCGTGTATAAAAAAATTGCAAAAAAATACCCCATCCACCCGTGTTCTGGACAGATTCAGTGTCCTTTTTGCTGAAATTGGATGGTAAGCGACATAAAGGTTCAGTGTCCTGACATATTCTCAGTACATTTAGGACCATTTTCCACATGGTTGTCTTGTCTTCTTCTCTGGAAATTTCAATTGCCATAGAATAGTTGGATAATTGTCGCTACTAATTTTTCTGGAAATTTCAATGGCCATAGAATAGCTTGATAATTGTCACTCTCACAAGTAGGACCGGCTAAAACAAAGGCATCAATATGAAAAACGTGGTCTTAAAAATGTTTTATTTTTTTTTTTATGTCTTCATTGGTACAATAATTAAATTATGTCATTATTTGGTTGAAATTAAAATTAAATTTTTAATAGATTAATTAAATGTATAGTCGAAAAGTTGTGAATTCAAGTTAAAATTAATTGTTTTGATTGATTTTTATTAAAATCTGAATTTTAATACTTACCAAACATTTGAAATCATTCAAGCAACTCTTGAACCTTATATAAAGTGATACAATGAGGGGTTCTTCCATTCACAGCATTTTCCCTTAATCTCTCTCTTTCTGTGGTTATATCTCTCGTGAAAATGGAGTTCTCCATGAAGTTTCTTGCAATCATGTCCCTCTTGCTGTTGGTTTCCATGTCCACTGGTTTGAACTTTATTGAACTACATCCTCTACTATTTTAATATTCTTTTGTCTGAAGAAAAATTTCCTCGCATGAATATGCATATTATTAAGAAACAAAAAGAAATTATAATATTGTCCTATCCAATTTAATAAAGAAGTGTTAATTTTGTTTGTGTTTAATCTTATTTTGTTTTCATGTATTAATTAAGCAGAGATGGGAGGTCCTCTATTGGCAAATGCCCAGTGTGGCTGTAATCAATTTCCTTGTAATTCACTGTGCAGAAATCATGGTTACAATCTAGGATGTTGCGAATTTTCTGCCTGGTACAGAGGCTCTCTTTGTGTTTGCTCCAACCAATTCATATGTCTACGTAAGACACCTCTCAGCTAATCTACATACTAACAAAACTGTAGTTAATTTACTCAGAAGTAAATAAATAACATTTCTATGGATTAATATAAGCAGCTGAGGTAAGATTATTATTATTATTATTATTTTTGGGTTACTTTCGAAATAATCAAAAAGTAGCGTTTAATTATTTTAAAACTGCGAATATAATGGGATGCTATTTGATTTGTTGCAGGATCCGACACAATGGAAGTAGAAGTTGGTGGGAAGACTATGATGATCGAGGCAACACCCAAAAAGTCTTTCATCAAGGAGTCAGTTGATTGATTCTGCATGTAATCTCTTTTGGGACTTTGTGTGACTGTGTCTAAAAAAATAAATTGTAGATCTCATCATGGAGTCTACTTTGTGTAAGCCAAACATGTTTGACATAACATGTGCTGTGTTAAAACTATTTTGAATGAATGTATTGTGAAATAATTAATGTTGTGTTTCTTTGTCTCCTTATTACAATTTTGATTTTAACAAATTAATTATTAAATACTAGTCACCTTTGCTTGGCATTGAAAGGTGACAAAAAGGGAAAGATTCAGCTGCTCGCAAATTTTCTATTATATAGAATCATCTTTTCTACTCCTACCTCAATCCGCTAAATCATACTCATACGATTCTCATTGATGTGCTAAATAGAGTACATATTACGCAAATCTTGTGAGGGATGCTCGGCAAGGAACAATCAGTGCCATTGGTCCAAATACCAGCTCGACACCACCCGACTTAAAACTCTTAATTTATAAGAGTCTAAGTTTATGTGCAAAAACTGTTTTAGCAAAAAAATAGTTTAAAATAATTAATAAGGTGCACGGATAAATTTGTGCATGGTTGGGTCGTAGAATATTGAGATTTAAAATTATCTAAATAGCACTTATGTATGCGCTACTCACATTCATTTTTCCATGGTCCTAGTACTTTATACTTTTTCCTTTTTCAATAAAATTCTAGTATCTTATGATAATTATAAGAAATAATTACTTAAAACTATAACAACTACATGCCTTTTTTAATTTTTAATTTTTGGTACTTACATTTCAATGTTTTTTTTATGCAAAACGTCTATATCTTTAATTTTTTGACAAGTTCATTCTCACTTTCACTTTTTATTACGGAAAATGTCCGTCCATCTACCCGCCGTCAAATGCTCTATTAACTCAACAAAATGGCTAATTAACACAAAACGTCTTCACCTTTCAATGTTTTTTTGTGAAAAAATATCCATACCTTTTGTTTTACAAATGTTTGGATGTTTTCGCAGCTTAGTTTTAAATGTAGAGATGTTTTTCACAAAGTATATTAAAAGATAGTGTTGTTATACGTAAAACGTATTAATAGGTAGAGATGGTTATCAGAAGTTCAATTTCATGCTAAAAAGAAAAGAATATGTCCAATTCATCTTCTATATTTATATGTGATGGGTCAAAACCCACTCACAAGAGTTTAATGTATGCAATGAAGATGGAACATGCAATAACCTATACCAAGTACTCCAAACAAGTTCTAAGCAAAATTAATGAACACTATATTCATTAATTATATTAGTACTTGATCACAAAATAACATAATAGTTGAAAGTGCTATGACTTCAAAAATCCTTTTTTCTTTTTTCTTTTTTTTTTTCTTTTAATTTTCAAAAAACATAATGTAAAAAATAAAAAATAAATAGAGTGCATGCATGAACATATAGAAACCATGAATAATGCAAGCGCATATACCTAAATACCTAATCAATGAGGCATAGAAACATTCTTACCATAAAGAGCAACACGAATAATACCACAACTAATATCACTTTGATCTATGAGTTCACTTTTTTTCACCTAAAGGTTTTTAGAAGAAGATGTAATCTTAGTCAATTATCATCAATTTAGTCAAGCGACTCACTAGATTAGTCAAGAATATAACATGAGTAGTTAGATCTTGTTTGTTGTTCCTAATCAAGGGTTTACAACACTTATGTCCAATGTAACATGATACACCACAGTTACAACATGTTGAAATTAATGTAGGACCGACTTTAGGTCGAGGAAGCTTGTGGTGCTCAGTTATTCTAGGTCCAGGAGCTACTTGCTTAGATTTAATAGAGGCAGCTACTTGGTTTTAGAAGATCAAACAACTTGGGTATTAAGTTTATTCAATCCTAACATATTGTCAATTTCTCTTAAAACCAATAGTAAAGGATTGAAATTGGACATTGAATTTCTCCAATTCACTAGTAAGAGTCTTAACGGTTGACCTATGGTTGATTATAACCTTAATGTTTTGATTATAACAAACAAACCCATCTTATTTACTAACAATTCAATTTGAGTGATTAAGTTTTCAAAGTTATAAAGATTATTTATCGAACTCAAATTGAAGAACAAGTGAAAGTAAAGCAAGCATTCGAGACGATAGCGCATTCGAGACAAATTTGCATACAACGATCAAATTGGAAATCACTCGAAGAAAACTATACCTTTGAAGATTAGAGTTTTAGATGTTGTTTAAACTTCTATTTATGTGTAAAGGTATAAACTCGTCAATCTTTAGCAAGTGCACAAAGCTCAACCTATATTTTCATAATTCATCACTTGCATAAAAATGATTTTGGAAAGATGAAACTTTTGATATAATCTTTACAATCCAAAATCAGAACATTTCGGTCGACCGAAATATATATTGGACGACAGAAATAGAGGTAAATACCGGTTGTGAAAAGGCTCACCAGATTTACACTTTGCTCACCGGATTTGCACAAAGATTCGGTCGATCGAAGTATACCGGTCGACCGAAGTATGTTCGACCGAAATGTTAAAATTGCTCAGCCGAAGGTCCAACGATTAGAATTATACAACGGCCATATTAACGTTTCGATCGACCGAACTTGATCAGCCGAAAGTACCTGAGGTTCAACTTTTTGATCTATAAATACCCATCTCTTTTGCATTGAACCTTAAGAACTTATAAGAGAAATTGAAAGAGTATTTTTGTTGATAATCTTTGAGCTTACTTAATTATATATCTATTTCATTTATCAAAAGAATCTCTTGATTGATCCAAACTTGTTTCATCTATTTTTATCAAGAATTCTATTTTGCAAGAAAACTTCAATCTCATTTATTTTCTATTCTTGAAAAAGGTTTTCTTTGCCAACACTTATATTGAAGCGTAAATCTCTCTTCATACTTAACTTGTATTATTTGTTAAGAAAGATCAATTGGTTGAAAACTTTGATATAAGATCTTAACTTTCGAACTTATCAAATATTTTGATATATTTGTGGCGTTCAAACCTAGAACTTATCAAAGGATTAGGCACCCTTTGTAGCGTTCGCAAATCGAAGTTCGTTAGTTTTGTAATCAAGAGATGTTTCAAATTTCGTTCTTATTTGGTTGTTTGGTTCAATAATTTGCGGGTCGAGATCCTGTCATCTAAAACTTGAATTTGAACTTTCCCGGCGTTCTCAAATCATTCCGCGAGTTCCATGCGATTTCCCAACTGAGATCTCATCACTAAGTGTTGAAAAAGTTTCAATAACAAATTCACCCCCCTCTTGGTTAGTTATTCTTGGGCTAACATTAACATTAACTTTTGAAGACTCTTTCTCTATCCTTAACTCATTCAATCTACTACTAGGTTCCATAAGTTTGTCTCCTAAACTCTCATTTTTAACTCGAGTTTATACATTTCTTTAAAGGCAGAGCTATTCAACTTAAGACATTCCTCAAACAATTCATCGAACGCATCATAAATGTCATGCTCATCTTTGGATTTTTCCTTTGAAGAGTCATATTGCTCTATTTCCTCAAGTAACTACTTATTCTTAAATAGAGAAGTGAATGCCATATCCATTCCTTATCAAAAATGAAGTTCTTACTTTGATTATTGGTGTTAGAATTATGATCAGTGAGAGTAGCATTCATAGCATTACCTATGATTTTCTTATAACTTGGGCACTCAAATTTATGACCAAAACCCTAACACCCATGACACCTCATAGACCTCTTCTAAGTGTCTCTAGCATCACTATTATCTCTTTTATTTTTTTCTAGATGTACTAGATTTACCTTTAAATCTCATAAAATGGCTCTTACTGTTTTTAATTTTCTAGCAATGTAGGCAATCTCATCATCCTTAAGTTTGTCATCATTAGTGGTGTCACTATCTGCTTCTCTAAATAGTTTCAAGGGCTAAAGATTCGTATTTCTTAGACTGAGGTAGGCTAAGTTTATATGTTTGGAGAGATCCTGGAAGTTCTTCTATCTTAATTACATCTAGGCCTTTGCTTTCTTATAAACTTATGTCTAAATCTCTCGGGCAGGAATTTCGTAATTTTCCTCGCAATTTTAACCTCGAGGATTCTCCCATCTAGGTTGAAACTAGAATTTATAATATCATTCAATTGAGCATAGAATTCATCAATGAGAGTAGCATTCATAGCTTTACCTATAATTTTCTTATGACTTGGGCACTCAAATTGATGACCAAAACCCTAGCACCCATGACACCTCAGAGACCTCTTCTAAGTGTCTCTAGATCACTATTCTCTCTTTTATTTTTTCTAGATGTACTAGATTTACCATTAAATCTCTTGGAAGGGCTCTTAATGTTTTTAAAATTTTCTAGCAATGCAGGCAATCTCATCATCCTTAAGTTTGTCATCATTAGTGGTGTCACTATCTGCTTCTCTAAATAGTTTCCTAGGGCTAAAGATTCGTTTTTCTTAGACTGAGGTAGGCTAAGTTTATATGTTTGGAGAGATCCTACACATTCTTCTGTCTTAATTACATCTAGGCCTTTGCTTTCTTATAAACTTATGTCTAAATCTCTCAGGTAGGAATTTCTTAATTTTCCTCACAATTTTAACCTCGAGAATTCTCTCATCTAGGTTGAAACTGGAATTTACAATATCATTCAATTGAGCATAGAATTCATCAAAAGATTCATCCTCTTTTATCCTAATTTTAACCAGATGCGTCTCTCAATGTCATCAATTCTATGCGTATATGTAAATCTAATTATCTATAATTAAATTACGAACATGCAAGCATGCACTAATTCACAAAGATAGTCATATATGATTCCGTAGAGAATACTGAGATCTCTATCAATTATCGGACCATATGTTATTTATTACTATGAGTTAATTTACATTGAATCTCTGGAAAATAAAATAATTCACAAACACATCCTAATGGTGATCAGTCGTCAAAATGCAATAAGTAATAATAAACAATCAACTGAAATAACAAGAATTTAACAAAAAAATGAGCAATTCCAAATTAATATAATGTTAATAATTGTTTTTAGCCAAACATGATTGAAAATAAAAATGTAAAGTCTATACGTAAACCGGATAGAGAGATTAAAAAGATGAATATATCCCTCCAATCTAGAATCTCATCAATGATCATGAATTGCTTCATCTTCTCTAATTTGCCTGGAATATGGATGAATTTTTCATTGTAATTGCTTCAAGATGATCTAATATGATGTATGTGGTGGTAGATATTCTATATCGGGGTTATCATATTTATACAAGTCTTCAAAATTCCAAAAATATGTTATTGAAATATAGCAAAACCCTAACAATTGAGTTTCCAATTAGAAGAAGGAAAGTGGGTAGCACGGGGTGGCACCTTGGCATCAAGATTAATTTCAAAAACTTGAGGAGAACCTACGAAACGTTCCCACCTCTTATAGACTTGGCGCTAGGTATTTACATCACAAGTCCTCAATTTCTTCAATTTGGTCCCTCAACTTTCCAAATTATCTTAATTGATCTCTAAATGTTTTATTTCATCCATTTTGGCCCCCGAACATTCAAGTGTTAAATTTGGCACCATAACTTGTGAAATTGTCTAATTGAGCTTCCAAGTCTTCCAATTAAGTCCTCTCATTTTCCTTGAGTCATGCAATTCCACCTTTTGTTTCACAATTAAGCTCCAAAACATAAGTAAAAAAATCAACTACATGTAAAAAAAAGTCACTTATATGTTAAAAAATATCTTTAGTAAGTAAAAATTTATGCGCAAGTATACTTACAAGGAAAAATCTACTACGAGTAACAAAATTTCATTTGTAAATAAAATATACGGTTAAAAGTAAAAAAAATTCAATTATAAGTAATGAATGACATAAAATCAAAAATTAATTATATAAAAAAATTATTCATGATTAAAAAGTAATTTAAATAAAAATTTTGTCGTAATTTTTTAATAAATGAATATTTTTATGATGTGGTATAACCTAAATATTAATCTAATATGCACATGCTAGCTGCATGCAAAATTTGCAAAGAACTTTACAATGGTGAAAAATAGTATCTATACGTTGAACTTATTTCATATATGGGTTGGTGAAATTAATGAAATTTAAGTTAGAGATTGTTTGACATGACTTCTACTTTTTACAGAAGAGCTTTTTTTTTTTTTTTTTTTAGGAAATTAACTTAGAGCAACTTACTCTAAAAAAATTTCCGACCTTATAAATTACTATCAAAAAGTTATTCAAACAAATTAAAACGTAGTTTCTTAATTTTAAAAGTAACTTTTCATTTTCAAAATCTTGCCAAATGAGCCCTTAGACACTCAGCTTTGAACGTTTGTTACAATATGATTATTTTGTCTATATATGTTATTTGACTGGTAGAAAAACAAATTAGTTAAAAAAATATAAATATTTAATTGTTAAAAAAGGAACCCAAACGAGATAAGCCAAATATGCTAAACATATATTTAGCACTTGCTCGTTATTTTCAAAATATATTTTTTTATTTTTTTATTTTTAATCATACATTTTTTTTAAAATAATATTACACGTAAATCTAAAATATTTTCTTATTTTTTAACCATACATTTTTCATTAAATCACTATTTCAAAATAATTTTTTGACAAGAAAAATGGTGTTTAAACAAGCTCTTAGTAAAATTAATTGGGGTTAATATCATTGCAAACAAACAAAAAATAAAAATTTCATTGTTTGTTAAAGGACCTTATTTGAAAATGGCCCAGTCAAAAGACTTTATTTCCACATTGACTTTTCTTTAGTTGCATATTTTCATATTGGTCTATTTGAGTTCAAAAGACAAAAATGTCCTTATATGAATAAAACAATTACAAAATATGGTTTTGTTAAAAAGACAATACTATCATTTTTAGTCAAGAAATAAAAACCAAATACTCCTACATAAAATTACAAAATCTGCTCAAACACAGATAAAAACTCTCTCATCTTCTTCACTCTGAAAATTTCAAAAATATCAATAGTTGAAGAAAAAAAAATATTTTTTCTGTCAATTACTTCGAACCGGTAAGTATATTTACGTAAATTTAATTTCGTTTTTGTTGTTTTTACTCGATATAATTAAGATTTGACATATGTAACAGACATAATTTTTTTAACAGATATATAAATTTTTTTAAGCATGAACGGCAAAAAAATTCATCTGCATAACTGTTCAAATTCGCCTTAAAATCGACCGTTATTAATTGTCGAAAAAATCGACTATTAACAGCCGAATTTTGGTTGTAAACAGCCCAAAATTTGGCTTTTAATTCAGCTGTTTTGTTTTTTAAATATCAGTTAAGTTGAATTTTTGAATGAATGTTTACAAAATTCTATTTTGCCATGCACAGATATGAGGATTATACTCCTGATTTATTATTTCAGTGATTTTGAATTGGATGAAAATAATCGATGGACATGAAAATGGACGGATAACATACGAGATAGTATGGCAACACATATATAAGAGAGACTACATCGTACGAGAAACTGTACCATGATATATAGAACAAGCTGAATGTCGATTCATCTTGATACAGTATGGTACTGAGATATCGATTCAGAGAGAATTTGCCATATTCAATTCCACCTTTAAAGGTTACATCTGATATTGAAGTGAATTATCTGTTTAAGTTGAACAAAATACAAGCAACATCGATTTTCGTGACTTTACATCGATTTTCCATTAAACATCGATTTCAAAATAATGCAAATGATTTTTGGGATGCAATGTAGATAGTTCGTGAGGATGACGCTAATATTCTCGAGATAATTGTTCTTCATCGTGACATCACTGCAACGCACATAATTCAATTGATAGTTTAGGACAACGAGAATGTAAATGAATTTACGAATGAGAATTTAAATGCTTTATCCCATCAGAGACATGAGTTGGGTGGGAGCTCAGGGACCGGAACGAGCGGACCTTCATCTAATTCTTCACGTGTGGTTCCCAATGATGAAGATCTGCATGTTGAGCAACTGTTTGAAATGAAGAAAGATTTGCAGGAAGCTGTGCACCTGTTGGCATTGAAATTCAACTTTGAGTTCTAGGTAAAGAAATCAAACAAATCCTTGTTAACACTTGTTTGCATCAATGACAGTTGCAGTTGGTGGTTGCGAGCGACTAAGATGGATATGAATGAAAATTTTGGAGATTGCAAGTATACACAGAAGCATACTTGCGAATTGGGGTTTCATCAGTACGATCACAGGCAAGCTCGATCATGGTTTATTGGTCGACAGATAATGCACAAGTATCAGGACCCACGGACAATCTACAAACCTTCGGACATCATTAATGACGTTCGACGAGAGTATGGAGTAGTCATAAGCTACCAGAAGGCCTGGAAGGCCAAAAAATGCGCGTTGGAGGATTTAATGGGCTCAGCCAATTAGTGTTATGCTAAATTAGTCGGATACTACCATAATTTGTGGACAACTAATCACAGTTCCCCTTATTTCATCGAGACGGAAGGCAAGAATTGCTTTAAGTATTTATTCATGGCTCTTGGACAATGCATTAGCGGATTTAAAGATGCGATGCGACCCGTAAGTTTTGTTGACGATACAACTCTGAAATCGAGATACGGTAATGCGAACCCCGTAGCAACTATGACTACGAAACCCACAACGAGATTGATGCGGAACCCAAGAACACCAATAAAATTCGGGTTGGACTTAAACCCAACAAAGTGAACTAAAAAACCCAACAATATCGATGATGCGCTGAACTCCTTGATTACATAATTGAAGAACTCTCGTACCGATGTTTGAATGCCATAAAGATTATTCTTTTTTGATAAGTTTGATAAAAATGTTCATGGAAGAACAAAGTAGAAAGCAAAAGCCTTTCAATTTAATTCAATATCAAAGTTGTTAATACAATAAGAATAAAAATCTTATTTATATTAAAGCAATAAATCCCAGGAAATCTGAAAAATACGAAATTCTAGAGTCCTAAAATATAGAAATTACCAAAAATAAGAATTATAGTCAAAATAAACAATATCGCCAAAATAGGAAAATCGACTTCAGTTTTGTACCAAGCTACCGCTTGGTTATAAGCAAAGCGACCGCTTGGTTTGGAAAATTCACCTCCTGGATTCCCTGAATGGTTCTGAGCGACCGCTTGGGATTTGTTCCAAGCGACCGCTTGGAATAACTTTTCTCCACTGGACAGCTTTCAATATTTTGGTCATAACTTTCTCTACTGATATCCGATTGAAGTGATTCAAAGTGCATTGGAAATATAACTCAAAGAGATACAACTTTCATTCATACATAATCCTCTATGTCGATCATTTACTAGGTCAAAAATAGGTTTCAATATGAGACTGAAAATAATTGCATAACTTTCGTGTTGATTCAATTGGTTTTCGGCGTCGACCCAAACATGAAATTTGTTCATTGGCATGTTGTCTTCAACCCCATGTGTCCCCTTTCCCGAGCATGCATTTGTATGACTTTGTGCGACGTTATTAACCACGTTATCAGCCCTAAACACCTTCGAACGAGCCCTCAACTTCTTCCCAATGAACATTGCACTTTTGATCGCCCGGGGCCTATCCTGGCTCATATCATCCTCTCTCTCTTCAAAAGGATTCGTCCTCGAATTCGTACCTTCAATACTCAGATTATACCCTTTACTCCCAATCAGGTCAAGAACATGGAACGGTTCATCTCCTCTAGGATGCAGTTTGGACCTCTTCTGAATTCTTCACCTCCTCTGTAGTATGAACACCCAATAACCAGCACATAGATCAAAGTGTGCTCCTCCCAACGGCTTCCTTCTGTAAGTTTGTGAAGTTCCCAAAATAATCTCCATTAACATGTCACTGTGCTTTCTCCATGCCTTATGATGTCTCAGTGATTGTAACAATGTCAATGCAAATGATCCCTCGTTTCCCTTCTGTTCAACCTTGTTGATTAATCTACTGCATATAAATTTCTTTGGATTCTTGATGGTTTCTAGCGTAGCCCGGATCATATCACTCTTTCTCTATTCGAAAGGATTCGTCCTCGAATCCATGCATTGATAGCCAATTTGAAGTTCAATCCCTGGATCGGGTGGTATTCCAATGGGATAGTTTGCTGGAAATAATTCTTCGGTAACCTGCAAAACAGAAGTATTCAAAATAGGGAGGGAATTATTAGTTTTCGCCAACTCCTCCTCAACTTCAGGCTCTTTTTCATCTAAGCTAACTTCTAACTCCTTCTTCCCCTCCAAAGTTTCTTCTTCAATTTCTTTTTGCAACTCCGTCTTCCCTTCTGGATGTTCACTCTCAACTTCCCTTTTACTCTCTTGTGGCATCTCTGTTTTTTTCTTACAATCAACCACCTTACTATGTTCTCTCAAGCTCTTTTGACTAATTGAGTCACTAAGCTCTGAAAGGTCACGCTCATAATCCAACATAGTCCTTTTGCTTGACATATTACCAACATGTTCCACACTTGGTGTTTCTCCTCTTGAATATCCAACTCCACTATATCTTCTAGGCTCATCTCGACATTCCCGATCACGTCGATCCCTCCTACAAAAATGATTAGGCGCATAACGCTTCCTCATAATATTCCTCAACTCATCACAAGTTTCAATATTCATCTCACCACACTTTCGCCTAGATGTTGTTAATTGATCCCACCAAATCACAGCATAGTCTACGAATGAGCTCACAATCAACCTCAATTTTCTCTCCCCGAAATAATCATGGCACTCAAACCTCAATTTTACTTTTTCTTCCCATGCCACGCATGCCTCAGGATCATTCCTACCCTTAAATTGTGGAATTGTTATTTTTGCACCTCCCATCCTCCTATTAACACCAACTTCACCCAAATTCCTACATTCCCGTCTCTCCCGACTATTCACATTAAACACATCATCGCCTTGATCTCTATAAGTTCTATTCAATTCTCCATCCCACATATCTAACACTCTCCCCATATCCATCAACATTATTTCCAATCGATCCATCCTATTACTTATATTGACTCTAGGATTCAAAAGGATTTGAACTAGACAACTGTGGGTTGAAATTTTTTTTTTTATTCAAGAAAGTGGTTCTTGAATTGGAGTTTGAATTGGATTGAACACAATGAATTTTGGATTATAAGATAGATGATAGGATATTGATCAATTTCCAAGAAGTAAAAAAAATAAAAAAAAATAATTTTTTTAATTTCTGACGTGAACAGTACCCCCCGTGAACAGTAATTTTTTTTTTTTTTTACAAAACTTGAAAATTTGACTACGAGAAAGACAAAGAAAACGGAAATTGATTTGGACTCAAATTGAGCACAAAAACAACTTTTGAAATTTTTTTTAGATTTTTCTGGATCAAAAATTCAAAATAGAATACTGGACACAAGAACACGAAGAACACCAAAGAAAGGAAAACAAAGACTCAACAAGAAATAAAAGATAGAACCTGATTAGATTGGAGCCTTTGCTCTGATACCAACTGGTGCGAACCCCGTAACAACGGTGATTACGAAACCCACAACTAGATTGATGCGGAACTTAAGAACGCCAATAAAATTTGGGTTGGACTTAAACTCAACAAAGTGAACTAAAAAGCCCAACGATAATGATGATGCGCTGAACCCCTTGATTACATAATTGAAGAACTCTCATACCGATATTTGAACGCCACAAAAATTATTCATTTTTGATAAGTTCGATAAAATTGTTCATGGAAGAACAAAGTAGAAAGCAAAAGCCTTTCAATTTAATTCAATATCAAAGTTGTTAATACAATGAGAATAAAAATCTTATTTATACTAAAGCAATAAATCCTAGGAAATATGGAAAATACGAAATTCTAGAGTCTTAAAATATAGAAATTACCAAAAATAAGAATTATAGTTAAAATAAACAACCTCGCCAAAAATAGAAAATTTGCCCAAAATTTGTACCAAGCGGTTGCTTGGTTATGTTCCAAGTGGTAGCTTGGAAGACCAACTTTTCTCCAGATTGGTTTCGGTAATGGCTGGGCGGTAGCTTGTTAATTACTCTAAGCGGTCGCTTAGGGTTCCGGGTGGCCCTCCGGACAGCTTTCAATATTTTGGTCATAACTTTCTCTACCGACGTCCGATTAATGCGGAACCCAAGAACGCCAATAAAACCCGGATTGGACTTAAACCCAACAAAGTGAACTAAAAAACCCAACGATATCGATGATGCGCTGAACCCCTTGATTACATAATTGAAGAACTCTCATACCGATGTTTGAATGCCACAAAGATTATTCATCTTTGATAAGTTCGATAAAATTGTTCATGGAAGAACAAAGTAGAAAGCAAAAGCCTTTCAATTTAATTCAATATCAAGGTTGTTAATACAATGAGAATAAAAATCCTATTTATAGTAAAGCAATAAATCCCAGGAAATTTGAAAAATATGAAATTCTAGAGTCCTAAAATATAGAAATTACCAAAAATAAGAATTATAGTCAAAATAAACAACCTCGCCAAAATAGGAAAATCGACTTCAGTTTTGCACCAAGCTACCACTTGGTTATAAGCCAAGCGACCGCTTTGTTTGTAAAATTCACCTCCTGGATTCCCTGAATGGTTCTGGGCGACCGCTTGGAATAACTTTTCTCCACTGGACAATTTTCAGTATTTTGGTCTTAACTTTCTCTACTGATATTTGATTGAAGTGATTCAAAGTTCATTAGAAAGATAACCCAAAGAGCTACAACTTTCATTCAGACATAATCCTCTAATTCGATCATTTACCAGGTCAAAAATAGGTTTCAATATAAGACTGAAAAAGTTGCATAACTTTCGTGTTGATCCAATTGGTTTTCGGCGTCGACCTAAACATGAAACTTGTTCATTGACATGTTGTCTTCAACCCCATGTGTCGCCTTTCCCGAGCATGCATTTGTATGACTTTGTGCGATGTCACTAACCACGTTATCAGCCCTAAACACCTTCGGATGAGTCCTCAACTTCTTCTCAATGAATATTGCACTTTTGATCGCCCGGGGCCTATCCTAACTTATATCATACGGGGACAAGCTGATTTTTGCTACATGTCAAGATCCCAACATCCAAATTTACCCACTTGCATTCAGCGAGTCGACAGCGAGAATGATCTGTCAATGCGTTGGTTCTTTACGAAGCTTAGGGAAGTGATCAGGGAAGTCGATGATCTTGCCTTCGTAACTGATCGGGGTCATTCTCTAATAAATGCTATCGTTGAAGTTTTTCTCGAGGCACATCATGGGTACTGCATGTACCACATACAGGGTAATCTAAAGACTTGATACCGGGTCAAGGCGTCGTTTTATTATTCAGGAGGGCGGCCGAAGCTGACAATGTCGAGGAATTTAATAAGTTTATGGTCGAGATAGGAAATAAGTCATTGCCGGCATGTGATTATCTTACAAAAATGGGGATAGAACATTGGGCGCGATCACATTTTTTAGGACATCGGTACAATTTGATGACGTCGAACAACGTGGAGTCTTTGAATATATTGCTCAAGAAGGATCGAGAGTTACCAATTCTCACAATGATTGAGAACATCCGTACCAAGCTGCAGCAGTGGTTTCACGTACGATGTACGGAATCGCAGAACAGCTCGAACTGACTGATAAGGGGATTTTACACACTCATTTGAGCAATTAAAATTGATTATTTGTTGTCAAACTTGATGAAACATGGCTTAATCCTATCTATATATTGTTTGTAGGTAACAATCAACG
Organism: Osmanthus fragrans; assembly: GCA_019395295.1. Taxonomy (NCBI): domain Eukaryota; kingdom Viridiplantae; phylum Streptophyta; class Magnoliopsida; order Lamiales; family Oleaceae; genus Osmanthus; species Osmanthus fragrans. Next base: position 20,195,853 of record CM033359.1, on the reverse strand, counting down.
AAAGATGCAGAAATAAAGACAATGAGCGGGAAAAAGAACTCATTCGCGTCAAATGCAAAGTTCAGGGACTGAAATGCAATACTTCAAAAGCAGTGTTGGAGTGAAAAATGATGATTTGGGAATGCTAAAAGTCAATTGGAATTGAAGAGAAGCCAACAAGATAAGGAATTTTGGAAATGATCAAAACACGTACATGAAAAAGTTACCCAAAATTTGTACTATGCGTACGGAAGGTGCTAAAAATCCTCGACTGAAATCATTTGGATTGCATTGTGCGTACTCACATATAGAACCATGCATACGCATGGTTAAAAGCTGGTAAAAATTTCAATTTCCTTATTCTGTTTTGGAAATATTTTTGAATGATTTTCGTTAGACCTATTTATCTAAAAAATCGTCGAAAAAGAAAGGGGACCTAATTTTGGAGATTGTAAGCCTACTTTTGAGAGAAAATAGAGAATTTTACATTGAAGAAAAGAGAATTCATCGCTTGGATCCAGATTTGAAGGTAAAGTTGAAGATTTTCAGATTTTCTTCATCATTTTATGATTCGGGTGATGTCTTTCTTTTAATTTCTTTGTAATTTCTACATGAATATGCTAGGCTAAATCTTTTGTATTGGATGAATGATGAAACTGGTTGAATCTTTGTTTTAATTCGAGATTTAGTATTTTATTTATTAATTCTTGTATTGTGATTTTAGTAATATGCATAATGATATTATTTTAATGCTTGCGCACCATTAGGATAATAAAGTTGCTTAGTTGTTGTGTAGAAAATCTCACGGTAGGTAGAACATTGTTATTGGGACACATGGGCGACAAATATTTGGAATAATATTTGTGGTCTGTGCGATCATGTATGATAATCCTAAATATTAATGCATGTTTGACATATGAATTCGCACTAGGAATATGATCGTCTCGTGGTAATCATGGGTTTGTTATATCTTGAAAAAGAATAATAAATAAATGTGAAATTATGGATTGTCACAGTTGCATGAATTAAGAAATTGAACATTAGTCGAGAATTAGAATTAAGAATTGATCAGTGGAGTCGGAAATCCACTACTTTCACACATTTGAATTTTAAACCAAGTTTTCATAGATTTTTTAAATTTAATCACAATTTCACGAATCTTCTCTTGGTTACAACTATGAATTAAACCTTATTTCTTGTGGGATGATAACTCTCTCATCACAATTATTACTTGTACAACGAACCCGAACGCTTGCAGGATTTTAACGAACACTGGCTTGTCCCGGCTCAAGAGGATAAACTGTTCAAGGCCAGAGAGGTTGTGAGGAAGTTGATTGTGGAACCGCTTGACGAGTCGCTCTTCTCCGTACAATGTGAACGTCATGTGGCATACATGGTGGACCTGACTGACAACACATGCACTTGTACTCGATTTCAGCTGAAGAGTTTTTCATGCGAGCATGCAGTCACAGTAGCTTTGGACATAGGCTTTGCAGTGAGAACATTATGCTCTCATTATTATATGGCTGATTATTGGAGAGCTGCATATGCTGAAACTATATTTTCCCTAACGAACGAATCCGATTGGAAAGTTTCTGACCGTATTCTCCCACTTAATAGTTTGTCGCCACCAATAGTTGAACCGCATGAGCCTGGGCATCCACGAACTTCTAGAATACCCTATACTGGAGAGTTTCCTCGACCACGTCGGTGCGGCAAATGTAGAGCAGTTGACCATGCTCGCTAAACTTGTACGAGTCAGATTCCCATGAACGACAATTAGTCGAGCATGTAATGGTGTTGCTATAAAATGAACAATTAATCGGCAGATAATTTTTTTCAATAGATGTATAATTTTTTTAAGCATGAACGGCAAAAAAATTCATCTGCATAACTGTTCAAAATCGTCTTAAAATTGACTATTATTAACTGTCCCAAAAATGGGCTGTTAACAGCTGAATTTTGGGTTTTTAACAGCCCAAAAAATGGGTTGTAAATAGTTGAATTTTGGGCTATAAACAGCTGAGTCAGCTGTTTACAGCCCAAAATTCGACTGTTAATTCATCTATTTTTTTTTAAATATCAGTTAAGCTGAATTTTTGAATGAATGTTTACAAAATTCTGTTTTGCCATGCACAGATATAAGGATTATACTCTTGATTTGTTATTTCAATGATTTTGAATTGGATAAAAAAAATCGATGGACGTGGAAATGGAAATGGACGGATAACATACAAGATAATATGACAACACATATAACAGAGACTACATCGTACCAGGAACTGTGCCATGATACACAGAACAAGCTGAATGTCAATTCATCTCAATACAGTATGGTACTGAGATATCAATTTAGAGAGAATTTGTCATATTCAATTCCAACTTTAACGGTTACATCTGATATTGAAGTGAATTAATTAATTATTTAATATTTAACTTTGATTATTATCAAATTAAAATTATTTATTTAATTATATACATTTAATTTGCTAATTTGATGAAATAAAATATCTAATTTTGATAATATTTCGATATTGGCAGTCATTTCATACATAAATAAATGAACAAAATTCAATTTTCAATATTACAAAATTCAATTTACAATATTTACAAGTATTAAATAAATGAATCAACAATTAAATGTACAATGTTTACGGATCACACTCAAATTCGTACAAATCGCACGCTAATTTATTCCTCAAAATTTGTATCCATGCTTGGTTGATTTCATTAACCTTATGTCCTATACTCAAAAATTCAATGTACTTTGTTGCAAAAATGCCGCAATCACCCCTACAATTGAATAATAAACGTGTTAGTTCGATACCGTATAGATAAAAACTAAGCTTCCAAGTTAAAACAAAATATAAATACTTACGATCTCGACTGTCTCGCCGTCGTCTGGTCCCGCATGATGACTAGCTTGTCATTAACAATCACACCCGCTCGAGCAACCATCAACGAAACGATCACTGCAAGCGGCTCTAACTGCTGCTCGAGCTGGCCCTGTGCCAGACATGAATGGTTGGAGTCGTACACTTACAATGTGGAGTCAGCAAAAACAATCTTCACGGCAATGGTACGACTATTCACGATCGCTGGAACGTATATATGTGTACAAGCCTCCCATGCCTTTTCCCCGAGCCTCGGCAACATCCCTACGACCCATTCGGCCATTTATTTAGGCAGCACGTACTCATTACCCCTATGTTGCAGCAATTGATATTGAATGGTAACAACACCAAAAAACTCTATGCTTAGTATGAGTTGGCCGAGAATGTCGAACGATCACGGATATCGTTGAGCTCGATCTCGCAATAAGTCCCTGACCAACTCGATGTGCTACATCAAAAACACCAATAAAAAACATAGGGAGTTATAATTTACATAAATAAAAAAAATTATGTATACATAATAAACAACAATATTGACTATTTAACTTATATCGTCAGCGAGTCACGTCCCCAACATGGTGATGTTGTGAAACCACTTGTAGGTATCCACGATCGTCTTCCCCCAAACGGTGCGGCTATCTTTGAAAAAAAAAGAATTTTTTTAAAAAAAAATATAGATGGGTGAGTATAGCATACTTCACTAAAATTGTAAAATACTTACCCGGGCTTAATTGTCATCCACTCTATCTTGAACGATTTCCATTTGGCTGTGTCCACCTTACGGAATAGATTGGGATACGTCCCGTCGACGAACGTCCTCCTCTTCACCTCGGTCGTGAAGGGAGAAATGACTTATTGCGAAGGTAACCTGACCCTTTTACCGACCATCTGCTTTGGGGCATCAACGACACGCCTTTTCCCAGCAACCCTGTCAGGAGTACGCTCGTCCTCCACCTCGGGGACCACCGTCTACTCGAGGCTCCCCAACACCACCACCATCGGGGTCACCCCCTCGTGGCTCCCCACATCCTCCTGGGCCGCTCCCTCCATCCTACCCTCCTCCGGGGCCATTGCCTCTGTCCTACCCTCATCCTGGCTCCCACCACTACCGCCATCGGGGTTTGCTCTGGGCTCCCCACCTCCACTGCCATCGAGGTCACTCCCTCGTGGCTCCCTACCTCCTTCGGGCCCGCTCCCTCCGTCCTACCCTCCTCCGGGGCCATTGGCTCTGTCCTACCCTCATCCTAGCTCTCCACCACCACCACCATTAGGGTTTGCTCTGAGCTCCCCACCTCCACCGCCATTGGGGTCACCTCTTTTGGATCGAGCTCTGGTATCCCCTGCCTCCATCACCGGGGCCACCATCGAATCCACCCATAACCTCTATAATGCATCATCTGACTATAAGGGTGAGTGACCTCAATCTTCATGACCCTCTCCGTCACCCCGTCTAATACCCTCTTCATCACCTCGTCTATCACCATCTACGTCGTCACGTCTATCACCCCCTCGTAGTCCTACTATATAGCCTTAGAGCGCTACGATCTCCACGTCAAGGTCTGATATATGACAATGTAGCAATGCAACATCTTGATGTAAACTCGATATCTCGCCACTCATCTCTCGATGCATCTCCCCTACCTCCCCTCTGATATCTCGTATCGCCCCTACCTCCCCTCTCATCTCCTCCATAAATTCGGCCAGAAGGACATATAGATCACCATGTGCAGGAGATCTACGCGGGGTCATGCCTGGGTGGAAGAGAAGGAGATCTCATCATCGGAGGTGATGATGGCCTCGACGACTGTGATGCTTTCAGGGACAGTGATGCCCTCAGAGGCGGTGAGGCCCACAGAGGCGGTGAGGCCCTCGGGGGAGAAGATACCCTCGACGGAGGTGATCGTCGATCTACTGGATCGCGCTCCTACACGAATGAGAACATTAAAAATTATTATATTTAATGAAAATCGGCTAACGCATACAAAACTGTAATGAAAAAATTATATTCAATTCACGTACCTCATCTCGATCCATTATGAAATCAGACACCCAGTCGGTTTCATCGTGCAGAGCGGCCAATTCACGTACATATCCAAGACCATCCTCCTCTATCGACAGCATCAACTCTGTTATGACTTGAAGCTGACATACCAACATTTCGACAAGTTAATGATCACGTCATCATATTTTGGAGCTATACACAACATAAATTGCAAATGTATCATCTAACCTGAGGGTCGTCGAGGAGAGGTGATAGCCTTTTGCTACTTGGACATCCATCTGCTCGCCAATGATGCATTCGAGGACAGCTTGTCTCCCCTCGCCTCGCAAACTGGGTACCAAGGAGGGGGACAGTCTCGTATGCCCATATCTGCAACACATACAATTATCATATTCATATTTATTGTAAACAATATTTTTATAATAAATTATGTAAAACATTTACCTGCCAAGGTTAATCCGTGCACATCGTATTTTCCCATCATCCCCTTCGGCCTCGAGTGTGATCTGGTGAAGACGTGCACCGTCAAGGTCGAAGTGGAGGGCATCGCCGTCGATTGGACGCAGCAATCGGGGCATTGATGATTTGCCCCGAGAACTGTACATGTCTCAACTCGTACAGGGCTCAAAGAAATGATCGTTGAAGCATATCCGCATGCTGCTCATCCAGCAGCTCCAACACGAAAGTGTAACTGCCAAGGCTACCGTTCCAGGTAACCTTACTCGACATATGTATCAATGTTACATCTAAGTGATACTCCATGTTGGAAAAAAAATTTAAATATTAGCACATCGAACATAAGATAATGGAAAACAGCATAATCTCATAAAATAAAGTGTACCGAATTGTTACAACTACACGGAAGAAATAATTTAAAAATAAAAAATAAAAGGAAAAAAAATTGCTAATTCCGTTAAAAAAATATTTCATTAACAGAATTTTAAATTAAAAAATGTAAGGGGGGAAAAAAGAGTTTGCTAATTCCGTTAAAAATAATATTTCATTAGCAGAATTTTAAATTAAAAAATTTAAAGGAAAAAAAGAATTAGCTAATTTGTTAAAATATAATATTTAATATTGGTAATTATCAAATTAAACTTATTTATTTAATTATATATAAATTTTATTCAATTACGTAAAATATTTAATTATATAAATATTTATTTAATATTCGATTTATTAAATTATTAATACAATTTAAAAGAAAAAAAAGAATTTGTTAATTCGTTAAAATATAATATTTAATATTGGTAATTATCAAATTAAACTTATTTCTTTAATTATATAAATATTATTCAATTACGTTAAACATTTAATTATATAAATATTTATTTAATATTCGATTTAATAAATTATTTAATTATATAAATTTTATTCAATTACGTAAAATATTCAATTATATAAATATTATATAATTACGTAAAATATTAAATTTTTTAATAAAAAATCTGAATTATAAAAAAGGGTACAATACACAAACCCTATATATAAGAATCACTTTTCAAAACTAACAAATTTGTTAAATTATTTCAAAAATCAGGTGATAAATAAGTTTATTAAATATTAAATTATAATATAATATTCATTAATTATTTTCATCTCATGTCATCTTACCCATCCCATCTTATCACCCTACTACACCACCTTCCCTCCATCTCTCCATCGGTTCAGGCTACCACTCCGGCAACTGCTCCGGCAGCATTTCTGGCAGAGCTCCGGCGACTGCTCCGACAATTTTTATTTTTATTTTTTATTTTTAAATATGAGCTTCATTTCAAAAGCCTGAAAAATTATAAAAGGCAAAGACACACATTATTTCAAATTTATAATTGTGTTATCCGTGACCATACCTGTATTATAGGTGACCAATTCAGTGACTTTGTTTTCATGACCAACTTTGTTTTCGGTGTGACTAACTGTGACCAATTATGACTAAATGTGTATTCAGTGTGATCATCTGTGACTAGGTCAATCTCAAGTCACAATCGATCACAATCAACACAAAATTGGTCATAAATAGTCACAACAAGCACGTATTCGGTCGCATAGGATCACCACAAACAAATATGCACACCGTATACAAGTATTGCAATTCACTACCAACATCAACACAATAAACACACACTTGGTCACAGAAAGTTACAATTAACATACAAATGATTACCACCATCACCAACACCGTTTAATCCAAAAAATTTGTCTAAATAATTGAAAGAAAATTTACGCACTCTTCTGCCTCAAGGAAGAATTGTGGTAGCTAACTCTCAAGTTCACTTTTACAAATGTTTACTCTTGACTGGTTGATGTGAATTCCACTGCAACAACATCCATATTATGGATGTGCTCGCAAAAATGCCAACAGTTGTCAGATTTCCAATAGCCATAGTGCGGTAAATGAGGTACTCCGTCAAGAAATGGCCAATAGCATATATGACGGATAAAAAGGTTGCCAAATACAGAGGCTTGTTGTCAAGGTTGATTGCACAAAGAAAAACATAGAGTGCAAGTCAACAATGTCCAAACTCCAAATGTCCGTCTATGAACTTCAGTCATTGTGGTTTGGGAGAAAACAGCAATGCGAAGAGCCTAAATGTTGAAGAATCCGAACCATACTGATGCTTAATGAAGTAAACCCACCAGCATCAACCACCATCCAAGCAACTTCATCTTCACACACTTCCTCTGTCAACTGTCGAATTTGAGTTTCAAATAAAAACTTTGGTCAAAGATTTGGTTCTCGTTATACGCTCGGGGAAGAACCAGAACAATAGCTTGCAGTTCAAGCTACATGCCCCTTTATTTGCAATTCGAGGAGGCTCTAATCATCGTCGAGCTGCTGCGAGCGACTGCAGCTGCCAATGCAGTAGGCGACTGGTCTCACAAAACTCCGGCGAGAGAAGTGGTAGGTGGCCGGAATCTAAAGGGTGGGTGGGGAAGAAGTCATCGATCTGATTTTTGGATAAGAGAGTGCCGATCTAATTTTTGAGGAAGAGAGAGAGAGAGAGAGAGAGAGTGTGTGGGAGGGTTCACAAATGAATCATTAATTTGTTTCAATTAATTTAAAAATTAGTATTTATCACCTGATTATTGAAATTTAATCTTTCACCCACTTGTTTTTGAAATGTAATCTTAATAAGGTTTCTAGGTAATTTTCCCTAAAAAAAATGCCTGGGCCCAAAACAGGCCCAGGCGTACAACAGCCTGTTAACAGCATCGAAATGTTCCAGTCGCCGGAAATGGCGACGAAATCGCCATTTTCCGGCAATTTGAAGGTCCAAAATTGATTTTTTTCAACTACAACACCAAATCTTCTCTCCTATCACTATTATTCAAGCCAATCTACCCATATATTCAAGAAATATAGTCAAAACATACAAGATACACCGAACAAAATAAAAAATTTGAATAAAATCTTTGGAAAGTTAGGCTGCTAACCTTCTCCTTGGTGTTGGTGACTGGGATTTAGTTCTTTGCTGGCATAGGCGACTTCAACGGTCTCTTCGTCGACGTGGTTTCTTGGTCGGTTTAAAGAGAGATAGAGAGTGGTCGGTTTAGAGAGAGAAAATGTCGGTTTAGAGAGAAAAGTCTGTTTTGAGTGAATGGTGAGGGTATTTTTGACTTTTTGATAGTTTTTCTAAGTTTTACCAATTTTTCTTTTTCTTTTTTTATCTATTATGTGGTCAAACACCATTTTAGATATATTACCATTTCAACAGGCCATTGGGAGGTATTTCCTCCCCTAACACTGCAGACGGCTACACTGCACGTTGGAAACAAAACACTCACAGATCCGCCGCGCTCAAAAGTATTTAAGTTGGGTTTCTGATAATCTGATTTCTGAATCAAAGGGGGACCAAAGGGCTCCAACTTCGGTATATAGGCATTGTTTCTTGAAGAACAACGAATAGTTCCTGTCTTCTTGAAGACTTGAAGGTATGGATTTTTAATGATTGTGTATTATTATTGTATTTCTTCGATTCCTTTCCCAGAAAAATTCTCTGTTGCTTTGTGAAAATTAATCCAAACATTTTACTGGCTTTAGATTTTCCCTTGTGGAGATCGTGCTTCTGACAAAGTAGACTGAAAGGAGCCGTAATACCCAGTTCATTGGATCTTCAAATTTGAGTAATTAAACAACATAATTTTTTTTAAACATTATTAATATTATTTAGGACCTATGTATGGTGCAGCAGTCATGAGCATAAGATGTACTGGGAATAGTAGTCCGAATTCTGTATCACCGAACGCTTGCATCGATGTTCTGACTTAGGACCTTATCCTTTGCTCTAATAATGTATATGGCTGATGGCGTAGTTTTGATAGATGAGACTAGGATGTTTATAAAACATAATTTAAGACTTTGGAGGAGTACTTCGGTTCACTGTGCTGTTTTAAATTAATCTATACCATCAAACTTCACCACCCAGTCACCAGAATAGAATCTCAGATAAGAGATGATGTTGTTTTAGTCAAGTTTTCATATGATCATATCGCCAATCTCTTGGTTCCATTGATAGGGAAATAAAATATAAAGAATTCAAATTGGGGAATAATCAACAAATAGCAGAGTGCCCACTGGTTCATTTTAGGATGGAACTGAACTTATTCATTGTATCTGTAGGAACAATCCCTCGAAAAATCTTTGATTCGGACTCAGAAATCAACCAAACGAACACCAACTACCGGTTCGACCCAACAACCCTTTACACATTGGTTGCATCTAGTTTTCACCCCCACAAAGGAGGAAGATGGTAGTGGCAATATCACAAAGGGATGAAGAAGATGAAGCAATGGTAGAACTCTCAAAACCACCAAGAACGGCTCCTCACATTCTATTCTCTCTATTGCACACAACACATACCAACCCTAAACAAAACACAAGGCTATATATATCTGTGTCATTAGGTTTAGGCTTGGGCCAACGTCCAACAAATGAGTTAACACAAATAAATGGGCTAATGATATCGCCATCTGATATCAACCAAACTTAGGCTCTCCAAAGGTGTTTTCAACCAAACTTATTGGGTATCAAAAAATCCAACAATCTGCACATTGATTCCTTATAATCTTGCAAGCAAACAAAACACACAGTTTTATACTTGCATAATCAAGGTAACCAATAAAATTGGTATCACAGACCTTACCTTGTGTTTTCAACCTGAAACACATATCATACCTGTTCCATATACTCATAAAGGCTAAGATCAAGAACACCCAAGTAGAAGCAGATAATCACAGTGACAGTCAAGAGCAAATAAACTCGCGATGAAGATATACTATAGGATAACACATACAGATTTTTTCATAAACATGTTCACACAGAACCACAGATTAACACCAAGTTAATCAACACACGACCAACATATATGCAACAAATGCATAAATGACTTCACGAAAAGATCTCACCATACTTGACCTATCCCATTCCGTGTTGCTCACACCTCGAGAACACATATCTCTGCTCATCGCCCACCATGATCACTAGACTAATCACTCCACACATGTCTAAAAAGTAAGGCACAATAGATCCTAAGTTCTTGGGATAATCCTTTATTACCACATCGTTTCTCCCAAACTACGTGGATAATGAGGCTTCACCTAACAGAAGTGATAGAAGTGTCCTCTCTCACACTCCACCTGATCAGGGTCTCTTTCAGATAAATGATTTTTGACATTTGATCACATCTCCACTCATGATCCAAATGTCACACTCCACATCCCTCGCTACAAGATCACAATGTACCCCTAAACATTTATATTCCACCTCACCAATAGACATCCAACACATTGCAAGTGCATCATAAACTCACTATGACAAAACAATACTCTTTCGGTGACCACAAAGGTTAGAGCTCAATCTAAATTGACCCATGAATCACAAGGTTACTCCAATCACAAATGCTTAAAATATCCATAAAGGAAATGGTGAAGGTGGCACTCACAAAGAGAATAAAAGAAAAAGTTGGTTACTTCACCACACTCACAAAAGAGGCTCACAAAGAGAAATAAGATAACCCTACATGGCTGTCTCACATAAACTCACAAACCACATAGGCTCACAAAGATAAAAGAGAAAATGGCTATCTCTATTTCTTCTCACTACCACACTCTCTCACACCACTCATAGAGCAAACGGAGTACGCCACAACTCTAAACCCAATATGCATGCAAATACAGTACACAAAGTAATAAGATTACTCAAATTCATGTTAACATATCAAACACATTGGAATGCAGCATATAATCATGCATCTGAATTGAGCAATCACACACATGCAAAAAAGGAGTTACATACAGATGCACATACAATAACCGGATTTACTCTCACTAAACATCACATAGGTCATCACTCGACCTAAAGACAAATTTGCCTCACCTCTCTCCTCATCTTTCATTTTATTATCATCCCTAGGACTATTTAATTTCACCGTGTCCAAATTTTACCACAGTTAAAACAATATTACTTTTTGCACTTGCCTTAGACCTACATATGCCATCAATACCAAATAGTGACCACACGCAAAGTAAAGACATAATTCACACAAAATAGTAAAACAGATTTTCCTAAGGTCACATGTAATTCTAACAATGTAGAAAAAATTGGCAACAAATTCACAAAAAATTTAAAGCAAATAATTCCTAGGTCTAGCAACAGGCAATTGTTACCCGTTCATGGTAACCCCAAACCTAACGTCACCCCTACACAATAACTTCTAATGCGAAAAATAAATTATCCTACACAATAATTTTAACTGTAACAATAATAACAATGAAAGAATACGATACCGAGCGGACCACGTCTGAAAGTCCGTAAATATCGAGAGATGAGAATTCACTATCGAGAGGTCCATTTCCATTCGTCCTAAAGTCTCCAGCAACCGCGGCAACACGAAACGATACCTGGCACCCAGCGTCCAAAGGGCAAAAGCGTCCAACTTTCACCGTATTGCTTGAAACTGAAATTCGATAACATGCAGCGTCCGTCTCATCATTTGGAAGATTCTGTCTTTTGGCACCATTGCTGGATTTCGGCTGACGTGCCATCCATGCGCTCATCGGAGTTTCACGCAGCGGCGTCGGCGTCGAAATTTTTCGTCCCACCCTTTTTAATGCTCCTTGACCTGTTGAGTCCAACGATAGTGTCCGATTCTCCATCCAATCAATGGTTTCACGGGAAAATGCGAAAAACATATCAGGCAGATTTCCAAAAATTTGCCCAGAATTTTCTATCGGTTTCTAGCTTCGATTTCTGTAGTTTTCAGCCCGTTTTTCACCCAGAAAATCATAGATTTCTCAACAACACAAGCTCTGATACCTTTTGTAGGTACAATCCTTAGAAAAATCTTTGATTCGGACTAAAAAATCAACCAAACGAACACCAACTACCGGCTCGACCCAACAGCCCTTTACACTTTGGTATCCTCTAGTTTTTACCACTACAAAGGAGGAAGATAGTGGTGGTAATATCACAAAGGGAGGAAGAAGAGGAAGCAATGATCGAACTCTCAAAAACACCAAGAACGACTCGTCACATTCTCTTCTCTCTATTGCACACAACATACACCAACCCTAAACAAAACACAAGGCTATATATATCTGTCATTAGGTTTAGGTTTGGGCCAAAGTCCAACAAATGAGCTAATGATATCACCATCCAACCCAACCAAACTTAGGCCCACCAAAGGTGTATTAATTGTTTTCGAGTCGAGCCGTAACTTTTAGTGTCGATAAAATTCTCGACATCGATTTTTCATTATCGCTTGAATTATTGGGTATCAAAAAACTCAACAATATCCTTATCCTTTGATTCCTTTCTCTGCAGCTCTTTTTTGTTTCTTTTCTCTTTTTACTATTTGAATTTCTTATCCCGTTTAATTAGTTTACAACTTTGATCGGTACTCTTTCCTTTCCTTTTATTTAAATTTTATTTTTGGAAAAATCCGACTAGATATTGTTTTTAACTGTGAAATTAATTACATCTTTCAGTGTTTTTGTTTTTATTTAATTTTCTTCATAATTTTTTTTTTCAATTTGACAGTTGGAGTTTGGACTTATAAAAAATAATTTATTTTCGTGGTTATTAATCGAACCGAGCCGAACCGAACCGACTTTCATGATTATGGTGCGATTATGGTGTGACAAAAAATTTGGTGGTGCAGTTATGATTTTGACCGAACCGAACCATAACCGAACCGTTGCCATCCCTAGAAAATCCTTTAAAATACAATAATAATTGAATTACAAAGAGTAAAGGTATATAGCTTCACTTGTGTTACAATGACACTTTAGATGGAACAAAGTGAAATTAAATGCGATGCACATTTAAATGGATCATGTGATTTTATTTTTAATTGAACATATCACTATGTGCAAACTTGTAAGTTTTTGTTTTGTTTTTATTTCATATTCAATTTAAACAAAAAAAATTAAAGAAATTCTGTGCACAGAGCAATTATTATAAAGGAAATTAGGCTCATTACTTTATAAAAGGAAAAAGAAAATTAGAATAATACCTTTAAAATTAATTAAAATTGAATAATTAATAACCATATTAATTATGCTCAAATTCATCGCAAACACGGACAACCGTCCTTCCAAATCGAAATTTTTTCCCTTATTAAAATTTTTATTAATAAAAAGTTTACGTTCGATGCTGTATTACTAGAGGTGTCAAGACGGGCGGGCCGCCCAGGCCCACACGTAGGTGAGTCAGCCCGTAATTCGACCCGTTAATCGAGCGGGCCCGATCACGGGCCTAATTTAAATTTAACCGGTACGGGCCGATTTTTGGAAAACGTAATGATGCGTCCTACATCGGTTACAGAATGTCTTCTAGACTGGTTAATAAGGCATGGTCCAACCCTTTCCCTTTGAGCGCGCTTTTGGGGAAAGTTAGGGGTTCTTGTCCTTATTATTTGGTATCAGAGCCACCACTCTATTGGTCGGTGTCGCTTAGGGTTCGACGGATCGTCGATCGAGACAGTCGGGTATTAAGGGGGGTGGGGATGATGCGTCCCACATCGATTACAGAATGTCTCCTAGACTGGTTAATAAGGCAGGGTCCAACCCTTTCCCTTTAAGCGCACTTTTGGGGAAAGTTAAGCGTTCTTGTCTTTATCACGTAAAAAAAAAAAAAAATCAACGGGCCTGCAGCGTATGGACGGAGGCGCGGGCCTGAAGTGTACGGACGGTAATTGACCGTTCAAAAATTTATTTATTTATTTTGTAACGGTAACTATTTTTTTTCTTATAAATTGGGGAATTTGTGCTTTCTTTTCATCTTGTAATTTTTGTGCAAAAATTTCCATTCTCTCTTACAATCTACAAGTTTAAAATCTCTATTTTCTCACTCTTTTAATATTTTCTATAAGTATTTTTAATATTTAGTATTTTGTGTTTTCTTTTCATCTTATTATGTCAATTTTTTTTTGTTAAAGTGTTATGGATTCTCACGATTTTTCTTCAATAAATGTCAATTTACATGATAATTGTTCTTCAATAAATTTAGAAGATGATAATGATCGAAATATTGGATCTTCTTAACAGCAAAAGAATAAAAAACAAACATCTAATATTTGAGACATCTTTATAGTAGATGAACCAAACAAAAAAGTAATATGCACTATTTGCAGAAAGGCTTATGCATGGGCACATTGCGAAGACACAGAGATAAACACATAAATGAAAGAGGGCATTTAGATACTAAACAAGCTCAAATTACTTCTTTTACTAATACTAGTGGATCAGTTACTTTTTTCAATTTTTCTTATTCGCAGGATCGAATGAGAATAGAAATGTCTGAATTTTTGGCAGTAAGAGAGATGTCTTTTACTTTCGCGGAAGATCAATACTTCGAGGAGTTTATGCAAAAGTATGTTCAACCTGCTTATCGAACTGTAAGTAAAAATACTGCTCGCTCAGATATCTTGAAATTATTTCATACAAGGGCTGAAAATTTAAAAACTGAATTTAAGAACTTTGATGGAGTTATATGTTTTACATATGATTGTTAGTCTGGACGTAATCACAATGGTTATGCATGTGTCACTGTATATTTTATTGATAATATTTGGTTACTTCACAAAAGAATTATTGCTTTTCGCTTACTTGAATATCCACATAATGGAATGAATTTGTGTGAGAATTTATTATAGGTTTTTAATGAATTTAATGTATTGAACAAATTATTTAGCATTAGTTTTGATAATGCTAGTGCAAATACTGCATGTATTGAACTTTTGAAAAAGACATTTAATCCCTCATTTGACTCTAAATTATTTCATATGAGGTGTGTTTGTCATATATATAATTTAGTAGTTCAAGATGGTTTAAAACTAATAAAATCACAAATACATAAAATTAGAGAAGTTATTAACTACATTTCTTGTTCAAATTCTAGACAACAAGAATTTGGAAACATTTGTAAAAATCTTGGATTGATGAGAAGAAATTTATTGATGATATTCCAAATAGGTGGAATTTAACATTTCTTATGTTAAAATCGTGTGTTTGTTATACAGATGCTATTAATGTTTTCGTTAATTCAAAGCAATAACAATTTCGTATAGATGATTATGATTGGAAAATTGCATTTAAAGTCATGAATTTTTTGAAACCATTCTATAAGGCAACAAAAACTAGTTCCAGAATTTATTATCCAACAAGTAATCTTGTGCTTTTACAATTTGTAGAAATTACTAATCAATTTTCAAGTTATAAAGACGATCCATTTTTCTATGATATTATTTGTACAATGGAGACAAGTTTCGAAAATATTACGAAAATATGTCAATAATTTTTCCAATTGTAGCTATAATGGATCCTCGTATTAAATATTTTGGAGTTCAGTGTGTTATGGACCAACTTTCTGAAACTTTATCTTTCAATATAACTATTACAAATCGAGAAATAGAATTTTTTATTAATGAAATGTACAATAATTATTTTATGAAATATGACAATAATGAAAATGTTCCTTCTAATACGAGTTCTGCTACAACTTCTAAATGTAAAAGTTCTTTATTTTCTCTAATAGCCAAAAAACGCAATGCGTCTTTTACTTCATCTACTAGTTCATTTTCAAATGAGAATGTTACACCTGTTGAATTAGAAAAATATTATCAATTTGATCACTACAGTTTAATTCCACAAAATGAGGTTGACACTTTAGATATTTTAGAATGGTGGAAGTTAAATGAACGGTCATTTTCTATATTATCAAAAATGGCCCAAAATCTACTAACAGTTACAGTTTTAGCAGTGGCATCGGAGTATACTTTTAGTGCAGGTAACAGGGTGCTAGATGAAAGAAAATCAAGACTTAAAGAAGATATTTTAGAAGACTATAAATTTATAAATAGTTAAAAATTGTTTAATTTAAATATTGTTCGAAAAATTGTAAGTTTTTATGTTATTGATATAAAATTTATTGAAAAATAAATCAATGTAAAATTTATTTTTATGTAACTTTTATCGATTTTAACTCTAATTATAAAATTTATTTTTTACCATTTATTTTTTAAGTAACAATATTTGAAAAAAAAAAAAAAAAAAAAGTGCCGACCCCAACGGGCCAACCCAATGACCCGGCCCATGCGGGCTTGCAGCCCGGGTTGGGTTACTCATTTTTTACGGTCCGAGTTCGACCGGCCCGTAAAGCCCACATGAGCGGGCTTTTTATATAGCGGACTGTACACGAATTTTTAGTGTATGAACCGATTCGGCCCGGCCCGCCCGTTTTGATAGCTAATTTTTCCTTTTATTTCTTTTCCTTATCATATAAAGTGTAAAAATTATGAAATTTAAACCGTACAAAACAAATACCCCTTTGTCAACCATTTTTGTCAAACTACTTTCTACAAGTAGAATAATTCATGATATAGTAGTTAGTGCAGTACAACATTAGGTAACAAGAATATAGTAGTCAATAGTATAGTACAACACAACACACCAATGTCAAAATGGAAGGGAGCGTTGTTCAGTCTTCCATTCCGACGTGCTAATTAGTAGCTCACAGCTAACTGATTTTACACCGTACAAAATCTGGATAGCCCACAACGTGCATTCATGTCATTGGACGAACTTCTTATTTATCTTTGACAATACAATACAAAATCTGTAATGTAATGGACTTCTAATCATGATTCACATAAACAAACTTTAGCCCTTGGTAGGGATTGTTTAAAATTTATTTTTATAATACATTATTTCAATAAATTTTTTTATAAATATATTTTTTTTTACTTTTTTATTTCATATTCTTTGAAAAGAAATTTTTTTTTTGGGGAAAAACTCATTTTCATAATATCTACATCAAATAGACTCTTAATTTTTTTTTTTTAATTTTTTGCCAAATAAAATTTCTCTCATAAAAAATTATTGATTAAGTGCTAGTCTGGAATATCTTAAAAAGTTAAGATCAAAGTCAGCAACGAATTCTAATAACACACCTTCATGAAACCAATAACTTTTATCAACTTTTTAAGTACATATCTCACTAACTTTTATCAAGATATGCTTACTTTTTATTAAAAGCTTTGTAAAACAACCTCTAAATATGGACATTTAGTAAATTCGAATGACTAAAATGCCATTTTATTGAAATGTTCTTTAGACTGTTTAAACAACATTGACGAGGAAGATTGAAATATATAGGCTAGAGACTTGGTCAACTTTGACCAATTTGGTGAAAATTTCTTTATTCTTCGAAATTCGATTAAAAAAAATAAAAAAAATGTGTAAATGTGTTATTTATTTAGTTAGAAGGATAGAAATATTTAATTGTTAAAAAAGGAAGCCAATTTGCTAAGCCAAACATGTTAAATACTTATAGGTGCACATTAATTAGAATCCTATTTGAAATGCAATTGTGAAACTTTTAGGCATTCTATTTCATGTACAACTCTACTTTTATGGGTTGAATTTTTCCCTATAAATATGTAGCCCCTCCCTTCATATTTTCTAAGCATTACACACATTGTAATCTTCATTGTTCTCTCCATTGGTTGTTATAATAAAAACTTCTTCTTCTTCCATTAATTCTCTCTTGTGTTTTATTTACTTTAAATATCGTCTTTGTGTTTGGCGATCAACTACTTCAATCATGCCAATTATTAAATCTCGTTTTCTCAACATTGGTGAATGCAAAACTTTCTTGTTAGACCCTAACAAGTAGTATTAGAGCGCATGCATTGTGAAGTTTTGTATTTGGGATTTTTTGTGCAATGACTTCAATGAAGTTTGACATTTCGCTTTTGGATCACAGTACAAGATTTTCTTTGTGGTAAGTAAAGATGAGAGTTATGTTGGCGCAGATGGATCTAGTGGATGCGTTGTTGGGATTTGAGAAGATGCCTGCAACTTAGACAACAGAGGAGAAACAAATGAAGGATTGAAAGGCTTTGTCTCATATTCACCTTCATCTATTTAACAATATTTTTCAAGAGGTATTGAAAGAGAAGACAATAGCTGCATTGTGGTTGAAGTTGTGGCAACTCTGTATGACTAGAAGTTCTGATCAGTAAGTTGCATTTGAAGTAGAGGCTTTATTCTCATCGCATGGCAGACACAGATTCAGTGGAAGCTCATCTGACCATGTTTAAGGCGGTGTTCTAAAAGGAGTAATTCTTGGCGATCCGTGGAGGCCAAGCTAAAGGCTAGGTGAGATTAGGCAAGACTTAGGTGTAAGAAAACGTAAAAAGACGTTTTCTTATTTTAATATTATTTAAATTTTTAATCAATCAAAAAATTATTTAATAATTAAAAATAATACTTTCTAAACATTTAAAACCGATTTATAGGAACTTTAAACATTTTTTCAAAGTTTGCATCAAAATAATAAGTTTTAAATTTAAATACAAAATAGTAAATAAATAGCATAAGAATTTAAATATTATCTAACTCTTTATTGGAGGAGAGAAATTTTTGGGTTTTAGTGGTTGTTTTAAATTAGGGCAAACTGAAGAAATTAGCATTTAATAATTTTTAACTTCAGAAAATTGTAAAAAATATTAAAAAATAAAAAGATTTAAAAAAAGTGCGCCAAGGCATGCATTAGATAGAGGTCAACGAGTTGACTGCCAAATAAGATGCCAAGTCACTTGGCTTGACGTTATCGTCACGCATCACGCCAAGACGCGCGCCTTGGCGCTCTATTTAGAACAGTGGTTTAAGGAGATCGTCACTGGTTTGGAGACGTTAGGGGTAAAATATGATGAAGATGATCTAGCCTTGATCCTATTATGCTCCTTACCTTCTTCATATTCATCGTTCCGGGACATGATTTTATATAGTCGTGATACACTCACCGTTGAGGATGTGTATGATGCGTTATTCTCTAAGGAGAGATGGAGTATCTTGTTGGAGCTACATTGAGGGATGATACAACTCTTGTGACTCGTGGTGATTGGCTGAGAGGTAGGTCGAGGGTGAAGTTTAGCAATGTGGTTTGTTTCTATTGCACGTTTTGAAGGATTGCGACAAGTTGCAGAACAAAGGTAATTTGCCTGCAACTTATGGAAGACAACCTAACATTCAGATGAGACTAATGTTATCGTGAACTTTAAGGATGACGAAGTTGAGGTATTGATTGTATCTGATAAGGAAACCAAGCCTAAGGAAGAGTGGATTTTGGATTCAGCTTGTTCGTATCATATGTGTCCCAATCGGGACTTGTTTAAAGCATATGAAGTGGTGACGCAAGGTGAAGTTGTCATGGAAAACAACCAATTTTGCAGGATAGCTGGAGTTGGGAAAATCAGATTAAGGTTATTGGATGTGACAATTCGAGTTTTTGGCTAGGTTCAACATGTTCTAGACGTGGGGAAGAACCTCATTTCACTTAGTACCTTGGATTCAAAGGGGTACACGTTCTCCAGTGGAGGTGGAATCTTAAAGTCCATAGTGGTGTCCGGGTGGTACATGAGGGACGGAAAAAGTTTCAATTGTACATCTTGCAAGGGCGTGCAAAACCAGTTAAGAGACATTTGGATAGGTTTCGTACCATGGTGGATATTTAGTTTGGTACAATACCATTGGGTTATGGCTTTGAGTCGAATTTGGTGAACACTACTTATGAGAGTTTGGTTGATATGGGTAATCCCACTTTGCCACCAGTTTCAACGGTTCCATCGTGTTCTATTGCTAGGGAATGACTCATTGAGGAGAGGTACAATCCAGATGTTGGTGTGTGCTTTTGTGGTAATTGAAGATGATGTGTCTAGCAAGCAATCTTCAGTTCAAGCACTTTGTGTTGATTCTGCAACAAGGTGTGCTTCAGCCCTATTTGGTTAATTGTGAATTCCATTGAGGAATTTTAGGAACTTGGTGTTTGAGTTTGAGTATCAATTGTGGATACTGTTTGGTTGATTGATTCCATGGTGGAATTTTTGGGAACCAAGTGTGGTTCATGTATCATGCTGGATACTTGGGAAGAGGAAGATGATTTGTTTTTTGTGTTGGAGAGATTTGGTTTTGATTGAAGGGTTTTGTCATTTTGATGCAGTTGAATTTATTTTTTTAGGTGGAGAAATTTTGGAGCTTCGTTCGTTGCATTGGAATTCATGTCAAGGTGGAGATTGTTAGAATTTGGGTGTGACCCGAATTCTTTGTTGAAAATAATTAGGAGTTCTAATTTAAGTACACATTAATTAGAATCCTATTTGAAATGCAATTGTGAAATTTTTAGGCATCTATTTCATCTACAACTCTACTTTTAGGACTTGAGTTTTCCCCTATAAATATGTAGCCCCTCCCTTCATATTTTCTAAGCGTTCCACACATTGTAATCTTCATTGTTCTCTCCATTGGTTATTATAATAAAAACTTCTTCTACTTCCATTAATTCTCTCTTGTATTTTCTTTACTTTAAATCTTGTCTTTGTGTTTAGCGATCAACTACTTCAATTATGCCAATTATTAAATCTTGTTTTCTCGACGTTGGTGAATGTAAAACTTTCTTATTAGATCCTAACAATAATTAGGACCGGCCAAAACAAATGCATCAATTTGAACAACGTGTTCATTTTTTATTTTTTTTTCTAATGCCTCATCAAGACACTCTTGAACCTTATATAAAGTGATACAAGGAGGGATTCTTCCATTCACAGCATTTTTCCTTAATCTTTCTCTCTTTCTGTAATTATATCTCTCATGAAAATGGAGTTCTCCATGAGGTTTCTTACAGCGATGTCACTCTTTCTGTTGGGTTCCATGCCCACTGGTTTGAACTTTACTGAACTATCTACTCAAACTACTTTAATTATCTCGTGTCTGAAGCAAAATTTGCCATGCATGCGCATGTTTGGGATAGATTGTACAATATTAAACTCAATAAAAAAAAATTCTTAATTTTTTTGGGTTTAATCTTCTGTTGTTTTCATGTATTAATCAAGCAGAGATGGGGGGTCCTCTAATGGCGGATGCTGTGTGTGACCTTCACCTTTGTGAAAGAGGGTGCAATCTTCTGGATTACAATCTAGGATGTTGTGCAGTGCGAGAAAATTGCAGTTTTCGTTTTTGCACCGACGAAGTCAAATGCCCACGTAAGACACACCTCTCAATAATCAACATACAAACTAAAACTGTAGTAAATTTACTCAGAAGTAAATGAGCAGCATTTTTATTGGTAACTATAAGTAGCTAAGTTAATATTTTTTACCTTCAAAATAATTAACTATATAAAGATATTTCTAAAGAAAAAGTAGTGTTTAATTATTTTCAAACTAACTGGCTAAACATGCTCTTCATCAGCAACCACGAAAAATTCTAGAACTTGCCCTCTAATTAAATTTTGTGGTTAAAGCTATAATGTTTTTATTTATTTATTTATTTTTATTTTATGTTGTAAAAAAATATTTAAAAACTGCAAATATAACAGGATGTTATATTTGATTTGTTGTAGTATCCACCACAATGGAAATAAAAATTGGTGAGAATACTGTAAATCTGCAGGTCAAGGCCTGTGTATATACAATTTTCTTGAAACAGATTCGCCCCTCATCACAGGTGCTTGAGGTTTAGTTTGGACGTCTGTCTCTCAGGATACAATGTAGGAATCGGTAGAATATGAGCACTTCAACTTCTATTTCAACGAAATGAATTTGTGTCAGATTAGCATCACTAATACTTAGACGAAAATGAAAAATGTTCAAAGAACTGGAAATGGAAATTATGCGGAGATCTAGAACCGAAAATTACGTAGAGGAGTATGTAATTTTTTGGTGTTTTACAATGGAAAAACGAGCTCAGTTATAAACTTTGCACCCCATGAAGGGTGAGTAAATTTGTCCATTAACTCAATATTATAATGGCAACAACCATTGAAGTTTAAACAGTTTCAGAAGTTAAAAAGTCAGTTCGAGAAAATAAAAAATTATCAAAACGTGGACACTCCTAAGAGGCCAATTTTTGTTCCAATTGGTTCTATATTCATGTACGCAAGTCGCGTCTGCACACAAGTTCAAGACTTGATGTACAATTTCGGTCCTTAATTTGTACCTACCTGCGCGCACGTGAAGATATTCTCTATGCTACATATGATTACACCCTTCCAAAGTGTAATCACATATAAAGTGGTCATTGCTTTCATCAACTTCCTAAATGGGATAAACGTAAATATAGTTTTCCTTCCAACATAAACCATCTTTCAATGGTCTACTTTGAACTCTAATTTATCATTCACCCGTTTATCATTTTTGACAACTAAACATTTGATTTCGATGTTCTCATGGAGGAGAACACAGATCAACATTGATCTATCAAATTGAACCAACGGGTCCCACATAAAATTGTGCCAAAGTAAGCTTAAAAAAGTCTATTTTTCTAACAATCCCCTACATGAATGAAAATTGGGAGCGACACAGAAATGTGAGACATAAAGACTTGGTGATAAAGTTCAATGGTTGAAACCTGCATAGGATAGGTAGGTATTACCCTTTGAACATTCCCTTGTAAAAGCATATTTACTTTACATATTGACTATTAGATGCACTATCTTCGAAATATTGTTCCATTTATTTAAGCGATGATATACTCCACACAGGATTCTGTTTAACAGAACTTAGTTCTCATTATTATGATCGTTTTAGCTATGAACATATGTGATGAGTGTTCTACATTCGTCTTCTTTATGCCATTTAAGTCGATATTTTTTTTTTATCTTTAAAGGTTTTTGATATGATCTAGCACATGCCATATTTAGAAGAAACTTTTCTTTTTTTTATAAAATATTTTATTTTGGTTAGAATTCTTATTTTTGACAAGTTTGTTATTTTATGACTCTTTGATATCGTATTTTCTATATTTCTTAGGGTTTATTGTTTTAGTATAAATATAATTTATATTCTTCATTGTAAAAAAGACTTTTGACATTATAAAAACTGAGATTTTTCTCTCCATGGTTCTTCAATGAATTTTCGAACTTATCAAATATTTTGATACATTTGTGGTGATCAAACCTAGAACTTATCAAAGGATTAGACACCCTTTGTGGAGTTCGCAAATCGAGGTTTGTTGGTTTTGTAATTAGGAGGTCTTTCAAGCTTCGTTCTTGTTTGGTTGCTTGGTTCAATAATTTGCAGGTCGAGATCCTATCGTCTACAACTTGAATTTGGGCTTTCCCGGCGTTCTCAATTCATTCTGCAAGTTCCATGTAATTCCCTCAAACGGGATCTCATCAAGTGGCATCAGAGCTCGGGCTCTAGATTTAGGTTTTATCCTTTTTATTTTGTTTTGAGTCTTTTGTTATTGTTTTTGTGTCCAGTAATATTTTTGAATCTTTGATCCAAAAATTTTTAAAAAAAAATTCAAAAGTTATTTTTGGACTATTTAAAAGTCCAAATTAATTTTCTTTCGTTTTGCTGGATTTCTATTCAAATTCCCAAGTGTTAAAAAAAAATTTATTATAATTTCGGGAATTTCCAGCAGTTTTCAATTTCCTGTTTTTGAGTAAAAAATAAAAAATAAAAAAATTAAAGGATGTCGAATGATGTGATATAGCGGTTTGACCGATTGTTAGAGGATATATGCAATAGAGTTGATAGGCTTGAACGAAGGAGAAGACATCTTGTTAGAGTTGGTATTGATAAGAGGAATATGTGTAAAAGGGAGACTAGAGAGCATAGTAGAGAACGCAATGGAATCGAGAAATCGATAGTTGATGAAACTTGTGTGGTGATGCGTGATCTCCATACTATCCACGTAGATGATGTTGAACAACTACGGGAGACGATCTTTCAAACTAGATGTCATGTCAATAGCAAGGTATACAGTTTGATTATTGATGGAAGTAGTTGTATTAATATCGTTAGTGCTATGCTTGTCGAGAAACTTGGGTTGGCTACAGTAAATCATTCCAGACCTTATAAATTGCGGTGGTTAGGTGAATGTGAAGAGGTTATGGTATGTGAGCAAGTGTTGATAAGTTTATCAATTGGAAAGTACCATGATGAGGTGTTATGCGATGTAGTTCCTACGTATGCGGGACATATACTGCTGGGTAGGCAATGACAACATGATAGGAAGGAAAAACATGATGGATTCAAAAATATGTACAATTTTGCTAAGGATGGAAAGCCTATTATTCTTGCGTCATTGACACCACAACAGGCGTATGAAGATCGACTCAAATTGAGGAGTGAGAGAGAAAAGGAATTGAGAGAAAATGAAAGTAAGAGCGAAAACGATGAGTTGGTGAGCTCGAGAGAAAATAGTGAGGTGGCTAAGTGTGAGGAAAAAAGAGAAAAGCCACAAGAGAGAAAAGAAATGGAGAGTAAAAATGAGAGTAGAGAGATGGTAAAAGAAAGTGAGTCTTCAGATAGAAAAGAAAAATCAGAAGAGAGCTTGCAAGAAAAAAAAAAGTGAAGTTGAGAGGGTTTTTAGTGAGAACTAACAATTCCCTCCCTAATTTGTCTATTTCTGTATTACAGGTTTCTAAAGATTTGATCAACAGAATTAATCAACCTTACCTCAGTTTGGAGAATTCTTGAGTACCGAAGATTAATTTTGTGATTCCTGAAGTAGACTTTGTGATTCTCGAGGAGACAAAGGAGTTTCAAGGACAGTGGAAGGAGTTCATATGCGAGGGTTTGAGCAACAAAGATGATCTAATTGAGTTTCTGTTGCAATATATACATATCTACAAAGTTGATGGGTGTCATGTGTTGATCCTCTGGCATGAAAGGAAAAGTTTTCCATTTGATCTAGGCGGTACAGTGATAAAACTTGTACCGAGTTGGTTGTTCCCTAGGCAATCATAAGGCATGGATTCGAGGACGAATTCTTTCGAAGAGAGGGGATGATATGATCTGGCACATGCCACAATTAGAAGAAACTTTTATTTTTTTTCATAAAGTATTTTATTTTGGCTAGAATTCTTACTTTTGGCAAGTTTGTTATTTTAGGACTCTTTGATATCGTATTTTCCATATTTCTTAGGGTTTATTGTTTTAGTATAAATAGGATTTATATTCTTCATTGTAAAAAAAACTTTTGACATTATAAAAACTAAGATTTTTCTCTCCATGGTTCTACAATGAATTTTCGAACTTATCAAATATTTTGATATATTTGTGGCGTTCAAACCTAGAACTTATCAAAGGATTAGACAACCTTTTGTGGCATTCGCAAATCGAGCTTCGTTAGTTTTGTAATCAGGAGGTCTTTCAAGCTTCGTTCTTGTTTGGTTGCTTGGTTCAATAATTTTCGGGTCGAGATCCAATCGTTTTCAACCTGAATTTGAGCTTTTTCGGCGTTTTCAATTCATTCCGTGAGTTCCATGTGATTCCCCCAACCGGGATCTCATCAGTTTTTAGAGGTGCTAATGTATGGTTTTGTAGGATGGGTGAAGTTGTGAAAAACGAGTGCAAAATACAAAGAAAATGAAGAAGAGAAAGAAACTCAGCAGAAGCTCAGGCGCTACAGTGCCCGGAAAAAAAGAGGAAAACCCAGCAGAACGCTGGGTGTTGCGGCGCCAGCCGGCAAAGGGAAATCCAGTCTTTTTATATATTATTTTTGCCCAACTCGTCTCTTCTCAGCCTAAGTTTCCAAGACACTATAAAAACAAGAAAAGAAAACCTAATTGGAGGGGGAGTTCGACCAGATTGGAGAGGAGAAAGACGGCTTCTTGAAGGAGAGAAAAGAGAGGAAATTCTGGGAGTTCTTCAGCCAGCAAAAGACATACGATTTGAAGGAGATGACTGGGGATTTTCTGGGAAGAAAATACAAATGTCAAGAAGAGATTGAAGAAATCAATTGAAGAAAATGTGGAAACATCAAAGGGGCTTCGATCAACACTTGAAAAAGAGTTTTTCTTACCTTTTCCTTTATGTTTTCCATTATAGATTGTTTAGATGTTATGAATTTCTTCATGAGCTAAAACAACTTATCTAGAGTTTGATGTAATCGACTTGAGATTATGATTTAATGAATTTATAATTATTTCTTTTAGAATCTCCTGCGTATATTTGATTGTGTCATGATTTTAATGCTTTCAATTACCTGATCAATAATTGGATGAATAGATGCTAGTCAATTCCGGCACTCGAGAGAGGGGAATTTAGGTGTGATCATAAGATTGACACAACGTAGGTTTTATGGGTTTCAAGAGAAAGTGTAAAATCTATGAAACTTACTCCACAAAAGAATCGGACGTTAATAAATTCTAGACTTTAGTTCGGAATAGAGATATTGAAATTGAATTCTAGAATTAATTTCTAGCTGGCACTCGAGAGAGGAGAGAGAAATACAATTGGATTCTTACTTTTAAATATGGAAAAATTAATTGGAATAATTTGATGTCATTGAATCATAATTGAAAGTTGGTGAAATCATTTCCTAGACTTCTCATTTTGATAATTCGTATTCTCTAATTTTTTTCTGTAGCATATTACTTTTGATTAGTTAAAACAATCATTCAACCATTCATTCGTCTAGATAAAATAGAACTTATACAATTATAATACTTGGTAGAAATTGAATTATAATCTGTGTGGGTTCGACACTCTTAACTCAATCATTATATTACAAAACTTAACATCGTACACTTACGGTAATTTCACGTTGTGGAAAACGCGTGACAAGTTTTTGGTGCCATTAATGGGGATTGCTTAATTTTATTTTTTATTATTATTATCAAGTAACTTTTTTTTAATTTAGATTTCTTTTCTTTTGAGTATTTTGTTGTTCATGTTTCAGGTTTATGCGAAGATCGAGAAGCGTTGGACCATTATCTATTGATCCTGAACCAGAACGACCTTTTAGATTTCTAAGGGGTATTCAGAGACAAAACCATGAAGCAATGACATAACAACATCCACTAATGGCAAATCAGAACAATCAACAGCGTGCCATTAGAGATTATATCAGACCAGTTGTCCATGACAACTACTCTGGCATCGCACACCCAACTATTGCTACAAATAACTTTGAAATGTAGCCTGGACTAATACACATGGTGCAGCAGAATCAGTTTGGGAGAACTCCAATAGAAGACCCAAATGCTCATCTGGGCTCTTTCTCGAGATTTGTGATACAGTAAAAATGAACGGTTTTACTGAAGATGCCATCAGACTTCGTTTATTCTCTTTCTCCTTGAGGGATAAAACAAAGGCTTGGTTCCAGTTACTGTCGTATAGGTCAATTATAACTTGGGATGATCTAGCTCAGAAATTCCTCACCAAGTACTTTCCACCTACCAAATCAGCTCAACTTCGAAGCGAGATTAGTCAATTCAGATAATCTGAATTAGAACCATTTTATGAAGCTTGGGAAGGATTTAAAGACTTACTTAGAAGATGTCCTCAACATGGTTTTCAAAGTTGGGTGCTGATTGAACTCTTCTATATTGGGTTGAATGGTCAAATAAGAACGATAGTGGATTCTGCAGCAGGGGGTGCATTGATGACCAAGACTCCAAATGAAGCTTATGCATTACTGGATGAGATAGCTACTAACAGCTATTAATGGCCAAGTGAGCGTTCAAATACAAAGAAAGTTGCTGGTCTTCATGAAATGGATCCCATTACAGCCCTTGCAGCTCAGATGTCATCTTTTACTACACAAATAGCTGCACTGACACCACATGGAACTCCAAAGATATCAGATTCCATCATGGCTGCCTCAACTTCATACTATGAATCAGAAAAGGAGTAAGTCCAGTATATGAATGGCATAAACTTTAATTAGAGAGGAAACTACATAGCAAATTAGTACTGTAACTGCTCGACCTCTCGCTAGAGCCATTACATCATACGTACTGTCCGCTTTAGGGTGGGCAAAACCCACTTATCTCCTCAAGGCTTTCTGACGTGTCCCCTAAAATTCGAACCCAAGACCTCCATCATATGGGAGACTTAAGTTGAATCCTATTACCAATTGAGCTTGAGTTCGAATCCTGGGGAACGTATCATAAAGTCGTGAGGGGATAAATGGATTTTGCCCACCTTAAAGCGGATAGTATGTAAGATAACAGCTCCGGTGAGAAGCCGGGTCGTTACAAAAAAACCTGTTTGCTCTGGGGTGGGCTTCTGCCCACTTATCTCCTCACGACTTTCAGACGCGTCCCCTAGGATTTGAACCCAATACCTCCATCATATGAGACACTTAAGTTGAATCCTGTTACCAATTGGTCAAGTTGCCCAATTGGTATCAGGATTCAACTTAAGTCTCCCATATGATGGAGGTCTTGGGTTGGAATCTTGGGAACGCATCAAAAAGCTGTGAGGGGATAAGTAGGCTCTGTCTACCCTAAAGCGGACAGTACATATGATAT
Organism: Osmanthus fragrans; assembly: GCA_019395295.1. NCBI lineage: Eukaryota > Viridiplantae > Streptophyta > Magnoliopsida > Lamiales > Oleaceae > Osmanthus > Osmanthus fragrans. Next base: position 20,167,211 of record CM033359.1, on the reverse strand, counting down.
AACGACTATGTCGAGAGGTCGGGTCGTTACAAGTACCATCCAGGACTGCGAAACCATGAGAACCTCTCTTATGGAAACAATGCGAATGCGCAACAGCTTCCACATGGATACAATACTCAGCCATCTGAAGGGAAGCCATCACTGGAGGATATATTGGGGACCTTCAATTCAGAGACTAGATCAATGTTGAATAAAGAAAAGGCAAGACTTGATAACATGGAGACTCATATTTCCAACATGGGGCTACAGTGAAGAACTTAGAGGTACAGATTGGTTAAATAGCAACTGCAGTACAGTCCCAACAGAAAGGAAAATTTCCCAGTGACACCGAGGTTAATCCACGAGAGCACTGCAATGCTATCATCCTAAGAAGTGGTAAAGCAATTGAAGAAAGCAAGCCTAAAGAGGTTGTGGTTCCTACATCGGATCCCATACTTATAGATAAAGAGTATATTGAAGAGCAGAAGATGGAAGCAGAGGCAACAAAAGAGACTCATAAGCCTTATTCCATCTCATTTCCAGACAATCCGCGTATTTTGAAGCCAAAACTACCATTCCCGTAGAGATTAATGTAGAAGAAAATTGATAAGCAATTTGCAAAATTCCTAAAGGTCTTCAAGAAAATTCACATCAACATTCCTTTTGCAGATGCCTTGGCCCAAATGCCTAATTATGCCAAGTTCTTGAAGGAAGTTGACGATAACCACGTAGCAGCGAACACTACGCAACCCACAACGAGATTGAAGATCTCAAGAAAGCCCAAAGAATAATCTGGTTTAGAGTTTGAACCAAGAATAATGAACCAAGCAACCAAACAAAAAGTAGTTTGAATGACCTCTTGATTACATGACACGTGATCTGCACTCGGTATTGAATGCCACAAGAATCCTCTTGATAAGTTCAGAATGTTCTAAGAAGAACAAGGTTTGAAAAACACAATAACCTCTCGAATATATCTCAATAATAATTTGTCAAAAGGTCCTTACATTGAATAATGATCAAGTATTTATAGTAAAAGCCTAAAACCTAGTTAAAAATCGAAAATAATTGTTTAAAGATTACAAAATATCATAAAAGATAGTATTCTAGTGAAATAAGAAAATTCTCGAAAAAAGGAAATAAATCGGTACCAGATGCCCGGTAGGCATACCAGACTTCCGATATACCCTTCCATACGATCACATCGTATTAATCCGTGCGATCGCATGGTTCAACCCGAATCTCCACTTTTGATCCCTGTTGGCTACTGTGCGACCACATGGGAATTGTTCCTTGCAGTCGCACAGTAGTCCGTTTGGGCTCCATCTTCGCTTGCCTTTCACATGTTGATCCAATTAGCTTCCGACCTCGATCCCAACATGAAACTTGTCTCTTTTTTCGTGTAGATCATGATGTCATCAACCGTTGCTTGAACGAGCAATCCCATCACCTCTTTCACCTACTTTTCCCTGGAACGTGTCATCAGACCTCCTTCGATAATCAACGGGCCTCGTCCCGGACTTGTCCTTGTCGGGCTCGACTCCTGTATCATATCAGAAGCGATGTAAAATAAGAGATTGTTTGAGGAGTTTGAGATAGTAAAGCTGATAGAAGAGTGTAGTGTCATTCTCTAGAAGAAGCTCTCTTAGAAATTGAAAGATCTGGGATGCTTCAACATTCCTTGGAATATTGGTGGCATCACATTTGATAAAGCATTGAGAGATCTTGGAGCTAACATTAACTTGATGTCCTTATCGTTGTTCAAAAAGCAAAGTCCTGGAGATGTGAAGGCCACAACCCTCACCTTGTAATTGCCGGACATATCATTTACATACCTTAAGGTCATTATTGAAGGTGTATTGGTGAAGGTTGATAAGTTCATCTTTCTGGTAGACTTTGTGGTGTTGGATATGGAAGAGGATGAGAAATTACCATTAATTCTTGGTAGACCTTCTTGGCCACAGGAAGGGCGTTGATTGATGTACAAGAAGGAAAGTTAACACTGAGGTTCAATGAAGAGCAAGTGAACTTCAACATCCATCAAGAGAAGAAAGCCCCAAAAGAAGTCAATGCATGCTATATGATCAAATCCATCAAGGCAGAGAGTGATGAGAAAAGCAAGAAGAAAGTGTTCTATGACCCTCTAGAACAACATATGACTCTTAACTATTCAAAGTCTAATATATTTGCAAATGGAAAAGGGACCTGTGAAATGGTGGTCTATGTCTTAGAGCATGAAAGGTCTCCACCTGACAAAAATGAGAACTATGTGGAAATGCCTTTGAAACCGCCTAACATTGTCAAATTAAAAGAGGTTTTGATTGCTACACAAGATTTAAAATCATTAAACTCTATTGGCCATACTCTTGTGAAGAATACAAGGCCAAGGGTAAAATTTAGAAATAAGAGAGATGTGTCACTTGAAGATCAAACGGGAGCCAACCAAAGCTTTCTTTCCCGTTTCATTTATTTTGTTTTTTGAATTATAGGATAGTTAGATTATTTTATAGTTTAGTTAGGATTTCATCAACCATATCCTGTTCTTCTTTAGATCATTGAATAGTTGAGTTGGCTATTAGATGTTTGGGCTAAGTAACACTTGTTCCATATAATTAATATCTGAAATTTGATTTTTTAGGAACATGACGTTGTGGAACATTCAAACCAACATTGACAAGGAGAAAACGGGATAAATCTCAAGTTTGGGGGGAAGATATAGAAGAATCATTCACCAACACCAGCACCATAGCACCAAGATGTCACAGGTAATACAGACAATTCATGGAAGTTTCGTCCTTTTTCTTTAATTTTATATTGGGCACAATGTTTAGTTTAAGTTTGTGGTGTATTATAAATTGTCTAATTGCTTTGAATTTTTTTATTTTTTTTTTGTGTGCATGTTATAAAATGAAAAAAAAAAAATTCTACTTGTTTTGAATGCTTGTATAAGTTAGAGAGCCTTGCTAGCATTGGTGTATATAATTGAGAACATGTGTTGGTTTAAGAATTGTGGATAAGTTTTGTGTTTGAGTCAAATTTTTTGCTTATTCATGTGAAACGAAAAATATTTATGCACGTGAGTTGATTGTGACATTGTACATGAGTAGGTTGATTCATGTTTGCAGGTTGAAATAGAGAACTTAGATGCTAAATCCAAACAACCACTAAACAAAATTCACATCCCTAAACCAAATCTAGGATGTTTGGATGGTTGAACTGTTGTAAGGGGACATGGATATAGATGTTGATTCCATGTGTGCTAAATATTGTCTGGACTATCTGAGATCAATATGATGAAAATTGGGTGAAAACCTTAAGCTAGATGTCAATTTTCAAGAATGAGTATTTAATAAGGGGCATAGCACTAATCATTACGAAAAAAAAAATTTGTGGACACTATAATAATCTGATTATGAAACATCTATTCGTAGCCTTTATGACTCAAATGAATAAGTCTATAAGAGTTTAAAACTTGATGCCCTAAAGTCATCTAACTTGAGAGTCATCGGCTTAAAGCTCATTACAAGGGTCATTTAGAAAATTTAATGGAGAGATGTCTGCACAAAGGGTGAAAAAATTTATACAGCTGAAAAAATAGGTGCATGAAATAGAAGACGCACCACATGTCGTGATTAAGCCCTAAACACTTGTTTTAGAGGATAGACATTTGACAAGAGGCTAGTAATTTAGCTGATTCTTGGAGGTTGAAGCAGTAAAAAACTAAGAGAATCCTCATTTGTTGATATGTGGAACTGCAATTAGTAAAACCTAACCAAACTTGAGTGGTGTAAGAAATTAGTATTGAAATTCAACTTAAAATACACCATCGGGAAGAGAAAAGGAAACAAGTTTGAGGGTATGTAAATCCCACGTGCAAAGTAAGGAAATATTTGACTTGTAAGGTTGAGAATTGGATCAACCTATTATTGTACAACGTTGCACTTGATTCTACACACACACACACACACACACACACACCCGTTTTGCATTGAACACGTGAGAATTGACCTTATGCATTATAACTTTGAAGTGATTCATGAAATTGATGTTATGTTTTCAATCCTATGCTATGAAGGCAAGATATCTAGGACAATTTGTTTTAAGTAATTTTGTTTGTTTGAGTATTGTTTGTGTGTTTTTAGTGATTTTCCTTCGTTTGGTGTTTGTTCGAGGACTAGCAAAATATTAAGTTTGTGGGTATTTGATGAGTGTTCCACACTCGTCTTCTTTATGCCATTTAAGTCGATATTTTCTTGTCTTTAAGGGTGTTTTAGAGGTTTTAATGTATGGTTTTGATGTGATTTTGTAGGATGGGTGAAGTAGTGAAAAACGAGTGCAAAATAAAAAGAAAATGAAGAAGAGAAAGAACTCAGCAGAAGCTCAGGCGCCACGACGCCCGAAAAAGAGAGAGGAAAACCCAGCAGAACGTTGGGCGCTGCGGCGCCAGCATTGGGCATCGCGGTGCCCAACGAAGTAGAGTGAAACAGAAGTGCAGGCACTATAGCGCCATCCCCTAGTACATCGTGACGCTACAGCTCCGGTGATAGGAACCACGGCACCGCCAGTCGACAAAGGAAAATCCAGTCTTTTTATATATATTTTTAGCCCAACTTGTGTCTTCTTAGCCCAAGTTTCCAAGACACTATAAAAACAAGAAAAGAAGACCTAATTGGAGGGGGGTTCGACCAGATTGGAGAGGAGAAAGACGCTTCTTGAAGGAGAGAAAAGAGAGGAAATCCTGGGAGTTTTTTAGCCAGCAAAAGACATACGATTTGAAAGAGACGGCTGGGAATTTTCTGGGGTATTTTTGGGAAGAAAATACAAAAATCAAAATGAGCCAAATATCAAGAAGAGATTGAAGAAATCAATTGAAGAAAATATGAAAACATCAAAGGGGCTTCGATCAACGCTTGAAAAGAGTTTTTCTTACCTTTTCCTTTATGTTTTCCATTCTAGATTGTTTAGATGTTATGAATTTCTTCATGAGCTAAAACAACTTATCTAGGGTTTGATGTAGTCGACTTGAGATTATGATTTAATGAATTTATAATTATTTCTTTTAGAATTTCTCGCCTATAATTAATTATGCCGTAATTTTAATGCTTTCAATTACCTGATCAATAATTGGATGAATAGAAGCTAGTCAATTTTGGCACTCGAGAGAGGGGAATTTAGGCGTGATCTTAAGATTGGCACAACGTAGGTTTTATGGGTTTTGAGAGAAAATGTAACATCTATGAAGCTTACTCCCCAAAAGAATCGGACGTTAATAAATTCTAGACTTTAGTTCATAATAGAAATATTGGAATTAAATTCTACGATTAATTTCTAGCCGGCACTCGAGAGAGGGGAGAGAAATACAATTGTATTCTTGCTTTTAAATATGGGTAAATTAATTGGAATAATTTGATGTTATTGAATCATAATTGAAAGTTGGTGAAATCATTCCCTAGGCTTCTCATTTTGATAATTCGTATTCTTCAATTTTGTTGTAGCATATTACTTTTGATCACTGTTCTAAATAGCGCGCCAAGGTACGCACTTTGTGCGATGCGTGGTGATGACGCCAAACCAAGTGGCTTGATGCCTTATTACGCCTTGGCCTTCTTTTTTTAATTTTTTTACAATTCTTTGAAGTTAAAAATTATTAAAGACTAATTTCTTTAGTTTGCCCTAATTTAAAACAACCACTGAAACCGAGAAATTTCTCTCCAATAAAGAGTTAGATAATATTTAAGTTCTTATACTATTTATTTACTATTTTGTATTTAAATTTAAAACTTATCTTTTTATTGAAAACTTTGAAAAATGTATAAAGTTCCTATAAATCTATTTTAAATGTTTAGTAAGTAATACTTTTAATTATTAAATGATTTTTAGATTGATTAAGAATTAAAATAATATTAAAATGAGAAAACATCTTTTTACTCTTTTTACGCCTAAGCCTCACCTAAACTCGCCTAACTCTTAGCTTGGCGTCCACGCATCGCCATACGTTATGCCTTTTAGAACACTACTTTTGATTAGTTAAAACAATCATTCAACCATTCATTTGTCTAGATAAAATAGAAGTTACACACATATAGTACTTGGTAGAAATTGAATTACAATCCCCGTGGGTTCGACACTCTTAACTCAATCATTATATTACAAAATTTGACACCATACACTTGTGGTAATTTCAGGTTGTGGAAAACGCGTGACAATATGTCTTTCTGCGGGAGTTCCTAAGAATTGAGCCCCACACAATTCTCTTAGAAGTGGCCCAACTTCTCTTTCACATAAGTGATTTCTTATTGCAAGTAACCCACATTACTTCACTCGAATTTCATCGTATAAGAATCATTAATAGCCTATTGCTTATCCTTCATCTTTATGGGTATCACTGTTACATCATAGAAATGAACAAAAGGTAACATCCCCACGATGATTTAATTAAGTCTTTACAATTAGGTTATCTCTTTGGACCTAGATCTTGGGATATCTAGTCAACTAAGTTGAGTTTTCTTTATATTAACTGATAAGTGCGTTTTACGCACTTATTTAGGTCACAAAATATGGACAATTGATTGTAATTATGTTGAAATACGGCTTAATTCTACGTAAATTGTGTTTGCAGGACTATATCGATGGAAAAAACGATAAGTGAGAGAAAACGAGCAAGAAATGACTAAAATGGGAGAAAGCCAAAGTTCAGGGACTAAGATGCAATTATTCGAAAGTCGAATCGAAATCCAAATCAAGAACAAAAGTGAACTAAATATGAGATTGACGAAATCAGTGAGTGTTAGAGGAAAGAGAATGAAGAAAATAAGTCAAAATGAGGAAGAACGGAGTTCGGGGGCCAAAACGACAAAATTGGAAGCTGATTGTACCATGCGGCCGCATGGTGCAATGATCCATGCGATTGCATGGCTTCACCAGAATGCCAGCTCGAGCCAGCACTTGAACCATGCGGGTGCATGGTTTATAACTATGCGATCGCATGGTTAGTTTCGATGCAAAATTTTCTGGTTTCCGTTTTTAAGTAAAACTCTTATGGAAACTAATTGGGGATGTCTTTAAAACCCTAGACTGGACAGAAAATGTAGGCTACGCATATTTTGACATATTCTACACATTGGAGAGCAAGAAAACAAGGAAGGAGAAGAAGATTCATCCCAAGATTCAAGATTTAACTCAAGAATTAACAGGGTGATGTCGTCTCCAACCTATTTCTTTTGTTTTCTTACTTCTATCATGTTAGGCTAGTTTTTTCAAGTACTAGGTGAACGATGAACCTCACAATGTGATCCTGTAATTTCTATTTTGCAATTTGATATTTAAACACGTTTGATGGATGTTGAATGATTTATATACAATTTATTTTCTCCATAATTAAATGCATGTGATTATGTGAGTTTAGGTGGTCTATTTTATGCATTCGAAAGAAGGGAAATAGATTTTACAATGTATAAATCATCGTAAGGTCCGATAGGGGATAAAAATATACCGCTATGCTTTGCGTGAATCTCTAAGTATTTACAAAACGTTATACATTCTTGTATATTGCATTTGTCATAGAAATATAGTCAAATGGTATGCTAGAATAGGTTCAATTCTACTTGAAAGAGATTGCTGGATAAGTTAGAAACATTGATTCTTCAATCAATTCATCGTGTCATCAATTTGTGAAATAGGAGTTAAAAGTGAACTTGTTTGGTGATTCGGGATCCTAGTGCGTTTTTATTATATTAATTTCATAAAATTTGCATTCGACTTTCATATTTCATTCTAGTAAAATTTGCATTTAGCTTAGCCAATTCATCCATATTAGTTTTCATAGTTAGTTTGGTTAGCAATTAATACAAAATTCATCAAAAATTCATCTAGTTTACGTTAAGGTCAAAATAATTAATATTGAACTACTCAATCTCTGTGGGATCGACAATCCGAACTCTAAAAGTCTACTTTATTACTTGTAACGAACCGTACACTTGCGGTGATTTTAAATTGAACATATTTTCGTGAACAAGTTTTTGGCGCCGTTGCCGGGGATTGAGTTTTAGACTTTCAATAATTCTCGAATATTCTACTTGAGAGACACTTTCACCTTTATTTTTAGATAGACATTTACTTGTATCTAGCCATGACAGAAATCATCCTTGTTGAACTTTCCTTAAATTTTTTCTTCAAAATGTGACTGACTTATAGCGAGCCCATCTAATGTTCTTGAAATTTTAATTTCAAGTATAATATCAGCTAAACACATATCTTTCATATCAAATCTTGAATTTAACATATTTTTAATTGATTTAATCATCTTATTGTTACTATCAACAATAAGCATGTCGTCAACGTAAAAATATAAAATGACATAACCATTTTCGATCTTTGACATAAACACATTTGTCACACTTGTTGATTTTAAATCTATAATCCATTATGACATTATCAATTTTTTCATGCCATTGTTTAGGTGCTCGTTCCAAGCTATATAATGATTTCACCAACTTACAGACTTTCTTTTCTCGTCCTAGTGATGAAAATTTCTCGCATTGTTCCATATAGATTTCTTCCTCTGAATTTTCATTTTAAAAGGCGGTTTTAACATCCATTTGACGTATTTCAAGATTTCGTAGAGCTGCAATCGCAAGTATCATCCTAATAGATTTTATTCTCATCACTGGAGAATACGTATCAAAGTAGTCAAGGCCTTCTCGTTGTTTGTAACCTTTTATTACTAATATGTCCTTATACTTTTCAATTGTTCCATCTGCTTTCATTTTCTTTTGAAAATTCATTTATAGTCTAGTGGTTTACTTTTTGGAGGAAGATCTACTAGCTCCCATGTATAATTTTGCAAAATGGAATCTATTTCACTTTAATGTCTTCTTTCCATTGAGGCCCTTCTAAAGAGTTCACAGCATCTTGATAGCATTGAGGTTCACTTTCTAGCAAGTAGGTTAGAAAATTAGGTCAATAAGATTTTTTTGTCTTTTGTCTTTTCGCTTTTGTTATGTTTTGGTTCAACCTCAACCTTCTCTTCTAGTTCTCAGTCTTGACTATTTCCAATCAGTCTCATGTGTCTGTTTAAAAGAGCTTGCTTCATTTTTGAATTTGCATGGAAATACATGTTTAAAAAATGAAGCATTTCTTGATTCTATTACCATGTTTTTGTGTATGTATGGGATTTTAGATTCATGTATAAGAAATCGATAAGCATTACTATTATGTGCATAGTTAATGAAGATGCAATCTACAATTTTTGGGCCTATCTTTACCTTCTTTGGTGTTAGAACAACCACTTTAGCAAGACACCCACACACTCGTAAGAAAGTATTTATAAATAAAAATATTGTCAAATTTTTATTTTTATTTTTTAATACATGAATATTTTTTCGATATGGTATAATATCAATCATCATAATTTTAATTGGTTCCTAAAATATTTGAGCAAGACAAATGAAATAGACCTAAATATTAATCTAATATGTACGTGCTTGTTGCATGCAAAATTTGAAAAGAACTTTACAATGGCGAAAAACATTACTCATTGCTGTCTATTAATGTGTTTGCCTACTTCTCTTCTTCCTCTCAACTTTGAATTTATTATTCATTAAAAGGAGACGATTTCATTTGCAAAACTCATTCGAATTGTGGGTCATATTGAGGTCCAGTAAAACTCAATAGATTGGGTCGTGTTGAGGTTCCATAAAGCTCAACATTGTATAAGGATCGATGCTCCTTGTTTGTAAGTTATCGGAAGAGTTGTAAAGGGTTGGATTGTACCATAAGTCAATTACAATAGTGGAAAAGGTCTTACTCGTGTCAGAGAGCTTAGTAACGTGGGATGTGCATAGTTAATGAATATGCGATCTACAGCTTTTGGGATCGAACCTCCACGGTTTGCATCCTCTCTCCTTTTACTTATCATTTTTATACTTGTGTTCATTATTTGAATTAATCTATCTAGTCTATATTGGCTTGAAATTAAATTAATTTTACGAAAAAGTTTTAAAAATCAATTCACCGCCTCTTGGTTAGCTATTCTTGGGCTATCAATTGATATCAGAGCTCGGTACTAATTTTCAAAGATTTCACAATCTTGAGTAATGGCTAACAATATGTTTCAAAATCATGAGGGGCACTTCACAAACTGACTTCCTTTCTTTGATGGCACACACTATAATTATTGGAAAGTATGAATGATGATTTATATTCAATGTATTGATTACAATATTTGGGAAGTCATTGAATATGGTCCTTATGTGCCTACCAAAGTCATTAAAATTGATGGGAAACCTGATCAAACTATTCCTAAGTCTAGAGAGGAATATGATGAAGATAATAAAACAAAATTGTCCTTAAATGCTAAAGCCAAGAACCTACTTTTTTGTGCTCTAGATAAAAATGAATTTAGTCATATTAGCACATGTGATTCGGCTTATGATATTTGGCATGCTCTAGAAGTTACTCATATTGGTACTAGTAAAGTTAAAGAAACTAATATTAATAACTTAGTCAAAGAATTTGAAAACTTCTTTATGAAATAAGGTGAACCAATTGTTAATATGATTACACGTTTTATCGATATTATAAATGGTTTAAAAGGATTCGATCGCAAATTTACTAATGGTGAACTTGAAAGCAAAATGCTTAGGCAGCTCTCGGAGGAATGGAGCCCGTTGAAAATGTTGATAGAAAACACCAAGGATGTCAACACATATCCTTTGGAAGACCTCTACGGAACCTGAATGACCTACGAACTCAACAATGCCGAAATCAATGAGAAGACGAGAAAGAGCAAAGAAGAATCAAAGGAGACTCCTAAGAGCCAAATAGCTCTAAAATTGGCAATTGATGAAGGAACAACAAGTAACGACATGAGTGACGAAGAGCTCAATGATTTAGTCATTCTTATCAAAAAAATGGAGAAGCTTTCGGAACAATCAAAGATTCCAAAAGACGGAAGAAAAGAATGAAGAAAGAGGTAAGAAAATAATTTACTATGATTGTGACAAACCGGGTCACAAGAGAACTGAATGCCCAAAGAAAGAAATTCTTCAAGAATAAGGCTCTTCAAACCACTTGGAATGAAAGCGATGATGATGATGATGGAAACAGTAGCCAAGAAGAAGTAGCCAACATGTGCTTCATAGCAATCAATGACGAGGTAAACTCTATTGAAAAATATTCATATGACGAATTATCTATAACCTATGACGAAATGCTAGAAGAATTTGAAAGACTTACATTAAGTCACTCTATTCTTAAAACGGAAAATTCTTTGTTGAAAAACAAAATTTTGGAGAAACGAAAAGTAAATTTCAATTGCAATTCATTACTTAAAGAAAATATTTCTCTAAAAAAACTGAGGATTTAACAAAAACTATCTACAAATTTACTCAAGGGAGAAAGAATTTTTAAATAATACCAGGTAACCAAAAATGTGTCTATGACAAGGGAGGACTTGTGTACAAACCATTTTTGAAACAAAAATCTTTCGAAAATATATTTGTTAAAGCCTCAAACCCTTCCTCTTCAAAAATCACTTGTAGTTTTTGCAACAAAGATGGGCATATTTCCTACAATTATTTTACCAAAAAGAAACAATATTTTGAGAAAAAGAACAAGTTGATTCAAGAATCTACTAAAACTAACTACCAAGGACCCAAGCTCGTATGGGTACCAAAGATAAAAAAAATTAAACTATGTTTTATAGGTACCAAAGAAGACGAGAACTAAATGGTTCTTGGATAGCGGATGTTCAAAGGATATGACTGGAGATCAATCGTTATTATCAAACTTCAAAAAGAAGGATGGAGATCATGTAACATTCGGAGACAATGCCAAACGAAATTGTTTTGGCATTGGTAACATTGGTGATCACTCATCCTCACCTATCGACAACGTTTTACTAGTTGATAAGCTCTAACACAATTTACTAAGTATTAGTCAATTATGTGATAAACGTTATAATACAAAATTCGATTATTCCAAGTGTTATATTAAAGATGCTACATAAAAAAATGATTTTCGAAGGAAGCCAAAGCAAAGATGTTTATATCATACATATTGAATGTGAAAATGACGAGCATTGTTTATTTAGCTTGAAAGACAAAAACATGGCTATGACATAGGGGACTAGGTCATGGTAGCATGGATCTTCTTTCAAAAATTTCCAAAAATTATTCTGTGAAAGGATTCTCGAATTTGAAATTTGAAAAAGATAAGATTTGTGATGCATGTCAATTTGGAAAACAAGTCAAGAATTCTTTCAAGCCTAAACTTCACTCTTCAACTACAAAGCCGTTACAACTTCTCAACATGGATCTTTTTGAACCATCTTGAACGGCTAGCCTAGGTGGTAAACATTACGCCTTCGGTATCATTGACAATTTTTCAAGATTTATCTGGGTCATATTTTTAAGCTTAAAGGATGAAGCCTTAAAAGCTTTCAAACATTTTTGTAAGAAAGTTGAAAACAAAAAAGATTACACCATTACAACTATTAGAAGTGATTACGGTGGAGAATTTGATAACATTGTCTTTGATAATTTTTGTTGCGAAAATGGATATGAACATAATTTTTTGGCTCCTAGAACTCCTCAACGAAATGGTGTAGTAGAAAGTAAGAATCGTACATTGCAAGAGATGGCTAGAACCATGCTTAACAAAAATAATTCACCAAAATATTTTTGGGCTGAAGTCGTTAATACTGCATGTTATATTATCAATAGAGTTTTAGTTAATCGTAAGAAAAAAAACCCTTTACGAGCTTTGGAAAAATAGAATTTTCAATATTAGTTATTTTAAATTTTTTGATTGCAAATGTTTTATTCCGAATACAGAAGATAATTTGAGAAGGTTCGATTCAAAATTCGATGTTGGAATTTTCCTAGGATATTTATCGATTAGCAAAGCTTATAGAGTTTTTAACAAAAGAACTATAGTCGTTGAAGAATCCGTGCATGTCACATTTGATGAAACTAACCTTCTTGGTCGTGAGAAAGGTAATGATGACGATGTACGTTTGGAAGCTCCTTTGAACAAATGAATATTCAAGATCAAGACAAGGAAGTGTCAAACGAAATACAATCAAAGGAGCCCAGCGATCAAGAAAATGAAGAAAAATCTATCGAAGAGCAAAGTGATCCCTCATTGCCAAAAGAATGAAAATTTGTCTCGTCTCATCCAAAGGAGCTAATAATAGGTGACCCATCCAAATGTATCACCACTATAATCTCTCGTAGAAATATCCGAATCAAGTTCTCAAACTTAGAAAAGCTCTTTACGGTTTAAAACAAGCTTCTAGAGCTTGATACAAACGATTGAGCAAATTTTTAATCTGAAATGGATTTTTGATTGAAAAAGTGGATACTACACTTTTTGTCAAAACCCACAAGGAAGACATGCTCATTGTTCAAATTTATGTGGGCGATATTATTTTTGGTGCTACAAATTATCGTCTTTGTGAAAAAATTTCAAAAAAATATGAGCGAAGAATTTAAAATGAGCATGATGGGAGAACCTAAGTTCTTTCTCGGACTTCAAATTAATCAAACATGTGACGGTATTTTCGTAAATCAAAATAAGTATATATTAGACATGTTGAAGAGGTTCGATATGAATGACTTAAAGCCTATGAACACTCCGATGAACACATCGGTAAAGATTGACAAAGATGATCAAGGCATCTCCGTGGACGTCACCAAATATCGAGGTATGATTGGATCCCTTCTTTATTTAACTACTAGTGGACCCGATATTATGTTTAGTGTATGCTTATGTGCTAGATTTCAATTTAATTCTAAGGAATCCCATCTTAAAACCATTAAGAGAATTTTTATATATATTAGTGAGACTTAAATCTTAAGACTTTGGTATCCAAAATGAACTCACATTGATCTACTTAGTTACTCGGATGCCGATTGGACCAGATGTCAAATTGATCGGAAAAGCACTAGTGGCACTTGCCACTTTCTAGGTTTCTCTCTAGTTTCGTGGTTGAGCAAGAAACAAAATCTTATGGCCTTGTCTATAGCTGAGGCCAAATATACCTCGGCCGCAAGTTGTGCACAAGTGCTATGGATGAAACAAACCCTTAGTGATTATCACTTATCTTACGATCACACTACAACAAAAAACCTCTTTTGCAACACTCAAAAGGTAACATTCAATCAATGAATGTTGCTAAAAGAGTCTACGGCAACATTCAAATAAGTGAATGTTGCAATTGACCAATTTTATTGAGTATTAGCAACATTCTTCAAAAGAATGTTGTCAATACTACTTTTCGCAACGTTCATTGCGCGTTCCTTTTTGCAACGTTCGGTTGAACGTTGCAAAAAGGACTTTTCGCAAGGTTCAACCGAACGTTGCAAAAAGGGAACATTTTTGCAACGTTCAATGAATGTTGTGAAAAGTTTTCCTTTTCGCAACGTTCGCTGCACGTGAAAAGGGAAACTTTTCGCAACTCGCAATGAACGTTGCAAAAAGGTTCATTTTTTGCAACATTCGGTTGAACGTTGCGAAAAGTCCTTTTTCGCAAAATTACACCACCCACCCAACCCAACAAAACACCCATCGATCATATTTCAAAGGGTTAATTTCAGAAATGGTCACTGAAGTTACAGAAAAATTACAAAATGGTCACTGAAATTCAAAACTTTCAATAACGGTCACTGAATTTTGAAAAACTTGCAGAAATGGTCACTGAGTTACAAACAATTTTGTGGCAACTTTTCGGCCACTTCCGACCACCAAAACCGGAAAATTTTGATACCGTTGGAAAGCCCATAATGTCCTCTTCAATTACCATCTAAAATATTCCCCTACCTCCAAGGGATTCGACCGAAAAATTGCTGCAAAAGATTTTCAGATTTTTTGGGCGACTTTTGCTGCAATTTTTCGGTGACTTCCGACCACCAAAACTGCCGGATTTTGATGCCTTTGGAAAGCTGACAATGTCATCTCCAATTACCATCCAAAATCTCCCCCCAACTCCAAAGCATTCGACCAGAATAAGCCCACAAAATCGGCTACCTAAAAAGGCAAAAATCTGCCCAGATTCGGGATGCTAAATTTGTGGGCTTATTTCTGTCGAATGCTTTGGAGTTGGGGGAGATTTTGGATGGTAATTGAAGAGGACATTGTCATCTTTCCAATGATATCAAAATCTGGCGGTTTTGGTGGTCGGAAGTAGCCAAAAAATTGCCGCAAAAGTAGCCCAAAAAATCTGAAAATCTGCCCAGATTTTCAGATTTTTTGGGCGACATTTGCGGCAATTTTTTCGGTCGAATCCCTTGGAGTTACGAGAATATTTGGGTGGTAATTGAAGAGGACATTGTGGGCTTTCCAACGGTATCAAAATTTGGCGATTTCGGTGGTCGAAAGTGGCAAAAAAGTTGCCGCAAAAGTCACAAAAAAACTAAAAAAAGTGTTTGTAACTCGGTGACCGTTTTCGAAAGTTTTCCAAACTTCAGTGACCGTTTTTGAAAGTTACCGAAACTTCAATGACCGTTACTGAAAGTTTTGAACTCTAGTGACAATTTTGTAATTTTCCTGTAACTTTAGTGACCATTTCTGAAATTAACCCTATTTCAAACCTTAAATCTAATTCATTCTCTCTCCCACTCTCCTCCTCCCAACGAGGTTTGATTTTTTTTTTTTTTCATTTTTTTTTTTCTTAACTTTGATAACTTATGCAACTTTGGGTTTTAGATCCAAATCCAAATCCAAATCCAATTCATTTTCTTCTATCTTCACTTCAGTCCCATCTGCGTGAGTCGCGACCTCGCCCATCGCCATCTCTCACCACACTGCCGGTCAGTCCGCTCGTCAGGTCTGCTCTCCCTCACCGGCATCGGCTCCCCGACGTCCCCGTTCACGCGGCGGTCCATCCCTGTTGTTCCAAAGATAAAACCCTAACCTTCTAATTCTTCGAACCTTAAAAAAATTTGCTATATTGTTGCTGTTATGCTAATGTTCTTGTCTGACTGTTCATTTATTTGATGGTTATGGCAAAAACCCACCTGAAATTGAGGGCTTTTGTTTGATATTTGTTTCTTAAATTTAGTTGCTGGGGATTATGTGATTTGTTTCATAATTATGCGATTGAATTGCTGGGGATTATGAAATTATGGCACTTGATTTGTTTCATAATTATGTGATTTCATTTGTATTGAGCTTGTTTTAATTGAAAATTTGAGTTAATTGTTTTCCTTTGGATTGCTTGAATTGAATTGAAAATTTGAGTTAATTGCCTTTAGTTACTCATTCAAGAACTTCAATTGCGAAGGCTTTATCCGTCTTCTAAATGAGCATTTTAATTTTTTTGTATATAGTTGATACCAGACTGGTCCAAGGGCTACTCCCATCTTGGCGTGGCTTACATGGGCTTACATAGTTACAATGATGCTGTTTCGGCTTACATGGGAAGGTACATTATATATACTTGAATATCTGTTTTGTTTTTAAATGGACCATGGTAGTACGAAAGATTGAATTTTTTTTCCCTTGATATTATTCTGTTTCCATTTGTTTTGAGTTGACATTGTAGGTTTAGGGAAAACTTTTAGCCTGATTTGATTGATTGCTAGTGGTGTTTTGACATGGCAGTTATGATTATGGTTAAAGATTATACATTTAATCTTAGAATGCTCACGTGTATTAGTTGATATAGTAGGTTTATTGATAGTTGATTCTGTGGCACATAATGGTTTTTTTTTTAAAAAATGAAATTAAGCATGAATATGGCTGGATTTTTGGAAGCGATGTTTAGTACGGGTTTAATTCTCATTGTGGTAACTGCATTGCTTTTCAGAACTAGGTTTGCACAGTCTGAGTGGTTACTGTATAAATTATTAACCTCTATACCAATTTCACACCATCTTTGTTGAATCTCTGCAATGACTCCTTCCTGTAGCCCATTGTTTTCCTATCCATGTAAAGCTATATTTCATTATGAGTTTCACCCATAAGCAAATTGGCATCTCCTCTCTGGGCTGCTCCCTGCACTTTGCTCAATTTTATTTTAATGGGTCTTCATTTTGTAATGCCTTTTCTGTTTGATATCATCACCTTACCCCATAATTGAATTTGACAAACATTTACCTTTACCTGGAGATAGGTACTTGCCATTTCACGCATCATGGTTGCCTGGCAGCCTATTGGCATTTCAATGGGTGTTTATTATCGTGTCACAGGTACTACTTATCCCTTCTATTTTTATACAATCATCAAAACGACTTGAAAATTACTGAGGTTTTTATAATATATAACCTTGAAGGATTGCTTTTCATAACCAATGATGAGAACCAAGCATGAAGGCATTCATCACTTATGCATGCCTCATCTATCGAAATATAGGCGACCCTATCCTTTTCCCACTTTGAGTTTTGATACTTAATTGTTAGATACTAGAGTACAGCTCATGTTTTTTTTTCTCTAGAAGCAGCCAACAGTCTCAACTATCACTTGATATATCAAACTGTTGAAGGACTTGCCTATTATTAAATCTATTTTTTATGTGTGTCTTGAGGATATGCCTCTATTTCTCTCGTCTTCATTCCAATGTGTCCAAAGCCTTACATCTGAAACTATCACTTTCAGTAGTGTCAGCAGTCATTTATAGATTTTTCAAACCATAATATATTTGATCGTGAAGCATTTCTGCTGTATTGTTCCAAAATATAACTTGCTGATGCCATTTTTGGTGGTTTCGCTCACTGCAATTTGCTATTATTGGAGGATGCTCATTTTTTCTTTTAACCTGTTATTTATCCTGGCTCAGATTATTTCATATGGAAGCAACCGTTGTGCACAATTTTCTGCTAACTGGAAGAGAATTGGTATGTCATCATCCAGTTATATAATATGTATTTTTACCTAAACTATCTGATGAAAACCACGTAGCAACGATCACTACGCAACCCCACAACTAGATTGAAACCCTAAGAAAGCTCAAAGATAATTCCGGTTTAAAGATTCAACCATGAATGTTGAATCAAGCAACCCAACAAGAACGACGCTTGATAGACCTCTTGATTACAAAATCCGTGATCTGCACTCAATGTTGAACGTCACAAGAAGATCTTGATAAGTTCGCGGTGTTCTAAGAAGAACAAGATTGAAAGCAATAATCTCACTTAATTGATAAATTGTCCAAGGTCCTTATAATAATGATAAATAAACTATTTATACTAAGGCTAAAAACCCTATGAAATTCGTGCATAATCCCCAAACATGGTAAAACATCAATAAAAAATAGAATTTTAAGGAAACTAGGATTCTCGCTAAAAATAGAAAACTCGCTGAATTTTATAACCAAGTGGTCGCTTGGTTATATTCCAAGCGGTCGCTTGGAAGGCTTCTTTGACGCTCTGTGGATTTTGGTTGGTGGTTGAGCGGCCACTTGGCTTTTACTCTAAGTGGTCGCTTAGGCATTCCGGTGGGATTCCTTCTTCGGTCGCTTGTATCTTGTTGATTCAATTGGTTTTGGATCTCGATCCCAACATGAAACTTGTCTATTTTTGCGTGTAGATCATGGCATCATCCATTGTTACTTGCATGAGTAGTCCCAATGCTTGATTTACCCCTTTTGCCCTTGATCGCGTCATCGGACCTCCTTCGATAAGCAACAGGTCTCGATCGGGACTCGATTTCCTTGGACTCGTTGCTTGGATCACATCATCCCCTCTCTCTTCAAAAGGATTCGACCTCGAATATGCACCTACATCGTAAAGAGAGAGATCAGACACATTAAAAGTTGTCAAAACATTATACTCACCTAGAGTATCCAATTTATATGCGGTGTCGTTGACTCTCTCCAAGACCTGAAATGGACCATCCCCTCGTGGCTGCAACTTTGATTTCCTCTACTCCGGGAAGCACTCCTTTCTGAAATGTACCCAGACCCAATCACCAGGTTCAAATATGACGCTTCTTCGACCTTTGTTTGCTTGAGAAGCATAGTGTTTGTTTTTTTCTCAATTTGCAACCTTACCTTTTCATGAAGGCACTTTACCAACTCGGCCTTTCTTGTACCATCTAAGCTACCCTGTTCATTCACAGGTAAAGGTATTAAATCTAAAGGTGTTAGTGGATTAAAACCATAAACAACTTCAAAGGGTGAAAATGAAGAAGTAGAATGCGTGAGTAAACACTCCTCCCAACTCTTCAAATTCTTATGAACCACAGTGCGCAAAAGTTGAGTCATGGTCCTATTCACTACCTCAGTTTGGCCATCGGTCTGTGGGTGACAAGTTGTGGAATACATAAGCTTGGTGCCTAACTTACCCCATAAAACCCGCCAAAAATGACCGAGGAACTTAATATCCTGATCTAACACTATAGTCCTAGGTACCCCATGTAAACGCACAATTTCCTTAAAGAAAAAATCCGCTATGTTAGTCGCATCATCGATTTTATGACATGCAATAAAGTGTGCCATCTTACTAAACCTATCTACCACCACAAAAATGGAATCCCGACCCTTCTTAGTCCTAGGTAAACCCAGCACAAAATCCATTGAAATATCAATCCAAGGTTTACTAGGTGTAGGTAATGGCGTGTATAAACCTTGAGGTAAAACTTTAGATTTAGCCTGCTTACAAGTTATGCAACGACTACATATTCGTTCAACATCACTTTTCATCCTAGGTCAATAAAAATGTTTCCCTACCATATCTAAAGTCTCTGTCACTCCAAAATGACCCATCAATCCACCATTATGTGTTTATCTAACTAACACTTCACGCATCGAACAATTAGGGACACATAACCTATTTTTCCGAAATAAATATCCATCCTGCTTAAAAAATTTATCTATAGCTCCTTTACTACATGATGAATAAATGTCTGAAAAATCTAAATCACTAGCATACATGTCCTTCATATGTTCGAAACCAAGTAATTTAGAACCAAGAGAAGTTAATAGCGCATACCTTCGAGACAATGCATCCGCCATCACGTTTTCCTTACCTTGCTTGTACCGGATAACATAAGGGAATGTCTCCACAAACTCCATCCATCTCGCGTGCCTTTTATTCAACTTACCTTGACCCCACAAGTGCTTCAATGATTCATGGTCCGTATGTATCACAAACTCCTTAGGCCACAAGTAGTGCTGCCAAGTCTCCAAGGCTCGAACAAGTGAGTATAGTTCCTTGTCATATGTGGGGTAATTGAGCGATGCTCCACTTAGTTTTTCACTGAAGTAAGCTATAGGCCGCTTATCCTGCATTAAGACTGCTCCAATACCTATTCCTGATGCATTACACTCAATCTCGAAAGCTGTATCAAAATTAGGGAGTGCCAAAACTTGTGCCTCACACAACCTATCCTTAATTCTGTTGAATGCATGCTCCTGTTCATCACCCCAATGAAAACCCACACTCTTTTTAACAATCTCAGTGAGTGGTGTGGTGATTGTGCTAAAATCTTTCACAAAATGTCTATAGAAGCTAGCCAATCCATGAAAACTCCTAACTTTAGTTATGCTCTTAGGTGTTGGCCATTCTTTAAAAGCCTCTATTTTCTCCTCATCTACTTCGACCCTATTAGCACCCACCACAAATCCTAGGTAAACAACCTTTTCCATGCAAAATGTACACTTTTCAAAATTACCATAAAGTTGTTCCTTCTTCAGGACCACAAGTACACTCCTAAGATGTTCTACACGCTCATTTAGGTCCTTGCTATAGATCAAGGTGTAATCAAAATGTACAACAACAAATTTACCTATAAAAGCGCGTAAAACATGATTCATCAATCGCATGAAAGTGCTCGGTGTATTAGTGAGTCCAAAGGGCATTACTAACCACTCATATAAGCCATATTTAGTTTTAAATGCAGTTTTCCACTCATCATCTTCCCTCATTCGGATTTGGTGGTATCCACTTTTAAGATCAATTTTACTAAACATGCAAGCCACATAGAATTCATCCAACATATCATCTAACCTAGGAATAGGATGACGATACTTTACCGTTATGTTGTTGATGGCTCTGCAATCCACACACATTCTCCATGTTCCATCCTTCTTCGGCACAAGTAGTACTGGGACAGTACATGGGCTCATACTCTCCCGCACATACCCTTTACTCATCAACTCCTCCACTTGTTTTTGCAGTTCCTTTATCTCCTCGAGATTACTTCGATAAGCTGGTGATTTGGAATCACAGCTCCCGGAACAAAGTCAATCTGGTACTCAATGCCTCGAATGGGTGGTAACCCACTGGGCATGTCCTCCGGGAAGATATCGTGAAATTCCTACAATAAAGATGTAGCTAAACCGGGGAGGGGTGGGTTAGACTCCTCAAGATTGAGGAAGGACTCCTTATAGACTATCAAAATTACTTGCCTTTTGTCCTCTACCGCTCTTCTCAACTCACTCCCCTTTGCAAAGAAATTAGCTTTCGGCTTTTCTCTCCTCTCAGACACCTCCCTTTCTTTTCTCTCATATGACTCCACTCCTTTTTTCCCACTACTAGCCACCTCACTATCTTCTCTCACCTTTTCCAGCTTTTTCACTCTCTCGTCTTCCGCATTTTTCAATTTAATTTGGTCTTCATACACTTGGGCCGGTGTTAATGGCGCAAGGGTAATGGACCTCTCGTCCTTGCTAAAACTATACCGATTCTTGTACCCATCATGACTAACTTTCCTATCATATTGGCATGGTCTACCCAATAAAATATGCCCCGCATGCATAGGTACCACATCACACATAATTTCATCCCGATAGCTACCAATTGAAAAATTAATCAACACCCTCTTATTCACCTTAATATCCCCACAATCATTTAACCATTGTAACCTATAGGGTCTAGGATGTCTTAATAGTGTTAATCCCAATTTTTCCATAAGTGTTGTGCTAGCAACGTTCGTGCAACTACCACCCATCAATTATTACACTACATACCTTATTGTTGACGTGACATCGTGTATGGAATATATTTTCTCGTTGTTGTTCCAAGTCATCTATTTTGATTTGAGTGTTGAGAGCTCGTCTTGTAATCAGTAATTCTCCTCCAACTCCATACTCTACCTTGTCTCCATGATCACTAACGTCCTCCAATTCAGGCATGTCTTCAAATTCATCTTCGCTTCAGTCTCCACCTCTCTATTGCGCAATATCATCGTCCGTTTGTTTGGGCACTGAGAAGAGATATGCCCTTTTCCCAAGCACTTGAAGCACTGAATGTCCCGGTTTCTGGCTGGCTGTGAATCTAATTTTGGTACGGGCCTGCTAGCACTCTCATCTTTCCCCTTTGAAACATCATCATCTCCTCTGTTATCCCACCTCGGTTTCCAATTTCGATTAGAACCTAAAGTGCCCAACGGTTGCCTAGTTGTCCCTTTCCTTTTCAACTATTTTTCAACCTTCATGGCTACATGCAACATATCCTTAATCTCCACATAATGCTGCAATTCCACAGTGTTAGCAATTTCCCTGTTCATCCCATTCAAGAAACGAGTCACGGTGGCTTCCCGATCCTCCTCCACATTCGTCTTGGTCATCAAAATTTTCATCTCCTTATGATTATCCTCAACACTTTTCGACCCCTGATACAATCCTTGCAATCGTTGATGCAACTCCCTATAATAGTGGCTAGGCACGAAACTCTTCCGCATAATAAGTTTCAACTCATCCCAAGTGCTAACAGTTTGCTCCCAATTCCTCCGCCCAGATGTAACCACTTGGTCCCACCATGTTATGGCATAATCAACAAACTCAAGAATTGCTATCTTCACCTTCTTTTCCTCCGAATAATTGTGGCATTCAAATATCAATTCTACCTTTTTCTCCTACTCTAAATAAGCCTCCGGATCACTCATTCCCTTAAACGGTGGAATTGACATCCTAATGCTACTCATGTTCCCATCGACATCATCTCCAAAGTTGTTCCTACCCCTTCGTTCAAACCTACCACCTTTGTTTCTCACTCTACCCATCTCACCTACTAAAGATGCATCTTCATCCCAATCACTACCATATTCATAGTCATCATGCCACTCCCTCCTAGACTCTCTCCTACCCGGTCTTATTGCATTTGAGTATCTCCTATGACTATTCGATCCCGACACTTCTAACCTACCAAGCCTGTCAGTCACATCTCCAAGCATCTTCTCAAACCTCCTTATTGCATCATCTCCCATGTAGTTCTTATTCAGCTGCTTGATGGAATTTGAACCTTCTCTATCTGACATCCTAATCTTTAAGAATTGTAGCCTTACAAAAAGTCACCGTGTATCACTCAAATTTTGGCTTTTACCCTCTATTAATCTCACCACTCTTGCCTTTTACTACTCAATGTTTTCGCTCAAGTATTTTCAAAGAACAAGGTGAACTCACAGATGTAATCCCGTGTATCCAACCGAGTGTGATCGCGAATTCGATAGAAGAAAAGAAAAAAAATGAAGAAAGACTCAACAAAAACCAAGTATATGAATTTTGGAACTAAGGACTCAAGAAGTAACAAGTGTAGGATTCGAAGTGAAGTTTGTATATATTTTTGATTGACTCAAAAAAAAATAGCAATTAATGATGCTGGCAATTCCTGTAACAATAATAAATAAATAAATAAATAAATATATATATATATATATATATAAATAGTCCAGAAATAACTTTTGAATTTTTTTTGGATTTTTTTGGATTAAAGACTCAAGAAGTTTTATTGGACACAAGAACACGAAGAACAAAGAAAGAAAAAAAGAAACACAAGACTCAAAGCAACAAAGGATATTACCTTAATTATTTTGGAGCTTTGCTCTGATACCAACTGATGAGAACCACGTAGCAATGATCACTACGCAACCCCGCAACTAGATTGAAACCCCAAGAAAGTCCAAAGATAATTTCGGTTTAAAGATTCAACAAAGAATGTTGAATCAAGCAACCCAACAAGAATGACGCTTGATAGACCTCTTGATTACAAAATTTGTGATCTGCACTCGATGTTGAACGTCACAAAAAGATCTTGATAAGTTCGCGGTGTTCTAAGAAGAACAAGATTGAAAGCAATAATCTCACTTAATTGATAAATTGTCAAAGGTCCTTACAATAATGATAAATAAACTATTTATACTAAAACTAAAAACCCTATGAAATTCGTGCATAATCACCAAACATGGTAAAAATCAATAAAAAATAGAATTTTAAGGAAACTAGGATTCTCGCCAAAAATAGAAAACTCGCTGAATTTTATAACCAAGCGGTCGCTTGATTATATTCCAAGCGGTCGCTTGGAAGGCTTCTTTGATGCCTTGTGCGTTTCGGTTGGTGGTTGAGCGGCTGCTTGGCTTTTACTCTGAGCGGTCGCTTTGGCATTCCGGTGGGACTCCTTCTTCGGTCGCTTGTATCTTGTTGATCCAATTAGTTTTCGACCTCGATCCCAACATGAAACTTGTCTCTTTTTGCGTGTAGATCATGGCGTCGTCCATTGTTACTTGCACGAGTAGTCCCAATGCTTGATTTACCCTTTTTACCCTTGATCGCGTCATCGGACCTCCTTCGATAAGCAACGGGTCTCGGTCGAGACTCGGCTTCCTTGGACTCGTTGCTTGGATCACATCACTATCACTTCGGAAGCATGGTTTACAATTTTTTTGGGGGCTGTTTTAGTTAATCTGCTAGATGGGGTTGCAAATACTAGAGTTGTTGAAGTTGGTGACATTCAGCTTGCTGTATATCTAGCTGAGAAAAAATCCAGTGCACAACCTTCCTTCAGAAATGGTTAGTGGCACCTCTCAATTAATTTAACATTGTACTCTTCCACTTAAAAATCTACATTGAGAATTTACATGATACCATTGCCGATTTTTTCCTCTTTGGAATGTATCATGTCCTATTTATTATGCTGTTAAGGAATGGTAACGTGTTTTCATGATTAAAAAAAAATTCATGATTTTACTCTTGCAAACACTTGAATCTCAATAAATCTTAAGATTATTATTTTACATAGAAATCTTTGTTTATGTTTATTGATTCGGGCCATGTAGTGAATCGTCAGTCAACTAAGTTACAACGCGGATTGAGCTACGAGAAAGTGTTGAAAGAATTATTCATAAAAAAATTTCAAGCTCTTGGGAACAAAATGATTTATGTCCTATATAAAAGTCATTCCAGTAATAGGATATTGTATTGCATCATGAATATGCTCATTGTTGTATAAACCAGTTGCAGCTATCTATAGTGCATTATTTTTGTTCCTTATTTATTGATGATCATGTTTTCTTCCACTAAGATTTGGTAGGACTTCCAGCCCTCGTGTCTTTCCCCTCTGGGTGTAAAAATTCCAGTTGTCTTCAGAGGTGAATTCCCTGTTTGAATAAATTCGTCATACTAGCTTACCGAATTTCATAATTTGTTTTTATCCCTTTCATTTTTAAGTTTTTTACTGTGGATGCAATTACTGATTGGTTACAAGCATCCTAAACCTGCCTCGAATTCTTTATTTCCAGCATTTCCTCCTCATGTTCTATCCTGTGTGATGAATATATGGTAGGTTAAAAGCCTGGCTCTTGTTTATAAGTAGGTTTTTCAAGATTATTAACTTATAAGATTATTTACTTGTACATGTAAATGTCTTTGCCAGGCAAGAGTTTATGTTTGCAGAGAAAACAATGGTCAAGAAATCCAGAATTTGGAAGAGTATTTCTTCTTGAAAATCCACAAGAAGATGAAGGAGTAGTTGTAGAAGAATTAAGTGGTTTAATCATTTTTCCTTTCCTTTGTGGGAACTAGTATTTAGGTGGTGGTGTATCACATTCTAATATTCAAGTGTATGAATTCAAATATTTATAATGAAATTATCAATTTTTATACAATACCAAAATTTGTTCAGAATGAGTTATTTCAATTTCGCGAGTCAATTTACATATATTGTTGTAGATAAAAACATAAAAAATAAAACGTTGGATACGGCAACGTTTGCTGCACGTTGCAGTAGGCATTTTTAGCAACGTGCAGCGAACGTTGCAATAACCATTTTTCACAACGTTCAGCGAAAGTTACCGTTAACCTTTTTTGCAATGTTCAGCGAATGTTGCTGTTGCCCTTTTTCGCAACGTTCAGTGAACGTTGTCGTAGGTTTTTTTCGCAATGTTCAGCGAACGTTGTCGTTGCCCTTATTCGCAACGTTCAGCGAACGTTACGAAAACGTTCCACTCTATGGCAATATCACAATCCGCAACGTGCGCCCGAAAACTGCAAAAACTCTTTGGCAACGTTTTTTGCACGTTGCAAAAGGCTGTTTCTAGTGTAGTGTCATGTTCCTATCATGTGTGATAATACTAGTGCCATAAACTTATCTAAAAATTCCGTTTTGCACTCTCGAACTAAGCACATTGAAATAAGATATCATTTTCTTAGAAATCATGTTCAAAATGGAGATATCTCGCTAGAATATGTTGACACAAAAAACCAAATGATCGACATCTTTACCAAACCTCTTGCACCCAATCGGTTCACATTCATTAGACGAGGTTTAGGAATTATCGAGAAAAATAATATCCTAAATTAATTTATTTTTATGTTTCTTATGAAAAAAATATTGGATGTCCGCCAAGATCCGTCCGGTTTGACAGAATAATAATTCTAGTCATACCGGACGTCCGGTACAATTTTTTTCAGTTTCAAATACGCGAAATTGGTTTCTTCTTCCCCATTTCTCAAAGATCTTTTTCTTGAACTCTTTCATCACAATTCTCGCCCACCTCATTTTCATACATCCATACTAAAATTCTTCATCAAAGTCTCAAATCCACGAGTTCAAGGTACCTCAAAATCCCTTATTTCAATTTTTTTAGGTCAAAATTCCTTTTCTCCCAAAGTGTTCGAACCGTAGGCCTACAATTCTCAATTTCCCCTCCCAATCTGTTTTGCCCTTTGTAATTGATTGTGTAATTCATATTTTCACCATATTTTCAACCTTAAAATCTCCAATTTCATAATTTTCAACTTGAAATTCCTCTCTATGGCCGAAATTCAACCCTAAACCTCGAAAATTTCCCAAATTTCCCAATTTTTTTTTAGAAAATTCTCAAAATGTTAGGATCATGATGCACCAGCAAACGAATGAAACAAAAGGCTCGACGCTCTCCGCCTTCTTCGTCGAATGAGGACATGGACCTCGAACTTGAGACGCTGACGAACCCTTTTGAAATGTCGTCCACAGTTCTAGGTAAAAATGTCGATTTTGCATCTTTTACATTTGATGCACCTGCATTTAGGATAAAAGAGCATTTTATGAATATGGGGTGGGTTTCCATCTTCACTTTTGAAGAATTTGTATATTTTCGTTTAATGAAAGAATTTTACAAAAACATGACCGTTACTCCACGTTCAGGTGACACATCTTGTTTTATTAAAAATGTACGTGTCAGGGTGTCCAAAACTCTTATCGGAACCCTTCTCGAGCTTGCACCATGTGACATTCAATTTTTTCGTGCACAAATCATACCTGATGATGGATGGGTATAACCCTATCGACGCTTGTCGTCGAGTAACGAGTAAGGATTTTGAAAATATCGCAAAAAATAGTTCTAATCAACTTACTTTCCCATGCAAAGTTTTGCAAAATATCATTGCCAACGTCATTATACCTAGGAAGGAGCATCGGGATGAGATTACCAATTTTGATCTTTTCATACTTGATTCCTTCCTTGTCGGTAGGCGGATCGGTTTTCCGACCATTGCATTGGGCCTTATGAAACTCATACATTCTTCACGTTATGCAGAAGCACTTCCCTACGACATGCTTCTCATAAAAATCTTTAAGCACTTTCACGTCCCTCTATACGATGAAGCACTCGTCAAAATTCGTCCCACCAACACCATTAGTTCAAACATACTTAAACACATGAAAATAGTTAAACAAGATGGTCAATGGGTGGCTTAGACGAATGGGTTCGGCCTGGCTTAGGTCCTTTGACTTCATCCTTCCAAGTGGAAGAAGAGGACACAGAAGAAGAAAAAGACGTGCCACATGCTACAGGTCCCTCATGTGCCACTCCGGGCTCGAGTACTCCCTGACTCGTGGATCGAGGTTTTGTTGAGGACCAATTTTCCCTTTTGAAGGTACAAATCGACTCTCTTACATCTTTCGTCGATGGGATTAGTGGGGTACTTCATCAGATTCAGGTCCAGTAGGCCGCACTCCAGGCCCAGCAGGATGCGATCCAAGCACAACAGAACCCTAACCTAGCACAACAAGCCGAGAGGCAGGTGCAGCAGACCGCTTTCTTCGCCGACCTCTTTGCTCGACTCCCGTATCCACCTCCTCCTCTGGCACCCTAGCTATAGCATAGATATCCGTGAAGTGATTTTGTACAAATAGTATATTTCTATGTATGCAATTTTTAATGATTAATGTTTTTTTAATGAAATATGCTTGCTTTTATCTCTATGGTTGACTTGTATTACGCACTTTTTGCTTATGCCAAAAGGGAGAAGAAAATTAGAGATTATGCACGATTATATTTAAACAGGGGGAATATAAGTGTATAAGATAGGGATAACATATGTATACAATTCTATTCCTTGTCAATTTGTTTTAATTATACATTGCAAATCATTGTGTTTGTCATAACCAAAAAGGGGAAAATTGTTGACCTATGGTTGACTTCTCATTTTGATTATCACAAATAAATTGCGTTTATCGCTAACAAACTGATTTCAAGTGTCTTTAGTGATCATTGAAAACAAATAGAATTGAAGACACGAAACTTTGAGACGAAGTGATTTGTATGCGACGATCGACATGGAACTTGAATTCAAGGGATTCGCAAAAAGAAGCAAATTGAGATTAAATTCAAAGAATGACAAGTTAAGGCGCTTAGACATTTTGTAATCTTATGTAAAGGTAAAACATCTTAATACTTGGCAATGAATCGCGACACACTCAATTTTTAATTTTATGCACGGAAAATCATGATAAAAATGTTTTACGCGTAAATTATTTTCCAAATGTAAAATTTTCAAATGTAAATTTGAAATATGTTAATTACCTTGAAAAATCATTTAAAAACATCCCTCAAGAAATTACATTTGTTAAAATATTAAACGAGGACGTTTTGGCGCAAAATTGGTCGTACCGGATGTCCGGTATGGTAGTTTTGCGCCAAACGGTCAAAAATCCAACCATTCTGATTTTCTGACTCAAGGACTAGTAGGCTGTCCAGTACATACTGGACGTCTGGTACGATTCGTCCGATTGGACGGAGTTTTTGACAGTTTTACTCGTATAAATACCAACTTACATTGCATTCAATTTCAACACTTCTAAGAGCATTAAGTGAGCATTTATTGAGATAAATCTTTGATCTTTATTATTTATTCATCTTTATAAATTGATTTATATTTGAAAAATATTTGATTGATCTCAACTTTGAAAATCAATTTTATCGAAGTTTTTCAAATTCAACACTTGAGCTTTACTTATTGCTATCTATTAAAGTGTTTTCCTACTTCTCTTCTTGCTCTCAATTTTGAATCTATTAGTCATTAAGAAGAGAAGATTTCATTTGTAAAACTCATTTGAATTGCGGATCATATTGATGTCCCATAAAGCTCAATAGATTGGGATCGATGCCCCTTGTTTGTAAGTCATCGGAAGCATTTTAAAGGGTTAGATTGCATCATAAGTCAATTACAATAGTTAAAAATGGCATTGCTCGTGCCGGAGAGCTTGGTAATGGGGGAATTGGGATTGAACCTCCACAACTATATCGTTTGCATCATGTCTCCCTTTTACTTATCATTTTTATACTTGTGTTTATTATTTGAATTAATTTATCTAGTCTATATTTGCTTGAAATTAGATTAATTTTACGAAAAAGTTTTTAAAAACCAATCCATCTCTCTTGGTTAGCTATTCTTGGACTATCAAATTTTATTTTTTTAACCACACATTTTCCATCAAATCACTATTCAAAAATATATATTTGACAAAAAAAAATGGTTTTTAAACAAGCTCTTAGTAAAATTAATTGGAGTCAATATCAGTGCAAATAAACAAAAATAAAAATTTCATTGTTTGTACTATGTAGATTTTTGTGTATCAAACATGATGGTAATGTTTACAGTAGATATTCAATAATTGATTCTCTTATACCATTGATGATTTACAAAAAAGGATATTTATTATAAAGCATGTCAGCCTTTAATGGTCAAGTGACCTAGAAAAGATAAATTTATGAAAAAAATTGTGATGTCAATTTTCTATTTATGTATTACAAAAGTACATAGTCGTGTAATTAATATGAAAGATTTCTATTTATGTTTTACAAAAATTCGTAGTTGTGAAATTAATATAAAATATTTTGTTTACTAAAATTTAAATTTAATCATGTAAACAAAACCACCTAGTTCTGCATTTCGGCTGCAATAGTTATAGTGAGATGAAGATGAAAAGAATTTTCTTTTTCTTTTTATGATTTTGTTATTTTAGATGAAGAAAAAATCTTCTTTAATTTCTTTTATTTAATGCACGGACAAAATTGCTTTTAAAGAGTAGAAAGATGTTGCATTCACAGAAAGAAACCTCACAGAAGTCATACATAATACACACAATGAGGTGGGCCCCGATTTTTTTGGCAATATTAAAATCACGCGGGACCCACCAGCCATGTGAGACTTTTGTAGGAATTCTGTGGTGAATAGTTCTGTACGCCCAGTTTTATTGTAAAAAGTAAGGCATGTGAAGGGCATGGACATTTTTTGTTGGGATTAATTCAGATGAACATAACTGTTCATATCCAGAACTCGGCCAAATGTGTGGTGATGTGGTCACAAGTCTTACGATGTAGATAGGCATGGTCCTTACTGTAAATTTGCTTCAATTTATAGTGGATTACTGATCGGCAAAGTGTCTGAAGTTTTTACCCAGTTAGAGTTTCTCCATGATCATCTTTAGTGTTTTTTACTGTTTTAATTATTGATTATGACATGAAACATTAGGATAAATTAAACTTGATTGATTAATCGTCTATAAACAATTAAAAGTGACTTGTTTATTTTAATTGAAATATAGCAAAACCCTAAGAATTAATTTTCCAATTAGAACAAGGAAAGTGGGTAGCACTGGTGGAGCCTTAACTTGAGGAGAACCTACGAAACTTTCTCACCTCTTATAGACCTGGCATTAGGTATTTTACATCACAAGTCTTCAATTTGCTCCTTCAACTTTCCAAATTATCTAAATTGATCTCTAAACTTTTTATTTCATCCATTTTGGTTCCCGAACTTTCAAAAGTTAAATTTGGCACCATAACTTGTGAAATTGTCTAATTGAGCTTCCAAGTCTTCCAATCATGTCCTCTCATTTTCCTTGAGTCATGCAATTCCATCTTTTGTTTCACAATTAAAATAGTGTCATAATTTTTTAATACATGAATATTTTTCTGATATGGTATAATATCAAACATCGTAATTTTAATAGCTTCCTAAATATATTTGAACAAGACAGATGAATTAGACCTAAATATTAATCTAATATGCACACGCTAGTTGCATGGAAAATTGGCAACGAACTTTCCAATGGTGAAAAATAGTACACATGCATTGAACTTATTTCATCTGAGTTGTTGAAAATTAATGAAATTTAAGTTAAGGACTACTTGACATTAATCATATTTCTTGTAGAAAAACATTCTGAAGAAGTTAAATTAGACTCTAAAAGCTTTTCAAGCCACATAAATTACTATCAAAAAATTATTTAAACATATTAAAAAGTAGCTTCTTAGTTTAAAAAATAACTCTTTACTTTTCAAAATCATGCCAAACGAGCCCTCATGCACTCCACTTTGAGCGTTTGTTACAGTATGATCATTTTTGTCTATACATGTTAGTTTGACGAGTAGAAAAAACAAATTAGTTGAAAAGATTAAAAATTTTAATTTTTAAAAAGGGAAGCCAACGAGCTAAGCCAAACATGCTAAATATTTATTTAGTTAGATTTATAAGAGTCAATGTCATTGGAAATAAACAAAAATAAAAAATATCATTGTTTGTACTATGTAGATTGCTGTATAAAAAAACTAATAGTGTTTATAGACTAAAAAGTAATGTATAAAAAATTTCATTGTTTGTTGTATAGCAAACTTGATAGTAATGTTTACAGTAGATATCCAATAATTGATCCTCCTATGCCATTGATGATTTATATTAAAAAGTAGTGTTCACAATCATCAAATCATTGAACCAGCCTTTAATAATCAAGAGATCTAAGACAAGATAAAATGTATTTGAACAAGACCTAAATATCAGTGTTTTAAAAAGCGCGTCTAGATGCGAAGCATGACTAAAGCGCTTCGCCTTGAATCTAATCGGGAATTAAGTGGTCAACATTCTCTTTGACGGCTTAATTTTTTTTATTTTTTTAATACTTTTCATCTTCTTTAAATGTACATTTCTTTTTTTTCTTTTTTTTTTTTTTTTTGTAGATGAAAAATAAAATATTGAATTAGAATCCGAGAAAGAGTTAGATAAGATTTAAGTTACAAGCTATCTATACTATGTAATTATGATTTTGAAACTTATCTTTTTTGTAGAAATTATTAAGTACATATGATATTTTATAATTTTAGATGTTTGGTATATATTATATGAATTATTGAATGTTTTTTACAATGATTAAAATTTTAAAACAAAAAAACTTTTTTTACACCTAAACTTCGCCTAGACTCATAATGCTTGAAACTTGGTCTCAACACCTAGCCACGTTTTACGCTTTTTAGAACAATGCTAAATCTAAATCTAAATATTCAACTTTACAATGGTGAAAAATTGTACGGAGCGTGCAAATAAGTCACCTAAATTGTTACGAACTTTACAATGGTGAAAAACTGTACGGAACGCGCAAATAAGTCACCTAAATTTACTGTTGATTTTTGTTTTCCATTTGTAAATCTATTATTCAAAATTTTGGTTCACTTTTTCTACATTTTCTCTCTTTTCTGTGTCTTCGGGTGTGTTTAGTTCATCAATTGGCCTGCCATGCTCAAAATATGCAAATGCTAGCCACTAAGTTTTTGTCGGAGAGAAGCAACCAGCAATAAATAGGTAACAAGAATATAGAAGTTAGTATATTATATCACAAAAATATTATAATAGAAGAGAGTGTTGAGTCTTTCGTCCGAATATTCTAGTTAGTGGTTCATAGCTAACTGACTCTACACTGTACAAAATATGTAAGGGTCCGTTTGATAGAAAGATGAAATTTGGGTGGAAAGGAATGAATTGCAGGAAATTGAATTGGCTAGAATTATTTTATCGGGAATTGTAATTAAAGGTGTTTGATTGGTATAATTTTCCACTTGAAAAATATAATACGTTTGGCTATATTTTTCATAAAAATTGTCAATTAAAAGGATATAATTTCTTACCATTGGGGACAAAATATGTTTAGATTGCCAAAAAAAAAAATTAAAATATTTTGTGTTCGTTTGACTTTGTTTTACATGAAATTTGTCAATTATACACTTCATCTTAGATTTTGTTTCTATTGCTAAAAAAAGTTGAAATTTCAATTCCCACCAT
Organism: Osmanthus fragrans; assembly: GCA_019395295.1. NCBI lineage: Eukaryota > Viridiplantae > Streptophyta > Magnoliopsida > Lamiales > Oleaceae > Osmanthus > Osmanthus fragrans. The sequence goes on along the minus strand of CM033359.1, from coordinate 20,133,703 downwards.
ATAGCAAGTCATTGAAATTCCACGAAATCAAGGAAAATATGAAAAGTTGGAATTTGAATTCCGTGGAAAAAAAGGCTATCAAATAGTAATAAAAGTGGAAGTTGGAATTCGATTCCAACTTCGATTCTAACTTCGATTCCAACTTCCTAGGAAAATATTGTCTTATCAAACAGACCCTAATAGCCCACAACGTGTCTCCATATCATTAGACAAACTTCCTTATCTTTGACTATACAATACGAAATTTGTAATGTAATGGACTTCTAATCATGATTCACACGGGTAAACAAACTTTAGCCCCCATTTGGTAAGAATTGTTTAAAAGTTATTTTTATTATGCATAATTTCAGTAAAATATTTTTATAATTTTTCTCTACTTTTTAATTTCATATTATTTAAAAATAAAATATTATTTAAAAAAATATTCTTGTAAAATCTACAAAAAATACTCTCTTTTTTTTGTGTTGCCAAATAAAATTTCTCCCAGACAAAAATATTAATTAAGTGCTTGTTTGGAATATATTAAGAAGCTAAGATCAAAGTCAACATTAATTCTAATAGCACAGCTTCATGAAACCAATAATTTTAATTTATCGACTTTTCAATCACATATATCATTAACTTTTATCAAGATATGCTAAAACTTTTTGTTAAAAGCTTTGTCAAACAACCTCTAAATATGGACATTTAGTATATTCGAATGACTAAAATGACAATTTATTGAAATGTTCTTTAGACTATTTAAACAACATTGATGAGGAAGCGTGAAATATATAGGCTAGAGACTTTGCCAACTTTGACCAATTTGATGAAAAATTCTTCATACTTCGAAATTTGATTAAAAATGAACAGAAAATGTGTAAGTGTGTTATTTATTTACTTGAAAAGATACAAATATGTAATTGTTAAAAAAGGAAGCCAACGAGCTAAGCCAAACATGCAAAATATTTATTTAGTTAAATTAATAGGATTCAATATCATTGTAAATAAACAAAAATAAAACATTTCATTGTTTGTACTATGTAGATTTTTGTATAGCAAACATGATAGTAATGTTTACAGTAGATATCCAATAATTGATTCTCCTATGCCATTGATAATTTATAAAAAGGATATTCTATTATAAAGCATGAAGCATGTGAGAATCATCAAAACATTGAATCAGCCTTTAATAATCAATAGATAAAATGTATTTGAAGAAGACCTAAATATTAATCTAAATATTCAACTTTACAATGGTGAAAAAGAGTACGGAACATTCCAATAAGTAACCTAAATTTGCTATTGATTTTTGCTTTCCTTTGTAAATATTTATTTAAACATGAGATGCTCTCTTATTTTAAATAGTCAACCTTTAAAATAATGCTTCAAGAGGCTCGTTAAATTAACATTTTAGTTTAGAGAGCGAGTTTGACTCTTCAAATTTGGAGAGCCAAACTCACTTTCTATAATTAAATGTATTCAAAGTATTTCAAATTTCAATGTAGGAAAATAATAAAATAATCTAAAGAAAAACTGGTTCAAATAAAAGATAGAGAAAAATAATAAATATTATTTGGAAGTAGTAAATTTAAGTATTAAATATAAATAACTTGTCGGATTACTTCAAAATTTTAAATGTCTAAATTTATAGATGCTCTCAAAAGTGATAGAATATGTTCTTTAAAAATAGAGAGTTTTTGGAGTTGCTATTATGATAATTATAGGAAATAATTACTTAAAACTATAACAACTACATACCTTGTTAGTTTTTTTTTTTTTTTTTTTATATTTTTGGTACTCTGAAACTCATGATAGTTATAAACAAGTTCTCAAAACTATAGAAAAGAAGAAGAAAAAACAAAGGAATAGTAAAAAAGTGAAAGACATTAGAAAAAGGAAAAGAAAGGTAGAGTTGCAAGAAGCGACAATGCAATGCAGGTAGCTCTAAACTCTAAACATGTGATACTCATTCATATAAATATGTGGGAGAAAATTTTTATGCTTATCTCAATTGTGTACGATATAAATCTGTCGTACTTAATAATTGATGATCATACAATTGAAGATTTCTCATAAGTGCATTTTACACGCTTATTTAGGCCACAAAACATAGTTAATTTTGAATATATATGCTGAAATATGGCTTAATTCGACACAAATTGTGTTTGTAGGGCTATAGTGATGGATGCAACAAAAAGTATGTGAAAATGGGCTAAAAAGGACCAAAATAGAAGTGAATGAAAGTTCGGGGCCAAATTACAATTTTTCAAAAGTTGATCCGGAAGATGAAATGAAGATTAAAATGAGCCAAGAACAGATCGAGTAATGATAACGAGATATAAAAGGAAGAAAAAAATTGAAAGGAGTTCGAGGAAAGAAGGAATGAAGATTAAGGACCAAAATGCAGGAATTGAAAGGTGTAATACACTATGCGGCCGCATAGTGTAATGCCTATGCGACCGCATAGGTATAGGCGGGGAATTCTGGCCCCCAATCCTTATAACTATTTGACTGCATAGATTAGTACTATGCAGCAGCATAGTAGAAAGTTGGGCATGATTTTCTGCTTTCCTTATTTGAATCAACTACCTATGGAAACATAGGGCCATCCATTCTTAAACATATCCTAACATATTGGAGAGCAAAATAACAAGCAAACAAGGGGATTACTTCAAGATTCATTCAATATTCAAGTTTTAATCCAAGACTTTAATAGGGTGACGTCTCCTCCAACATATTTACTTTGTTTTCTTAGTTCTTCCATACTAGGCTAGATTCTTATGTACTAGGTGAACGACGAACCTTGTGATGTGATATTTCAATTTCTAATTTTATAATTTTGATGTTAAAATGCGTTTTGGATTGATGAATGATTTATATACATTAATTTGAATCTAAAATTATTATGAATGTGATTGTATAATTTCTGGTGATTTATTTCATATATTCGAAAGAGGAGAAATATATTAGACAGTGTATAAATAATCGTAGGGTCCAATAGGGGATATAGATGTACCCCTATGCCTTACGTGAATCTCTAAGTGTTCATAAACATTCATACATTTTTGTATATTTGCTCCCATCATAGAGATATAGTCGGGTCGTATATGAAAATAGGTTCAAACTTAATTGAGAGAGAGTTTTGAATAAAATAGGAACATTGATTCGTCACAATTCGAACATGTTGTCAACTTGTAAAACTATGGTTGAAATAGATCGTTGCAAGGGGATTCGCGAACCTAGTACGCCTTTTATTTGATTGATTATCTCAATTTGCATTTAGTTATATCATTGCACGTGGTGAAATTTGCATCCAATTAGTTAATTCATTCACTTTTGCATTGTTAGATTACTTAGTTTTATAGCAATCTAGTTACAAAAACTCAAACCACGTATTTTGTTTTGGTTAAGGTCAAATTAAGTATAATCAAACTATTAAATCTCTGTGGGAACGATATTCGGATTTTAAAAAATCCACTTTATTACTTGAAAACGAACCGTGCACTTGCGGTGATTTAAATCGAAGCATATTTTCACGATCAAGTTTTTGGCGCTGTTGACAGGGATTTAACTTAGTTTGATTTTAGTTACTTCGACACTAATTCAAACTTTTTAGTTTATTTTCTTTTTCTTTAGGTAATTTTTAGTTTATTTTCTTAATTATCTGAGTGCTACTATTATTTTTCTGCTAGGTCTTATATGCGAAGGTCGATTCATGGTGAACTGATTCCAACTGATCCAGAAATCGAACGAACCTTTCATCATAGGCAAAGAGAGGCAGTAGTAGCACAACAAAAAGAGCAAGTATCAATGGCGAACCAACAACTCAACCCTATAATCAATCCGACGCCTCAAGCAAATGTAGAGGCAGAAGATGAAGGAAGTATGCTACTGGGAGATTTCATGGGGTCGTTTGTCGTCCAAAGTCAATCTAGTATTGTCTATCCACCATTTGGGCAGCCAAACTTCCAGCTGAAAACAAATGTCATCCAACTCTTCCAGAATGAGCATCAGTTTCACGGGATGGCTACTGAAAATCCACATACACACATATCGAGATTTTTGGATATGTGTCAACACTTCAGGTATCTAGGAATTTCAAACGACACTATCAGAGGCTATTTTCACATACCTTGCGGGACAAAGCTCTAGAATGGCTGGATTCTTTACTAATCGTGAGCATAACTACTTGGGATGAGCTAGCTCACTGATTTTGCACAAAATTCTTCTCGCCAGCCAAGATAGCACAGTTGAGCCACGCCATATCAACATTTTCTTAGAATGACTCCGAATCTTTCGATGAGATATGGAACAGATTTAAAAACATGCTACAGAAGTGTCCTCAGCACGGTTTTGACAAGAAGACCCAGATCAGATTCTTCTACACATGGTTGTTTCCATCTTTCAGAAGTATGGTAGATTGCTCATCAAATGGCTCACTAACCACTAAAATTGTAGACGGAACATGGAAGTTGTTTGAAAGGATGGCAGAAACTTCAGTAATGTGGTCGTTTGAGCGGGTAGTTCTGAAGAAATCAGCAAGTGTCTTTGAAGTGGATACCTACTCAGCTCTATCTGCCAAGATAGATTCATTGTTTCACAAAGTAGAGTGTATAACTCATTCAGCAAATGCAGCACAAGCGAGAAAATTGAACTGCTACAAATGTAGAACAGAGTACAGTACAGCAGAGTGCCCAATCCTTTCACAAGGGGTAGAACAGGTAAATTTTACACAGTGGGGTCAACGCCAATAAAATAACCCCTGCTATGAGAGTTACAATCCTGGATGGAGAAATCATCCAAATTTCTCTTGGGGTGGAAATCAAAACAAGTTTCAAACCCAAAATAAACCTCAAGGGCAATTTCAACACGAGAAGAAGATCCACCTAGATGAGATGTTTGCCAAGTTTATGGAGAAGATTTTTAAGTACATGGAGAAGACTGAAGTGACTCTCCAAAATCAGGGTGCAGCAATCAAGAACCTGGAGACTCAGGTAGGGCAGATAGCACTTGCTGTGAATGGAAGGGCACCAGGTATCTTGCCAAGCAACACTTAGGTAAATCCTAGGAAGCATGTTCAGGCTATTACTACAAGAAGTGGGGTTCAACTGCTAGAGATCCATGTAAAGAAACTGGTTGTAGATGAATTAACAGTAACTCCTGCAAATGAGGAAAACACTGACATCGCTAGCAAGGAGGGTGCTGATACTTACAGGTTAAAACAAGGCCTACTGTCAATCCATATGAGCCTCCAATCCTATTTCCTCATAGGCTAAGGAGGCATAAGCTGGATCAACAGTACATGAAATTTTTGGAGGTTTTCAAGAAACTTCACATCAACATCCCGTTGGCTGAAGCCCTCATGCAGATTCCCAGCTATGCCAAATTTCTGAAGGACATTCTATCCAACAAACGTAAGCTAGAAGAACATGAAACGGTGATGCTAACTGAGAAATGCAGCGCCCGGATTCAGAAAAAGCTACCTCCAAAGCTAAAAGATCCAGGGAGTTTTACTGTACCCTGCACTATAGAACATTGTTATTTTGATAAAACTTTATGTGATTTGGGTACCAGTATTAACTTAATGTCACTTTCTGTTTTTAGAAAACTAGGATTGGGAGAATCTAAGGCAACCACAGTGACTCTACAACTGGCTGATTGATCTATTACTCACCCATGAGGGATCATCGAGGATGTTTTAGTCAAAGTGGAGAAACTTATATTTTCGGCAGACTTTCTTATTCTCGACATGGAAGAAGATAAGGATGTACCACTCATTTTAGGTCGACCATTTTTGGCCACTGGAAGGGCTCTTATAGATGTACAGCAAGGGCAGTTGATTCTGAGATTGGGAGAACAACAGATTTCATTCAATGTCTTTAAGGCTATGAGATTCCCTACAAAGTCTGACAGCTATTTTCAAATTGATGTGGTTGATAGAGCAATTCAAGAAACCTTTCAGTTGCAGCATCCAATGGACACGTATGAAGCTTGCATCATGTTTTTTCAGTCTATTCACACTGACTCTAGTGAGTTAGAGGTTTGTGCAAGGTTTATGGAGACAAATCCACCGTATGCAAGAAAATGGAATTTCGAGAAATTAGGAACCGGTCCTACGAAACCACTGCCATCAGTTTAACAGCTGCCTAAGCTGGAGCTCAAGAAATTACCATTTCATTTGCGATATGCCTACTTGGGAGAGTCATGTACAGTCCTAGTAATAATTTCAAATTCAGTCAATGAAATGGAAGAGGAAAGATTTCTTCGGGTGCTTAGGGAGAATCAAACAGCTATTGGATGGTTTATTGCAAATATCACAAGGATCGGCCCTACACTTTGCATGCACAAGATTCTCATAGAGGAGAATTTCAAGCCAAGTATAAATGGTCAGAGGCGGCTCAACCCAAACATGAAGGAGGTAGTCAAGGCAGAAGTGATCAAACGTTTAGATGTAGGTATCATTTATCCCATTTCAGACACTGCCTGGATTAGTTCAGTTCAGGTTGTGCCCAAAAAGGAAGGTATTACAGTGGTGAAGAATGAAAAGAACGGATTGATACTTACCATGATGGTCACGGGATGGAGAGTTTGTATTGACTACCACAAACTCAATAATGTCACTCTCAAGGACCATTTTCCTTTGCCATTTATTGGGCATGCAGGGTTCTACTGCTGCTTTATTAAAGATTTCTCACATATTACATTACCTCTCTGCAACTTGTTGCTTAAAGATGCAAATTTTGAATTTTCTGAGGAGTGTCTACAAGCTTTCAACATTTGGAAGGAAAAGCTCATTTGAACACCAGTTATCATAACACCAGATTGAGATTTACGATTTGAACTAATGTGTGATACTAGTGACTATGTAGTGGGGACAGTGTTGGGGCAGCGAAAAGGTAAAGGATTCCATGTGATATACTATGCGAGCAAGATATTGAATGATGCACAGCTCAACTATGCTACAATCGAGAAGGAGCTTCTAGCTGTAGTCTGTGCCTTTGACAAATTTTGATCCTATCTTGTTAGGTCAAAGGTCATAGTTTACACCAATCATGGCGCGTTGAAATACTTAATGACAAAGAAAGATGCTAAGATGAGATTGATTCGATAGGTTTTACTTCTACAACTTGGAGATTCGGGATAAAAAGGGGAGTGAAAATGTGGTAGCTGACCACCTATCGCACCTTGAACAAGGTGAACAGACAGAAACTATGGAGATCAACGAGGTCTTTCCAGATGAGCAGATATTTTATACAGAGACTGTACCATGGTATACAGATATTGTGAATTATTTGGTGAAGTCCATCACTCCACCAGACTATTCGAGCCATCAGAGGAAAAATTTCTTTTCCGAGCTGAAATACTATTTTTGTGAGGATCCCATACTCTTTAGGCGAGGTGCAGATCAAATCATTCGAAGGTGTGTGCTTGAAGGAGAAGTGCCTCAGATACTTGAGCATTGCCACCCATCTGCTTATGCGGGGCATTTCGGGGCTTCTAAGACTGCAGCTGAAATCCTGCAGTCTGGTTTTTACTGGCGTACCATGTTTAGAGATGCCTTTGAGTTTGTGAAGAGATGTGACAGGAGTCAACGCACGGGAAACATATCAAGACGAAATGAGATACCTCAGAATAATATCTTAGAGGTGGAGCTTTTTGATGTATGGGGGATTGACTTCATGGGTCCATTCTCTCCTTCATTCTCTAATCAGTACATCTTAGTGGCAGTTGACTATATCTCCAAATGGGTAGAAGCAGTAAACCTACCAACAAACAATGCAAAAGTGGTGATTAGGTTTTGGAAGAAATATATTTTCACCCGATACGGCATACCTAAAGCTATTATAAGTGATGGAAGAAAACATTTCTGCAATCGCCAATTTGAACAGTTGTTGAGTAAATATGGAGCTAGATACCATGTAGCTACCCCTTATCATCCTCAACCCAGTGGTCAAGTTGAATTTTCTAATCGGCAATTGAAAAGGATACTTGAAGTCACAGTGAGTTCTTCGAGAAAAGACTGGTCTAAAAAGCTAGATAATGCAATATAGGCTTACAGAACAGCTTTCAAGACACCTCTAAGAATGTCAGTTTACTTCCATGTTTTTTGGAAAGCATAGCACCTGTCAATGGAGTTGGAGCATCGGGCATATTGGGCTCTCAAACAGTTAAATCTGAATTTGCAAGCAACGGGTGAGCAGCGTTTACTTCAACTGAACGAAATGGATGAATTTCGAATGTAGGCCTATGAGAATGCCAAACTCTATAAGGAGTGCACAAAGAAGTTTCATGACATGCATATTCAGAGGAGGAAGTTTGGAGTAGGGCGGGCATAAAGTATTACTCTTTAACTCCAGACTCAAACTATTTCCTGGAAAGTTGAGGTCTAGATGGTCGGGTCCTTACACTATCAAAAAGGTGCTTCCATATGGGGCAATTGAGATTTCTCATGAACGTAAGGGTACCTTCATTGTCAATGGACAGCAGTTGAAGCACTATTGGAGTGGTGAATTCTCCAAAGAAAATTCCATTGTTGACCTTGCACCGCCATACAGAACTAATACGGTATATTCGAACTATAGACTATACACTGGAGCTGGACGGAAGGCAACCCATCATCTCTACTGTAACGCCCCGACCCCTAATGGAATGCTACTTACTTTACTTCATTAACCGGTGGTTCAGTAACAAGTGTATACATTTTCTTAGCGGAAGCTTAAAGCTTACAATAATAATTTTAATAACAATACTTTAAATGCTTTAAACAAAACACTGAATAATTTTCTAAAACTTTGAAAATGTAATTTATTTGAAGAAGATATAACGTGTCCTCACATTCAGCGTTATTCAAATAGTTTAAAGACATAACATTAGAAACGTTTCATAAAATAAACTTAAATAACTTGTTGACCGGTTTTCATGGGCTCGTTGTATCACTCTCCATCTTCTCCTTTATCCATGCCCAAGGTAGCAACCTTTCAATCTGTAGAGAATGGGTTAAACCCGTGAGTTGAATACTCAATAGATGTCATTGGTGCATTCGTGATTAAGCTTTACATTTCAAAACTTGTAACTTTAAAACCTTTTCATAGCAGGATTTCCAGTAGAATCCCAATTACGTAGAGTCATGACTTAACACGACGCCTCGACCGGACATTCATGCCGTACCCGAAAGCACCATTTGACATGGAAGGATATGTCATGCCGAAGGTACCATTTGATATACGAACATCAACATAGATCATGCCATAGCCGAAGGCACCATTTGACATGGAAACATCATTTGCAAGAAATTTACAACCTAACACGAATTAACAACTTTGCACATTTACCTACCTTGATTGATATCTTGAAACTTGTTGAAAAATGCACTCCTTTGATGTTTGAAAACCGTTGAGAATTTAAGCTTGGAAAACACTTCTTGATAGCACCAAAACTTTTAGGAAATATTAGGTTTTCTCCCTTTTTTTTTCTAGACTTGAAAACTCTCTCTCTTTTATGCTTAGAAAGCTTTTGTTTTGGGTGTGAGAAAATGAGTATGCATTGGAGCTATATATAGGTGCAAATCCCATAACTTAAGGGAAAATGAAAGGCCTAATACTCATTAATCATGGGTACCATTTATGTGGGAGTTATAGGTTTAAGAAGGCACTAGAAAAATCATGTAGGAATTTGACTTTTCATATTCTGCGTACTTCGGTTGATACAGCACAGCCTGTAGTATTACTATCATAACTTTTTCTCTCGATATCCGATTGAGGTAATTCCAAGTGCGTATGCTAATTCAAAAAGCTACAACTTTTCTTCAGATATCATTTTCCAATTTGAATGGTATCTATGAAAAAAATGGGCCTCAAATGAGACAAAAAAAATTTGAAGTATCCTTTAGCCATCCAATATTCATGTCCTAGTGCCACAAAGGTGTCTAAAACTAATCGGGGTTCTACATCTACCCTTTTATTTACTGTGCTTTATGCAATAGATTATGAATTTTTCATGTTTTGATGCCATTTTAGTAGTTTTAGGTCGTTATTCACCTAGATAGTGCCCCAAGTGCCTATACATGGTTCACATAAGTTCTCAATGTATTTTACATGCTTCATGAGGTGTTGAAATCATGTTCAGGAGATTTGGAATCAAAATCACGCATTTCGAGGCAAAACGAGCGCTTTTCTAAAAAAATTGGGCCCATAATTGATTTCGCATCTAAAAGTAGCATTGAAAAGGATTTTATGGTTAACACGCACCTCACGTCATTTAACATATGTTTTGATAAATTTTGGGGACATCGAGTAGTCAAGTGACCTTATAGATGAAAAGTTAGAATTTTGGGGAAAAATGTCCAAAAATGGGTTTTTAAGGCGTCAAGTACATTTTGTAAGTTTTTCCGTATGTGTACACCCACTATACGCACTTTGACGGGTTCGACACAAAAATCGAGGCTTCGAGCTTTGACAGGGGCAAAAGAGTTGAATATTTGAGAAAAAGATGGAATTCTAGGAAAATTTGACCAAAATCGTGTTTTTGAGGAATTGAGTGAGTTTTAAAATTTTTATATGTTGCATACACTCCATGCACTCAATTTGACTTGCTCGACGCGAGAAACGAGGTATCTAGGTCAAGATGGTCAATCGAGTCAAACTATTGGAAAAACTACACACAGTCCCCCAACTGGTAGTCTATGCGGCTGCATAGAGCTACCAAAGATGCGGTCGCATCTTAGACAATTGAGCCCTACACCCCCATAAATTTTAACTCTATGCGGCCGCATAGAGTGTTTTTTCAGCCATGAGGATCGATTTTATATCACACCCGGGACACAACCACACGACCATTCTCGCACGTCCCATCACTCTTCTTACAGTCATCTTCTCACCTCCAAGTTTTCTCATCTCTCACACCTCCAACCGTCGAGCAACACATGCTTTCACTCACACACAGTCGGTTAACACACAATCCCATCTTCCTCACGGTGAAATAAAGTAATTTTTCCACTTTTCCTCTTCTTTTGTGAAATGTTCATTCAAAGACAATTGAAGGAGTTTAGGGAGTAGGTACTATGGTATATTGGATATGTGTGATGGGTGTTTATTTTGGCTAGATTCAATCTCAGTTATACCCTTCAATTACATGAATTTTGCATTGCATATAAGGTGTTTGTTGAATTGACTAAGGGACAACTTCTATGTTTTCATGTGAATTTTGAATGTCCATTAGTTCGTATGGGCTTTGTGTTGTCTAATGTGATCGAATTCCATGCCAAACCATGAAAGAACACCACATCCCACATCATGACACATGAAGGCACTGCGTCACTCACATCCCTTACTTGGGTCCTCAGTTTGGCCACTCATATGAACTCCGTTTTGCATGAATTTTGGATATGTGCTAGACCATTATGCATGCTTTCATATGCTAGGAAGATGTTTGAAAAAATTTCAAATTTTCTCAGCGGTGTCCAAGGCATAAAACACATAGGCACACCATGCTTAGGTCACATCTTTCACGTCACCTGCTTTGCTCCTCTGTTTCACAGACCATATGAAGTCTAAATAACTTGAATTTTGGATATGTGGTAGTTCAGTATGCTTGCTTTCTTAGCCCCTATGATGCCAAGGAAAATTTCAAATTTTCTCGACAATGTCCGAGGCTCAAAGACCTAGACCGCACATGGTGTATTGTGACCAATTTGCGTGCATTGAGCTAAATTTTGGGTTTGTGCATTCTATATTCATCTTATTACGTTTCAAACCCTCTTGTGTTACACATTTCATCGATCTTGACTTTCTCACATCGCTTTACACATCTTCTAGCTTCATAGCTTGTTTTCTTTGACTGTGACAATGGTGTATAGGCACTTTGAAGTAGGTTTGGGAGTTTGTGCTTTGCATAGCCTAATTCATACCTTCTACCCTTTTTCCACTTCCATTTTTCGAGCTGATTCTCTTCTTTTGTGTTTTTGAAGGATGCCGCCAAAAAGAACATCAAAGGGCAAGGAAAATGTTGGCTCCACTTCAGGTACTGCCCATACTCAAGAAATCAAGGGAAGCTTTAGGAGGTTCTACACCACAGCAGCTTCATCCCGACACTCGGATGTTATTAGCAAATGGGCTTTACATGGCGAGAGGCCGGTACGACTTGATGATTTTCCAGGGTTTAAGTTAGTCAATATGGTTCAGAATTGTGCTTGGCACAAGGTCGTTGAGCGGCCACACCCGATTTACGAGGGATTGGTTCGGAAATTCTATGCTAAACATGGATGAGGGGTCAGTGGATCATCACCCCGGAGACTATACACGAGTATTATCAGTTGACGTGGGATAGTATTACCCCAATCCCTGGGGTTTTCCTTGGAAGAGGTAGTTGTGATACTGCTCAGGCAAGACAACGCTTGGCCTCTACAGACAGTCGAGTGGCATCAGATTGAGCTCACGTCTTCCATTGGTATTTTATGGCTATTTATGTTCCACAACATCGAGCCCACCTCACATCGTACCACATTTCTCGATCCCAATGTCAGATTTCTCTACCATATGGTTCGGGGACACAAAATTGATCTCGCCACCTTCATCTACGACCAGATACGTACTCTCGGTGTATGGGGAGATCGACACAGTGCATTGATATTTCCCAGCCTTATTAGTGGTCTTTGCAAGGCTGCGGGTGTTCCCATCTCCTCTAGCGAACTACCAGAGCGACCCAGTTCTTTTATCCAGCGTAGTACATGGGAGGCTATGGTCCGAGCAAGAGCACAGCACCAGGGTGCGATGACAGCAATAGGCTGTCGCTGGACAGGATGAGCGGATATAGATATGCTTCAAGCACAGCCCCACATGAGGCTGTTGATACACAGCTCCTCCGACAGATGTTTGTGACCCTCGCCACCACTAGCTGAGACATGCAGGGTATCCAGCAGGCAGTTGGCACTATGAGCATTGAGATGCAGACTATGCGGAGCGATTTACGGAACACGCAACAGTTTGCTCCCATGGCCAGCAACGAATCTCTGGCAAGTCGCAAAGCATTTGATATTATGAATGGGTGCCTTACTATGTACATGGGCCGTATGGATGGGCTACAGTTCAGAGCTAATGAGATGTGGGACCTCCTAGGTAGCATTGAGACAGAGGTTCGACAGTAGTCGACCGTAATCCAGTCAATACAGACCGAGGTGGCGCAGTTCCTGAGACAGCTCCTGTTACATCTGTCGCCACCACTGCGGGATGATAATCCCGTCAGCCCCAATTCACCACCACCACCTACCTTTTGATCAGGGGAGTTATCCTATCCCCTTCTTTTGAGCCCTATATACACATTGCCATTCAAATTCTATAAAGAAAATAGAGTGAGAAAATAGCCCCAAGACATTTAGTTGATAGAACTCTACCTTTGATGCGAGGCAAGTAACTTAGCTTAGTCTTAGTGGTTGAAACAATCAAAGAATAGGAGAATTCCTGCTTGTTGAGGTGTGAACTTGTGATCGCGAGATCTATCTAAACTAAGAAAATGTAAGAACTTAAGTAAATCAGATCTCTACTCTAGAACACACTGCAGGATAATTGAGTGAAAAGAGTAAGTTTCGGGGTGTGTATCTCTCGAGCGGAGAAATGAGAAATGTGACCACTATGGGTCGGGAATTGAACTCATCATAAGCTTGGTATGTTTGGCATGAGTATACACACACACGTCGAGTTTTGTATATGTTACGTGGAGATTGATTTGAACCTGCATTGTTGAAGCTGTTCATTAGGCTGAGTACTAAATTCTAATTATGAGACATGGCAGGTTGTTAAACCATGTTTTATGTTGAGTTAAGTTATTGTTTTGTTTAAGGAAAAACAATAGTTCAAGTTTGGGAGGTTTGATAAGCGCGTTTTACACACTTATTTATGCCACCAAACATAGCTAATTGTGAATATATATGTTAAAATATGGCTTAATTCAGTAAAAATTATGTATATATGGCTATAGTGATGGATACAACGAAAAGTATGCGAAAATGGGCTAAAAATGACCAAAATAGAAGTGAATGAAAGTTCAGGGACCAAATTGCAATTATTTAAATGTTATGATATTATGAATGGGTGCCTTACTATGTACATGGGCCGTATGGATGGGCTACAGTTCAGAGCTAATGAGATGTGGGACCTCCTAGGTAGCATTGAGACAGAGGTTCGACAATAGTCGACCGTAATCCAGTCAATACAGACCGAGGTGGCACAGTTCCTGAGACAGCTCCTGTTGCATCTGTCGCCACCACTGCGGGATGATAATCCCGTCGGCCCCAATTCACCACCACCACCTACCTTTTGATCAGGGGAGTTATCCTATCCCCTTCTTTTGAGCCCTATATAAACATTGCCATTCAAATTCTATACTAAATATTACACTATCTACATTGAGGGCAATATTTTGTATAAGTTTGGGATAAGCCAAGAACAAATTGAGTAATGATAACGAGGCATAAAAGGAAGAAGAAAGTTGAAAGGAGCTCAAGGAAAGAAGGAATGAAGATTAGGGACCAAAATGTAGGAATTGAAAGGTGTAATACACTATGCGGCCGCATAGTGTAATACCTATGCGACCGCATAGGTATAGGCGGGGAATTCTGGTCCCCAATCCTTATAACTATGCAACTACATAGATTAGTACTATCCGGCCGCATAGTAGAAAGTTGGGTGTGATTTTTTGTTTTCCTTATTTGAATCAACTACCTATGAAAAAATATCTTAGACTCCTTTGAAACCCTATTTTCGATAGAAGTAAAGGGCTACACATTCTTAGACATATCCTAACATATTGGAGAGCAAAATAACAAGAAAGCAAGGGGATTACTTCAAGATTCAAGCTTTAATCCAAGACTTTAATAGGGTGAGGGCTCCTCCAACATATTTACTTTGTTTTCTTAGTTTTTATTCAACAATCCTCCACTTGTTCAAAATTCAATAGAGTCTCATATTCAAAGTTTACAATACTCACGCATAAGGATTAGATATATTTCGATTTGAATCTAACCATAGTGTAATTCAAACAAAGTAAAGTCAGAATTAAATGTAACAAGAAGTTTTGAACCAGTTATTCCACGTGATAATACTGGTAAGAACATACACACACACAAGTATCACGTGTTCTCAAGTTCCTCAAACTCACTTAGCGCTATTATGGCCTTGTGCTTATCCTTTTCAACAAACTTTTGAGAGAGAAACTTTAACTTTCTATTGAGACAGCACCACCTTGAAGTTCGTCTAGGTGAAGATCTTTCAGTATCTTTGTTACTTTTAGAGATACTTGTACTTGGTACTGATCTTTATTAAGAGTTTAAAGCCCAACCCTAATTTTCAGTAACAACCAGCATTATTCAATTATGATAGGGTTATTGCAGATTTTAATAATGCTGAAACCACCCACATATCGAATGACTTCTTGTTATCCTTTGAACTAGTGAATTACCTTTTGAGTAATTACAGGTAGGGTAGTCATCATTGATGGACCTATTAGTTTAAGAGTTCAACCCCATCCTACTCAAAATAGAATTAACCAAATCTCTAATAAGAGATTTAGTTAAAGGATCGGCTAAGTTCTCTACATAATTTAGGAAAATTATTCTATTATTGATTAATTTCTTTATCTAGTATGTCTAAGACTCATATGTCTTGACTTTCTATTTCATGTGACTTAGTATCTTATCAAATATAGCTAGCCAACAATCGATTCATTTGATAGATACAATTTGTTACCGCCAAGAAATCCTCTTGTGAAGCTGTATCTTCTCACTAGCTTCATCTAAAGCTTTATTTATTTTCAAACATGGTTGGAGGATTTTCATCAAATTATTACACTAGTAAATCCCTTTTACTAGTGGCTTTCATAAATGGGTATTCAGTTCTCATCTTGAACCATTTCAATGTTCTTCAATTTTATAAATATTCTTCAAATATTCCAATTGGTTTTGTAATCACCATAATCGGCTTTCATCCCTTTTCATCCATTTTAGACTTAGTGAATATCATCCTTATTATTGTATAAGGATTTTCTACGCTTTCTTCTTCATAGATATATTTCTATGATTAAAAGGTACAAGAAACTGTAAATTTTAAACTAAGTTACCCCCACAATTCCTCAGCTAGGAATTTCATATGCAATCTAGTAATGTTGCATCCACAAACCTTGAACCTTTCATATAATTTAACCCCCACATTTAGGGTTATACTTGAATTTAGAGTTCATCAACTCTTTCATAGTTCAATTCACTTATCACTTAGATAATATCCGTATGGAATGCTTCGTAAAAGTTAAGTACTTTCAACAACGATCGTTAAATCACAGTGTACTTCAATCCAAAAATTTTCAATGTTGAACATACAATTTGATTAAGGTCATCACATAGATCAACAATGCTTTTCAAGCATACACCAACTTAATTGGTTTCATGATTGAAGTCAAATTCAACAACGAAGAAGACTAAGCATTTTGATTCACAAGACTTGCAACTTCTTCAAACATATGCAACTTTATCGCATTGTGGCATTTCACAAGATAGCATCATATTACATCAAATAATAAGGTATATAGTCTCCGTATTCAAACTTGAATATATGAAGCAACCATCGATTGAAAAGTTGTGCTCTCAAAACTACAACTCATACTCATATGCAAATATAATTTTGCATAAATCATCTCACTTAATAACATCAAATTAATTGAGGCTATTATCATTAACCAAAGTTAATACGATTTCAACAAGACATGAAATTAACCAACTAATTTATCATGTCATTTTCATATTCCAATAAAAGAAATAGTCATGAAAGTGCATATACTTTCCACAAATGGTTAGCATTCTTCCAACATTATTACTCCATACATATGAACCATTTCCAATTTTCACGATAAAGTGAGAATAATTAATTTATTTCATTTTTCACATACAATAACATTCATCAAAATGAAATAAGCCAAACTTTGGAAATCACATCTTTTCATCGTTCTCATTATGTCGACACTTCTTTAAAGTATTCTATTTATCACAATTTATAAGTGATCAATCATAAAGATAAAAAGATATGTTCTACCATTTTATCCTGGTTTTAATTAACCAATTTCCGGTTTCAACTTAAAACCACAAAGGAAATAACACATTGCTTCATAAATTTTGACATATAATCATGCACATATGTATTTTGACTTGATTAAACATAAACCAGAATATGCGAATTAGGACAAAAGATCATGTATCAATTCACTTTTTCATATTAACAGCAATGTAGGCATTCATAGATTCCTTTTCATCAACAGCCATCATTTGACCATTAAAATATAATGCACACCATTAATATCTAGTCTTTTTTCCATTAACACATGTAAAAACCAGATTTAAAAACATGATGTTCAATCCATTTTATGCATATAAGGTTAGATTTCATATGCAGTCAAAATCCACGAAGATCGAACATACCAAATGGAATTTGAGAAGGCGAAATGATAATTACCGAAGTCGAATACTTGACAACGGATTTAGTCCTTCATTCTTTAACATTTCTTTCCAAAGCGTTCCAGATTTCTTTAACGCCATTAAAAGAAACTTCAACTTATCTTGCCATCAAAACGGTCCAAACAAGATCTTGAACCATCAACTTCATCATCACCAAAGTGGTTTCGTTCTCCATCGCAGAAATATCATTTGAGATTGTTGGGAACATTTCACAACCAGGGGTTGGAGAAGAAACCAAAGAAATAGAATGTCAAGAAGATAAAAACGAATATGAAGGTTCAAACACGATATCGTTGTCCTCAAACGATATTTGTCCCTTCTCGGATGAATAATGGTGCTTAAAGGGTTGCTAGGCAAATGGTTTGAAGGATTAATCAAGTCTTATAGAAAATCTAAAACTTAAGAACTATTGTGATTCTCCAAAACACATTGAGAACACAAAGGGGACGATTGAATATGGAGGGAATGAAGCTTAATCCTTCTTTGTGGAATGGAATAATGTTTTTAATTTTTTTTTTTAATTATTATGTATTGATCATTCATCACCTATTTATAGGTCTCAATCAATAACCACGAATTGGTGCCGAAATATGATGAAGAGTTGCAAAAAATCCTTCAAAAACCACCAAAAAATCGAACTGAAAAACTGTCATAACGATTAATTTTTTCTTCTATGCCACCACATAAATCAGTTCCCGACAGAGCCTTTAAGCCCTGCATTAGACAATGCGACTGCATAGGCCAACAACTTGGCTTCCAAATCCATTTTTATTCGACATGCGGTTTTATTGATTTTGAACATCTTCAACAAAAATTAAACCTAAAAAATTAAGGTTTAGAGAGGAGAAGGAAAACACATGAGTAGAAATACTTGATTTTTGAAAATATAACATCTCAAATTGGGTTCTTGGATTGTGAACATCAAACTTCTTCCGTAGTGATCGAGTTTTTTACCAAGAAGCGGGTACAAGATGGTGTGGAAAGCAAGCAATCAAGAGGCAGGTAATTCAACCTCATTTTGGGATTTTCAAGTGATTTTTACAATTTGAAATTCGGTTAAAAGCATGCAAGCATGTTTTAACAAAAATAATTTTCCATAAGATTCTTAGTTTATAGCTGCAAAGAAAGTTTTAACGAAAATAATTCTTACGTGATTAGGTAGTAGAATATTGAGATCTAGAATTGTCAAACTAGCATTTGTGGTATGTGCTAATCACGTTCATTTTTCTCTAGTCATAGTACTATATCCTTCCTCTTATTTCAAGAAAATTCTAACATATTATGAAAATTATAAGAACAATTACTTAAAACTATTATAACTGCGTACCCTTTTTTATTTTTAGTTTTTGATACACAACCACGTACTGAAAAGGGGATCCTTTTAAATTGTGTCTAAAAAAGCTTATTTAATTTATGTTGGTAGATATTTGTAGTGTTAAGTATATGAAACAAATTGTGATGTCAATTTTCTATTTTACTTTTACAAAAATATGTAATCGTGTAAATAATATAAAAGATTTCTTTTACTACAATTTAAATTTAATCATATAAATAGAATAATCTAGTTCTGCATTTCGGTTGCTATGGTTTTAGAGAGATGAAAATGAAAAAAAAAAAAAAAATCTCTCTCTCTTTTTTTTTTTAATCATTGTGTTATTTTAGATTAAGAAAAAGTCTTCTTCTTTAATTTTTTTTTTTTATTTTCTTACATGTAATTAGAAGTGAATAATGCCCGAAAGAAATTGCTTTTAAGAAATAAGACATGTGCAAGGCACGGACATAAGTGAAATTGGATGGTAAGTGACACAATGGTTCAGTGTCCTGGCATATTCTCGGTACATTTGGGACAATTTCTTCAACATGGTTGTCTTGTCTTCTTTCTGAAATTTCAATTGCCATAGAATAGTTTGATAATCGTCGCTCCTAATTTTTCTGGAAATTCCAATGGCCATTGAATAGTTTGACAATTGTCACTCTCATAAGTAGGACCAGCTATAACAAAGGCATCAATATGAAAAACGTGTTCTTAAAAATTATTTTATTTATTTTTTATGTCTTCATTGGTACAACAATTAAATTATACCACTGTTTGATGGGAATTAAAATCAAATTTTAATAAATTTTGATAAAAATTGATTAAATGTGTAGTTAAAAAGTTGGGGATCCTGGTTAAAATTTATTGTTGTCATTGACTTATATTAAGCGAGTCTTGAAAGTAAGGGTGGATGGAGGAGGTTATGCAAGTTTGGACATGGAGAAGGTGAAGAGTCTAGAAGTGGACATGGTGGCCGGTAAGAAGTGGTGGTGGTGGAGGTGCACGGAGTGACAGGAGAATAAGGGAAAAGAGAGAATTTTTTTTTTGGTTATTTTTTATATTTTAATAATTTATTTAAACTCATTTGCACTTTTTAAAAAATTTGGGCCTATAGTTGCAATTTGTGCTTTATTTTTCTTTCCTTTTTGTTTTTATTTTATTTAAATAGAAGGGTATATTGGTCATTTTACGTTAAAATTGGTGAAAATGACGTTCAGCGCAAGAAATGTTGAAGGTAGGGGTAAAATGTCAAAAAATGAAAGATAGTGACGTTTTCTACAATACACTTAAAATGTAGGGACGTTTTGTGCCAATTACCCTTTAGATAATATAGAATACTCATTGAGATAATAAAGAAATTTTTTACATTGTCTCAATTATGCAATGATATGAAAAAGACCTTTTAAACTATTGTATTGACTCGTCTTTAATTATGAAGGACCACAAAATTGAAACTTCACTTATTAAATTTTTTTCGCTGGTGATTTTTGTGTTTAGATTTGGACAAAAGACATGGGGACCATTTTTCTATACAAGTAAACATTAACTCATCAATTAAAAAAATTATTCACTCACAAGTAAAAAATTAACCTTTTTGTAAAACATTCACTTCTATGTTAAATAATTTGTATTAAGTAAAATTTATGCATAATTACACTTACAAGTAAAATCTATGATGAGAAAAACAATTCACTTACAGATAAAGTCTTTGGCTAAAAGTAAAAAAATCACTTGTAAGTAAAAAATACAAATTACTTATAAGAAAAAGATGAAGTATAAGTCAAAAATTAATTATACGTGAAAAAAAAAAAATTATTTTTTGATTAAAAAAGTATTTGTACATAAAATTATTGTCAATAAAATTATGATTAAAAATTATTTATATATAAAAATATTTTCAATATTTCTTTCTTTTTTTTAGTTTTTAGTTTTCTGACATCTCTATCGAATTACACATATCAATAGTTAATAGTACAAAAAAGTAAAATGAACGCAAGGGACTTTTTCTAACCGGAGCCTCGGAAGTTCGAATTACTGCCAAAACCTAATCCATGTTAAACATCCAAAAAAAAAAAAAAAAGTGGATAATACTCTTCATTAGAATAGTCTCAAAACGGCAATCAAGATACAAAATGTTCAAATTACAGAGATAAAGTAATAGAGACATATCTTTTATGTGTCCAAACAGAACCAAACAGATCAAAGAACACTCAGTTCTTCATCATTTACACCTAGTAAGAAACTAAAAATCAGAAAGAAGAAAAAGAAGAATCTGAATGAGAACTGTTGCGGTTTCTCTCAAAAATCCCAACCCACAATTGACTCCAATAAAGCCATATGAAGTGTTTAATAAACCCATAAAAGAATCCAGAAGCATATCCAACCGTCTCAACAAGTCCACTTGTCAAAATCTCATGCAAACCCTCAACTTAAAGTAGTAGCAGCACACATATCACACGTGCACAGCACCAACATCTACACATTCTTAAACATTATATAAAGAGATACAAGCATGGAATCTTTCATTCACATTTCACTAAAGCTGCCTTTTATCTCTCTCTCAATTATGGAGTTCTCTGTGAAGTCATTTGCAGTAGTGTCCTTCCTGCTGTCGGTTTCCCTGTCCACTGGTTTGAAATTTATTCAACTCCAAAGCTTTTCAACTA
This sequence comes from Osmanthus fragrans, assembly GCA_019395295.1. Taxonomy (NCBI): domain Eukaryota; kingdom Viridiplantae; phylum Streptophyta; class Magnoliopsida; order Lamiales; family Oleaceae; genus Osmanthus; species Osmanthus fragrans. The sequence continues at coordinate 20,112,249 of CM033359.1, read as the reverse complement.
CCTTTAATTCGCCATGCATGAACCAAATAAGAAATAACCCTAAGAACTTTAATTTCATAGCAAAGCATTCGCATTTTTTTACATTGGAGTGTATTATATATGTATATATTGAACTGTGCTTGTGTATTAAGCTGGTGTTATTTAACTCATCTTTTACTCTTTTCTGGTACTAAGCAGATATGAGTGGTCCTCTTCTAGTGGATGCTCAAATATGTGTCCCGGGTCTTTGTAAACTATACTGCTCTAGTCTGGGTTTGCCATGGTGCTGCCCAGGACTTGGCTGGAGTCCTTGTCGATGCACGTTCGCTTGCCCACGTATGTAAACATAAACTTAATGATATGTTGCCTTACAGATTGAATCTGGCAAGACAAAAAGCTTCCTTATGTTTGCACTAAAAATTTTCCCTCAATGATTGCAGGTGTGGACTCTGTTACAACAAAAATTACTGAGGAGGCGATGGCTGGTGCAACAGACAAAGAACCTTTCATCAAGGAGATAGTAATCACTTGATGCTTTTGTGCAGCGACAGAAGAATAAATTACTTATCTATGAAGCTGGTAGAGTCAATAAACTTGTAGATCTCTGTTTGGAGACTACATTAAACTGGCTTTAATTAAATAATCTGTAGTCTTTGTTTGGAGACTACATTGTGGAAGTGTACCGGTCTTTAATTAGAAGTATTATGTTGTATATTTTAATAATTTTTGTTGTCTTCTTTTAGTTTTAAAATCTAAATCAAAGTCAATAATTAATTATAAGCATACGTTTCATTAGATCTATAACTTTTCAACCACACATTCTATCAACTATGATAAAAAAAAAACTACTAAAAATCTTATTTATATCTAAACCAAACTTGAGCTTAATGTGTTCCCCTACATTCTAGGTTTATCCCCCAAAAAATCATTCTATTACCTTATCTCAATCAAAGAAACATCATTTGCAACCTAGAATTAGACAAGTAGGTTTGGAAATAAACAATATCATTACTGATTAAAATTGACAATAAACAAGTTATTGTCAATTATATACTAATTACTGAATAATAATTTTATCCCTATAACCCTAGTTATATGATCATTGTATTTCTTACAATCCTAGTTCTTCCCTATACATAGGGCTTTGGTTTTCAATAAAATGCAAATATTTATTGAATTCTATATTATAAGCATGAAGTTAAGTTCTGGTCAATTAGTTAGCAAACTTATTCATCTTTCTGCTCACGAATCTCTGATCAAGTTGAAGTAGAAAAAAACAATTTCTTTTATGTTGAAAGAAAGACATGAAATTTTAATAACTGAGTTCATAAAGAAACCCTTTTTTCCTTCAAAGAAAATATCAGTATTATCTTAACTTTGAATTGTATAACAAAGGGGTAAATATTATTTTGTCTATACTAATTGATAGACATATGCTTGCATGAATAAAATTTATTATTTTGTACAATATTATAGAAGAATAATTTCTTATAGAAGTAACACCACTCTTGAAGAGATGGTGGATTCGTGCCTTCACTTCATATTAAGTTGATTGCCCTGTACTTGACTCTAAGCTGCAAGCTATTCTTGATCTGAACCCTTCTTGCATGCCGATTTGGATTTTCGGACTTGTGGATAGAAATAGACTCGTTATTAGCTATTCACTACATCACTTGTGGTAGAGGATCGTGGTCTATCCACACTACTCACAAAGATACGAGACATATGTTACGTTCGGTCATGACCCTAGTTTACACATATATTCGGAAGCAAACCAAATTGCTAATTCACTTGCTTCGAATGGACACAATCGATGCTGGACCAGGAATATAGCCCTCTCGACTTACCCTGGCGACTTAATGTCCTTGTACACATTAATAGATATGGCCTTCCCACTTTCAAAGGTCTTTAGGCTCTATTTTTTCTTTCGTTATATTGTATAAGAGGAAGTATCTCCCCATTTAATGTTTTTGCTTTTGTACTTGTGATTATAGGTCAGTTTATGTCCTTTTCCCTTGTATTCCTTCAAGTTCCATTCGTATCGTGGTAGAGAAATTGCAATCCCCTCTATCGTGTCTAAGTGGAGCGAAAAATACATCGAAATTGTGATGATGCTTCACTAAAAATAGCCCATAACTATCATACAAATTTAGGGTGAATAAATGTTGAGAGCAACCCTCTATTTATAGGGGCACAAAAGGAAATTTTAGTTTCTATTTAGTATAAATTTATAAATTTGTTCATGACAAATAGAAAGCTAAAAAACCTACTTTATGTGGGCATATAATTGCAAATATATTCTAATTGAATAACACCATGTCAATTCCTATGAACCTCCAACTTCACTTTGAATTATCCAAAGCATCTGTATGTGGAATCAATAAATTCTAAAAATTTCAAATCGGTCCATGCTGAAAAACCTTGCTACAAATTATGGTGCAACCTCTTACGTACCTGGCTTTTCTAGTAATTCATAAGTTGTTGACAAAAAATGTTCGCCACACACCCTAGGAGCAACACATCCTTATCATCACGATGAGGATAACTGCTCAAGAGCCAACTTTGAATTTTTTGTGCCCACAATGATCCTTCTTGTGCATTCACATTTCTAAGTTTAGGGCCCAGCTCTTATACCATTTACAGGTACCTAGGGTACAACCCTAAAAGGTTAACCAATTAAGTGGAGCATCAAAATCCCTTATATGTCCATCATTTATCTCTGTTTCCAATAGCACTATCATCCCTACGTAAATCTTTTAATACAAGAGTGATCATTTCCTTTAGCTGCCATCCAATTTATTTCTGAAAATGGTATGTGCACATCACTTATTTCTTAAGGGTAAATTTTATCCATACAAATTCTAGGTATTTTCCACATCAACATTCTTCTCACTTTTTCCCTATGTTTAGATAATGTTTATAAATTGATTTTAAACGATCAAATTATTTTTTATCCACAAATTTATGAAATTCATTTGTAATATTCACTTATTCACCACTTATTTCTATTTTATTTATAAATTATGCCTATTATATAATATATGTATAATATATATATTTTTTACTTTTTTATTTTAGATGAAGAAATAGTTATATTTTGTTCCTTTTCTTTTCTAACATTTAATTAGAAATAAATAATTTACGGACAAAATTTCTTTCAAGAAACAAGGTTTGACAAGGAATGGACATTTTTATGGTGAAATTGGATGGCAAGTGGTGGAAAGGATCATTGACATGATTAAAACTAATGTCCAAAATTCACAAATTCTCAATAGATAACAAGTGATACTGATTGATATAAAGATGTGGTTTGAAAAATCATATTTAGTGTAGGAAATTTCTATTGAGATTTTTATCAAATTTTGCTATATATGATGCTGACTTTTGAACAACAAAGTTTACATTTAAGTAGGTTAAGTAGGGTAGATATACAGTTCGTCCTCGATTTTACCCTATACAATTAACGTAATTTACTCTCATAGAGGGCAACATAGGCTTCAATACAAAATGCCACGATTTTGATTAGAAAGTTACTTTCCCTGGTGTTAGAGAAAGCCTTCAACATTTTTTAGTAAAAAAAATAAAATAAAAAGGGACCCACATCACTTTTGAAAAATCGAATATTTTGAAGAAGAACAGTTAGACCTAATCTAAAATTTCGATAATGTGTGATACTCATTGAGGCAATGATATGAAATTACCTTTTATACAAGTAAAAATTCACTCATAAATTAAAAATTAGTTTATAAGTAAAAATTTCACTTATATATTAAAAAAATTCATTTGTAAGTAAAAATTTATGCACCTATATGCATACGTACAAGTGAAAATCAACTATGAATAAAAAAATCTCCCCTTGTAAATAAAACATTAGATTAAAAGTAAAAAATTCTCTGTGTCATGCTAGAATGTCAAAATATGAGGTTTGATGCTTTTTTTACACTTCTTAAAATTTGTATTATTAAAATGTTTCCATTTGTTGTTTTATTTTACAATACGATTCAAAAATTATCTTGCACGAATTATTGAATGCAAAACCCCAATTGTTACTTTTTCTTTTATTTATTTTTCATATCATATAAAATGTAAAAATTATGAAGTTTAAACAATGATTATTAAGTACATTTCCTGCAGTCATTTTTGACTTGTTATTATGAACTCGTTGTTTAGAGATTTTAAATACGAAAGATGTATTTCAATGTTTCTCAAGACTGGAAAAAAAAATATGGTATGGGGACAGGGTGTTGTGGACCTGCCTCATCCCACCCAAATCCAGCCCCATTCCACTTTAACCGGGTATGAAGACGGGGTAAGGTGACAAAAAAATCTTGATGGGATGGAGTGGGAATAGCCGACCCGTCACATATCCACCTTGCTGTCATCCCTATCCAGGATCACAAAGAAAAATATATTTTTACTCAATAGTATTAAATATGCTCCCGTTTAGTCCAAACCAATGAGCTGAATTCTTATGATTACAACATTAATTATTCAAATAAAATCTAAAAAAAAAAAAGGAGCCAAAAGTATCAATAATTAAGTAAAAAAAAAAAAATACAATCCTCGAAGAAAATAAACGTTGACGTTAGTAAAGTTGAGTTGAAATTGTAATAAAGAAAGGGTACCCCTATTTTCATTCACACTTTTTATATTTACATCCACTTTTAAAAATAAAAATTTGTTATATTTTACATCCTATGTAAATTTACTGAAATAGATATAAATAAGATAAAATAAAAATACATAACTCTATACCTTTTTTAGAATTTGTATTTAACCAGAACTCTAATAGATCTGAAAAAATTACATAAATATGTTTGAAACATTTTAATACTCAGAATTTTAATAGATAAAGTGAATAATATATGTTTATATAATATTCAATTAGTTCAATTTTGTTCTTATTTTGTTCATCAGATTTAAAATATATTATGATTTTAGCAAATATATGGATTTATAATGTTAGAGATGTATTTAAAGTGGAATGAATATATAAAATTCATTTGGATATATAGTAGTTAAATGAATTAATTTTAATAAGGACAAAATTGGAATATAAGTGGATGGAAATAGTATTTTTTTAAGAAAATTAAAAATTTAATAGGGATGAACTTAGAGTGGGATAAATATATAAAAAGTGTGGATGAAAATAGCGATACCCTAAAAAAATTATATTTGTATTAAGTATGAAGATTTGGGAGTGTATATAACCTGAGTGCCTTGCCCGTCTCCTCGGGGGACCATTACAATCCTTTTTATAAACTAAAAGGGGCAAATTATATTGTTTTAAATCAAATCAGCTACATGATTGACTTTAATGTGTGTGCTGCTAACCTAATTTTGATTGATTATTGAGGTCGATCTCCATGTGTCATGATGAAGCTGAGATGAGGAGTAATCATCGCGAAATTAGCACCTGGGGTTCAAATGTACGATTTCTGTTAGTTTGATTGTTAATAAACCCAATAAATTGACTTTGACCAATTTAAGAAGGCGTAAAATGGTAACATTGAATTAAAATTGAAAAAAAAAATACAAAAAATACAAAAGATTAAAATTAAAATTAAAATCAAAACCAATCACTGTTCATCACCCCCTTTCCTTACCCCATCCTTCCCCGAATCCCAAAACCAATTTTTCCCATTTTACATCTCTCGGCCACCACCTCCATCGCCCTCCTCCACCAACTTTGCCACCTTTCCCTCCAGCATCTCCTCCCTAATTCTTCCACACCATTGTGCACGATTTTAGTTGAATTGAATAAAACTAGTTCAAGAAAAATGATGGGTAGCAGAAGTTTGGGAATTGGAACCCAAAAATCCATTCCCGAGAATTTCGGCATCGTGATGAGAGTAAAGAAAGATAACGTGGTCCGATTAGCGACCGTCTTTTGATAATTTTTCTGGCGGCGGATAGTTTAGGTTTTCCAATTTTCCCTGCACATCTAAAATTCTAATGGCTGCAAAACCCTAGCTTGTCAACTGTATTAATTAGCCATACTATATGCATGTTAATTTTCCAAATTTGAAATAACCAGAACAACTGCATTAATTAGCAAAGCATTCGTATTTGTTTACTTTGGACTGTATTATGTATAAAGCAGTGTTTTGTGTATCTTTTACTCTTTTCTTGTTTTTAGCAGATATGAATGGTCCTCTTGTTGTGGATGCTACACGTTGTAACTGGGATCTTTGTCGAAAATATTGCTCACCTCTGGGTAAGCCCGCATGCTGCCCAGGACCATCTGGCACGTGTCGTTGCACAGTAATTTGCCCGCGTAGTACGAGTGGTCCTCTTCTGATGGGTGCGTGCTCAATTTCGACGTTGTAACTTGGATCTTTGTAAACAATACTGCTTGCTTCAGAGTTTGCCAGGATGCTGCTCAGGATTTAAGGACCGGTGTGTATGCGTAGAAATTTGCTTACGTATGTAAACATAAATTTAATGATATGTTGACTTGCAGATTGAATATGGCATGACAAAAAGATCGTTATGTTTGCACTAAAATTTCCCCTCATGAATTTCATGAATTGCCGTCTACATGACACTGATAAAAAAATGAATAGATAGTCAAGTGTAAAATTGATTTCCAACAAGTTCTATCTATAACTCAATACTTGTGTATATGTGTCACTTATCTACCTTACAGTAAAAATAAATAAAAGAGAGAAAACTCATTGCTATAAAAATATAAACAAAATTAAATAAATTATTGTTGAGTCAACATATCTAACAGAGCTTCTATATCTAGACAAATCTCTAGGCAATTATGTTACTTTTGCCACATCAACTCAATAGAGCCTGTCAAAAAGTATTAAAGAGATTTTTTTATTGTCCATTTTCCTCCTAGGATAATTTATATAAAACAATTTACACATTGAAGATGCTTTTAATGGTCTAGTTTTTATAGGTCAGTCCAATTAAACTATAATAAATGGTAAAAAATATGACATGGAAAAGGAATGAAATCTCTTGTTTGGAGACTACATTGTGGAAATCTAGCCATCTTTATTTTCCAGTATCATGTTTTATATTTTAATAAACTTGGAATAAGTATATTGTGAAATAATTTTTGTTGTCTTCTTTAAGTTTTTATCAGATTGAGATCAACACTAACATCAATACAATATAAGTACCGTATCTTCCAACTAATTTAGTCCCTCTTTGGTCCAGCTCAAAAAGTGAATTAAAATCTAAATCAAACTCAATAGTTAATTATAATCATACATTACATGGGATCTATAACCTTCCCACCTCGCATACTATCAATTTTTATCAAAATTTACTGAAATTATATTCTTTTAATTTTTCATTCATTTTAATAATACATATCACTAATGTGGTTGGTTTATCCCAAAAAATAAAAAAATTATTATAACTGCCTTATCTCAATCAAACATGGGAAAACTGCATTTGCAACCTAGAGGTTTGTTGTAATAACATTTGCAACCTGGAAGTTTGTTGTATAGGGGCAACAAAGGAAATTTTAGTTCTTATTTAATATGATTTATAACTACTTTCATTACAAATAGAGAGCTCAAAAACCTACTTTATGTGGACATATAAATACAAATTATATTATAATTGAATACTACCATGTCAATTCTTACGAATCTCCAACTTCCCTTCGAATTGTCCAAAGCCTCCAAATAGTATTTCTTTCGTGTCTTTTAAATTGAATAATGTGCCTACGCCACAGTTTCATCTCTTCAATCATCTCGTTCTAAAAATTTCAAATCGGTCCATGCCGAACAACCTTGCTAGAAATTATGGTGCAAGTTCTTACTTGCCTTTTCTAGGAGTTCAACGAGTCCTCAACACAAATTTTCCACCACACACCCTTCATCAATTTCAAGAAAATACCATGTGCGAATTTGTGGAACTCCTAGCAACAACACATCCTTTATCATCGTGATGAGGACTTAAGAGCCAACTATGAAATTTTTTCCTCATCATGATATAAATATAGAATAGAAATATGATTGGGTCGCATTTAAAATATGTTATATTTTGATGAAGTGCAGTAGGGATTAGAGTTTATGTTGAAATGAGATCGGCGCCAGCAAAATAATTAAATTTCATGATTTCAAACAAGTTTCGAGTTTGTCCGTTTTTTACGAACCTCTACTCAAATTCCATCGTTTAGGGATTTTTTCCGTTTTTGGTAATTTCTGTTTTGACAATATTTCATTCAAATAAATTCGGATTTGCATTCCGTTTGTTGGAGGATGATCCTAAATATTATGAGTATTAATTTTAGTTGTTATCTCGATTTTTTCCATTTTTTGAAAAATATTTTTTTTTTGTTATTTTATTATTTATTTTCCGAATTTTCCTATGGTTTACTATTTAAACGCATTGTAATCCCTTTGAGAGGAGTCATTGAAAGAAATAAAATTTTCGTGAAGTTATTTTCACTCTTGTAAGATTTATCCATCTTACCTATAATCTTCCGCTACATCATACTTACTTCAAGAAAGATAGTCAAATAAAACTAGATTATCAATTGTCATGTATATACAAATCACAATTAATTAATAGGTTGAGAAATGTAATTTCAATAGTAATAGGCAGATTCGGGATTCCAACACATACATCTCATATTTAGTTTAAAATCATATTATTTAATTAGTAGATAAATCTAGAGATAATTAATATATCTATTTTATTTTACAACATTCTAATTTGATAGCGTATTAATACAATTCAATTTAAGGCTTATTTCGTGCGAATCGATACTTTTAACTCCCTACATTATTCCTTGTGTCCAATCTCGTATGTTTATAGGTTTCGCACGAAAAAGATCCGTGTAAAAAATTATAAAGTTTAACCCATGATTATTAAGTTCATTTCTTGCAATCATTTTCAACTTGTTATTATGAACACACTGTTTGTCGATTTTAATTTGGAAAGATTTATTCAAACTTTTGAATATTATGAACTTCATTTAGATGATGAAAATTGAAAGTTACGAGATAGCGCTAGACTTTTACTAGATCACCGTTTTTGTTTTGACTTTACGTGCGGAATAAATATAATCAAAGCAACAAGTCACTTTTAATTAGTTTCTAGATGGTTATACATACAAGTCATTTTACCTATGTTGAATTACCGTAGTTAATAACTTGAAAAGTAATAAATAATGCACAATATGAAGACGGAGAAATCCAACGTGGGTAAAAACTCTGGAATGTGGGTTATAGTACGATTCCAACCTAGTTCTACTAGCTGTTGTAAACTCTGTAACACCAAGATCCCCTATTCATTCTAGCCTTGCGATCTACTACCGTAGACACTGTCTAGTCAACCCGCTAGATCTCCCGCTAGAAATTATGGTGCAAGTTCTTACTTGCCTCTTTTAGGAGTTCAACGAGTCTTCGACACAAATTTTCCATAACACACCCTTTATCAATTTCAGGAAAATACCATGTGCGAATTTCTTGAACTCCGATCAACAACACATGCTTTATCATCGCGATGAGGACAACTGCGTAAGAGTCAACTACGAATTTTTTTCCTCATCATGATATAACTTGGGGCAGCTATATCCATTTGACTGCAAACTTGAGATCCTTCATGTGCGCTCACATATCTAAATTTAGGGCCTAGCTCTTATAACTTTCATAGGGAACTAGTGTTCCATCCTAAAAAGTAAACCTATTAAGTGGAGTATCAAAATCTTTTAGATGTCCATCATTTATTCCGTGTCTAATCGATGTTGGACCTTGTTTCCGAAAGCGCTATTGTCTCCATTTGAATCTTTTACTATAAAAACGATCATTTTCGTTAGCCACCATCCAATTTATTTGACAAAATGGTTTGTGTGCACATGCTTTATTTCTTAAGGGAAAATTTTGTCCATACAGATTCTAGGTAATTCCCGCATTTTTTTTTATAAATTAAATTATTTGTATACACTTCGGAAACATGCTTCTTATATATAATATATCTATAATATAAGTAATTTCCTTTATTTTTATTGAAAATTGCTACTTTGCCCACTTTGTTGACACCCCCCTCACATGAGTGTGTGGATCCCATGTGATTTAAATAATATTTTCCCCTTAATGTTAGGGGTGTATGTCAACCAAGTGGGCAAAGTAACATGGCTCTTTATTATTTTAGATGAACAAAAAGTCTCTATATTGTTTCGTTTCTTTTCTAACATTTAATTAGAAGTAAATAATTCATGAAGGTTTGAAATTTTTTTGATTTATCTCAATTATATGATATGAAAAGACCTTCCAAAAGTAATTATGGTACTCAGAACCTGTAAAATTTCCTGTGCATTTTTCTTGCAACTTACTTCACTTGATATAATTTCTGTTCACTTGTGATTTTAGTGTTTAGATTTAGACAAAAGATGTGGGACACCGTTAGTGGTACAAATTAGTCTAGGAAATATCTAGACCGGAGGTGTTTCTGTTTTGGATATTATTTTGAAATTTTGCTAGATATGATGCTGACTTTAGAAGTAAAAAAATGTGGCCGACAAAGTTTACGTTTGAGTAGGGCAGATATATAGTTCATCCAAATTATTGATTTTACTTTCATTAATTAGAGGGCAAAACGAAATTTAATACAAAATGCACAAATTTGACCCCTGTTCGATGGTATTAAAATCAGATTTTAATAAATTTTGATAAAAATTAATGAAATGTATAATTAAAAAGGGCTGTGAACTCATAAGTGTTTAGTTAAAATCAATTGTTGACTTTAATTTAAATTTAAATTTCTACAAAATGGAGGCCTAATTTGAAAATTACTTTCCCATGGAGATAGAAAGCCTTCAACATTTCATTAAAAACAAATTAAGGGACCCACATACCTTTTCGAAAAAATTGATTTTTTTGGAAGAAAAGTGGGGTACTATTGATTGAGTTCTTTTTTTTTTTTTTTTTTTTTTTTTTTTCAATGTTATGATATGCAAATACCTTTTATAACAAGTAAAAATTTACTTAAAAGTTAAAAATTCACCTACATGTAAAAAATTCATTTGTATGTTAGTAAAAAATTCTGCATAAGTGTACTAACAAGCAAAAAAATTTCCCTTGTAAATAAAACATTCGGTTAAAAAAAAAATTCACTTAGAAGTAAAGAATGATGTGTAAATAAAGAAATTAATCAAATTTAAAAAGAAAATTATTACAAAAAAGTATTCATAAATAAAAATATTGGTATAATTTTTTTTAATTAACGAATATTTCTCTGATATGGTATAATATCAAACCCGGTTATAAAACAATATATTGTAATCCACCTTGATACAAATATCTCTAATACAAATTCCTCCTTATTCTATTCTCCCAATCATGCAATTTGTATGACGGCGCCCTAAACTTCCTTTACTTTAGCTGCCCTCATCAATTGTCTTGTTAATGCACACGTGATTTTAACCTAATTTTTGGCGGCGATAAGAAGAGAACATGAACGAACATTAGGGGACTCTCTCTCTATCTCTCTCACACTTCTCATATGAAGTTATATCATAAAATCTTTCAATAACGGTAGTCAAATTCATCATAAGTTGGATAGAAAATAGATCTAGCACATGGATTGAATCAAGAAACATCAAGAATTTGAAGAATCAAATCTTACTATTGAAAATAAAGAACAATAAATAGATTTCACACCTCGTTCTTGTATTTATAAATCCTAGGTGACGATATTTCATTTCTTTTGTTGTTTTATCTTTAGAATTATGCAAGGCAAGTTTCTTTTCTGTAGGGATGAAGATGGATATTATTATTATTTTTCTTTTTAATTCAAAGACCATGTAGCTTAATAAATTTCTTTTATACATGCTTTGTTGTACTATTTAATTAATTGGCCACTAATTAGGTAATTCGTTACTTATTATAGTGCTAGGAGGTTTATAATAAATTATGAATTCATTCAAATGTGTAGGTAATAAATATTAAGAATAATATGTGTGGTGTGTGCAATCACTAGTTAATCATATAATTGAAAGTGTAACTTTGCATATGAATTTAGAATAGAAATATGATTGGGTCACATTTAAAATATGTTATATTTACTCCAAGAAAGATAGTTAAATAAAATTAGATAATAAATTGTCATGTATATACAAATCACAATAAATTAATAGGTAGAGAAATGTAATTTCGATAATAATAGGCAGATTCAGAATTCCAACACATACATATGATATTTAGTTTAAAATCATATTATTTAATTTGTAGATAAATCTAGAGATAATTAATATATCTCTTTTATTTTGCAACATTCTAATTTGATAGCATATTAATACAATTCAATTTAAGGCTTATTTCATGTGAATCGATACTTTTAACACCCTACATTATTCCATGTCTACGATCTCGTATGTTTACAGGTTTCGCACGAAAAAGATCCGTGCAAAAAATTATAAAGTTTAACCCATGATTATTAAGTCCATTTCTTGCAATCATTTTCAACTTGTTATTATCAACATACTGTTTATCGATTTTAATTTGGAAAGATGTATTCAAACTTTTGAATATTATGAACTTCATTTATATGATGAAAATTGAAAGTTACGGGATAGCGCTAGACTGTTACTAGATTATCATTTTTATTTTGACCTTATGTGTGGAATAAATCTAATCAAAGCAACAAGTCACTTTTAATTAGTTTTTGATGGTTATGCATATAAGTCCTTTTACCTAAGTTGAATTATCACAGTTAATAACTTGGAAAGCAATAAATAATGCACAATATGATGATGGAGAAACCCAACGTGGGTAGAAACTCCGAGACTAAGCTAATTACCTCCATGTACGATTCCAACCTAGTTCTACTAGCTGTTGTAAACTATGTAACACCAAGATATGCTATTCATTCTAACCTTGCGATTTACTACCGTAGACACTGTCTAGCCAACCCACTAGATCTCCCGTTCTACCTCCTGTAGCTTCCAAGTTGTGTTGTAATCCAGACTCCCAACTTCTATTCCAAGTGAATACACTGGAATCACCTATTCATTTTCTTCTTATTGCACTTGAATCCCTTCCTTAAAATGTTAAAGAAGTCAGATATTTTGGATTTCAGATCTTTGATGTTTTCCCCAAGGATGGTTGTATGAATTCGAATCAAAGCATTGAATCATAAATGATGAACGTGTTCTTGAATCTCTTAAAAAAGATATAGAGAGGCAATACATTGAAACAACCATACAAAATTTGTCCTAGGGCTTGGATATTTATAGTAGAATGTGTTTAGGTAGTTTGGACCGTGTAGAACTCTTCAAAAATGCAAATTAGTGTTTTTCCATATGCACCGTCGCTCGAGCGAGGAGCCAGTGATGGGTCGGCGATAGCTGAGCAATCGTTAGTATTTTTATCGTAACTTTCTATTCGGATGTCCGATTGAAGTGATTCAAAATGAGTTGAAAATCTAACTCAAAGGGCTACAATTCTTCGAAGAGTAGCCTTGTCCAAATTCCAATGTCTTCTATATGAAAAATGCGTTGCAAGTTACAACTGAGAATTTGGAATATAACTTGTGCGACTCTTTGATATCCTTTACACTTCTAATTGCATTTCCTTGATCATAAGTGATATTCTTGGACATCTTGGTCTCCTTCAATGACTATACTACCAACTCCAAAAGATTTCTTGAGTTTTACAACTCTTTTATATTAATTCATTTGTCTAAAGAATTGCCAATATAATAGAAACCTAACAATATGAAGATATAGTGCATTTGTACTCGAAATTAAGTGGATACAGAAGCAGCAAGCTAAGGCTATGATGGGAGCAAAGGCCTAGTGCCTAATGTACCTCGTTCCTTAAGGGGAAGAATTGCAAAATGCTACTTATTCAGGTCCCATTTCGACAGGTTTTTGACATATTTTAAAATCAAACACTTTAAAAGGGTTTGAAAAAATAAAATTCAAAGCTATACCAAACCATATAATATGATTTTAAAAAAAGGATAATTATATTACCATTACAAAATTTACTTATCACACCACATTATGGCATGGTTATTGAGGGAAGAGAAAGAAAAAATTAGGTTTATAATTGTGGTGTAACAATAAATTATTTTATGTGATAAATACTTTAAAACCTCATTTATGTAATTTTACTTAAGGCCATTTAAGTAAATACAAAACAAACTTAAAACTGTAGTGTAACTAACAAAATTCGTAGTGTAATATAATTGTCCTTGAGAAACATCAAACCTACACCTAATGATTTTATTATGTTTTAATCCTTGGTTTTTCAATGTGCTTAATCTTTCGGTTCACTTTTTCTTCCTACTTGACAATGAGACAAACAAACACCCCCCCCCCCCCCCCCCCCCTCAACACATATATATCCAAAATATCAATTAATCGATGATAATGTAGAGCTTTTTAGCCTTCAACATTTCGAGCGTAAATAGGGTTTTAGTCTAAAGTATGAACTATCAATCATGAAGGATTGATTGGTGTACGAAATTTGGGTAGTTGGTATTGACAATCGACAAAATTACCTATATTTAAATTAATATTCTAACATTCATACTTTTTTGGAGGTTAAGAGAGTAATTTGTGGTCCAATCCATGTTCAATTCAGACCAATTTTGAAAAAAAAAATTAAAAAATATATATTTATATTTACTATATTTAAAATTTTTAATCAATCATGTTCAGTTTCCAACTACGATTAAAATATCGAAACCCAAACCAAATCATTAAATTTGTTATGTTTATGGGTAGAAGTGACACCAATTAATCAATTATTTCGAAAGCGATTTTAATACAATTCTCTAGTTTAAGTGTTTTTTTCTTATAGCGCTACTTATTCCACTGTGTAAATTTAATATCATTTCTTTGTAGATGTTCAGATGATTGATTTACATGTGGACAAAACAACCACCCTACTACATGATTTAAAATTCATCAATAAGGTTTGGGGTTTTGGGGAAATGGCCAAGTGGAATTAGTGTTTTGAGAATATAGAGTGGGGAAATATGGGGAGAGAGGGTTCTCCTTCTACATTTCAGTTGCAATTGTTTTAGAGAGATGAAGATGAAAAGAAAATTCTTTTCCTTTTATCATTTTGTTATTTTAGATGAAGAAAAAGTCTTTAAGTTGTTTCTTTCGTTCGTTACATTTAATTAGACGTGAATAATGCACGATTTTTTTATTTTTTATTTTTAATTGGTGAAATTGTACTACAAGTGTCAAGATTAAAAGTCCTGAATTCACATATTCTCAAGACGTTGGGACCATTTTGTGCAATTAGTGCAAATTTGTCAAAGTAATATCTAATCCAAATTTTAGATAATATGTGACACTCATTGATATAAAGATGTCACAAAGATGTGATTGTGACCTTTTAACAGCATTGGTACCTTATCCGCAAATAGTTAATATGACAATTTTGGTTCACTCGTGATTGTTGTGTTTAGATTTAGACAAAAGACTTGGGGGACCATTTGTGGAATTAGTGCAAATTATACAACATGTGGTTTAAATTTTTTTACATTTGTCTCTTATGCAATGATATGGAAAGACCTTTTATATAAGTAAAAATCCATTCATAAATTAAAAAAATCACTTACAAGTTAAAAATTAACCTATATGTAAAACATTCATTTCTATGTTAAATAAGTAAAAAATTATGCATACCTACACTAATGATTAAAAATCTACGATGAGTCAAACAATTCACTCATAGATAAAATATTTGGCTAAAAGTAAAATTCACTTGTAAGTACAAAATACACATTACTTACAATTAAAGAATGACGTATAAGTCAAAATTTAATTATATGTGAAAATTAATTTTTGATTAAAAAAGTATTTATACATAAAAATATTGTATAAATTTATGTATGATTAAAATATTATTTATATATAAAAATATCGTCAGTAGTTTATTTTTTTCTTTATAGCATTTATACATTTTTCTAATATGGTATAATACTAAACAACATATTAAATTGATACTTCGTAATTCAGCTACTAAAAATCTCTCTAACACATACCTCCTTATTCTAATCTCCTAATATTATGCCTAAATTTCTATCAATAATTTTGGAATTGCCTTGTTAATGCATTACATACTTTTGTGAGTCCTCCAACATTCGTAGTTTTTGTTGGATCCAGTGTTCTAAAAGGCGTAATGCGTGGAGGCCAAGCTATGGGCTAGGCAAGCTTAGGCGAGGCATAAGCATGAAAAAGTGTAAAAAGATGTTTTCTTATTTTAATATTATTTTAATTTTTAATCAATGAAAATTTTATTTTATAATTAAAAATAATACCTACAAAACTTCTAAAATAGATTTATAGAAATTTTATACATTTTTTTCAAATTTTCCAACAAAATAGATTTGGGAGTTTTCCTTTGTTCAATGTTTCGAGCGGTAGTTTTGAATCTAGGGCTGACCGTGAAAAATCAGCCTTTAATTTTTAACTTAAAATAATTATTAAAAATTAAAAAAAAAAAAAAGACAACAATGCGCAATGCACGCCTACGCACGCATTAGCGGTCAACGGCAATCGTTGACCGCTAAATAAGGCGCCAAGGCACTTGGCTTAGCGTTTTTGCCACGCATCGCGCCTAGGAGATGCAGTGTCGTCGCTTATGCACGCTTTTTAAAACAGTGGTTGGATCATGCCGTCCAAATATGAGGTTTTTGTTTTAGTTTCAGATTCAATTGAAATTAAAATACTTTTGTGCCATAGAGCGACAATTCAATGCCACTAAATGGAGCATGTTGCAAAGAAGGCTAGCCTCAAGGGTTACTAGGCTTAGTTCAGTATATTTTGATATCTTTGAGGACTCAAACAAATAAATTAAGTGGTTCGGAAACTTTTTAACCGAAGAAAATAGAGTTTCCTTTGTTTCACTGAAGAAAATAGAGACTTATTATTTTGGTACCCAAACTGACCCTACATTTACTATTCACTTATAACACCACATATCCTAATCAGTACCCTTTTGGAACAAAACAAATCAAAGAATACCACGAAACCGAGAATACGGCTAGAAAGGATAATTTGAGTGAGAGAGAAGGTTCTGATTCTGCACTTCGGTTGCAATGGTTTTAGCAAAATGAAGATTAAAATAAATAATATATATATATATATATATATCTTTTATTTTATTTTATTATTTTAGATAAACAAAAATTCTCTATTTTGTTTCTTTTCTTTCTAACATTTAATTAGAACTGAATAATTCACGGACGAAATTACTCGTAAAAAACAAGGCATGTGCAAGGAATATACATTTTGATGGTGAAATTGGATGGCATGTGGTGAAAAGGATCCGTGCGATTAGTGCAAATTAGTATAAGAAATATCTAATCTAAAATTTCGATAACATGTGATACTCATCGACATAAAGACGTGGTTTGAAAATTTATTTATGTAAATTATATGACATGAAAAGATCTTTCAAAACGAATTATGTCATCTCATTCACTCATCGTTAATGAATAAGAACAACAAAATTGGAACTTAATTCACTTACGAAAATTTATGTTCACTTGGGATTGTCATAATTAGATTTGGATAAAAGAATTGGGAGACCATCTGTGCAATTAGCAGAAATTAGTCTAGGAAATATATAGTCCCTGTTTGATATTTCTATTTTTGAGATTTTTATCAAATTTTGCTACATGTGATGCTGACTTTTGAAAAATAAAAATAAAAAATGAGGCTCATATGGTTTACGTTTGAGTAGGTTGAGTAGTGTAGATATACAGTTCATCTTAATTGTCGACATTATCCCCTACAGTTCATGTAATTCACTTTATTAGAGGGAAAAGTGGACTTTAAAACAAAATGCCACATTTTATTTCAAAGTTGCTTTCTCTGGTGTGAGAGAAACCTTAATCATTTCATTAAAAAAGGTAAAAAGGGACAAAATCACTTTAGAAAAAATCGATTTTTTATTTTTTATTTTTTATTTTTTTAAAAAGAAAAGCAGTACTAGGCCACATGATACCGATTGATGTAAAGATATAGTGCCATTAATTGATAACATCTAACACTCATTGATATAAAGATATGGTTGTGACCTTTTAAAAGCATTTGCAGTACCTTATCCACTAATATTTAATATGACAATTTTGGTTCACTTGTGATTGTCGTTTAGATTTGCATGGACAACTTGAGGGACCTTAAAGAAAAGCAGTACTAGGCCACATGATACCGATTGATGTAAAGATACAGTTAATTTTTATTTATTTTTTATTTTTTTGACATTTGTCTCAATTATGCAATGATATGAAACGACCTTTTATATAAGTAAAAATTCACTCATAAATTAAAAATTAATTTATAATTAAAAAACACTACATGTAAAATATTCACTTATATGTTGAAAAATTTATGCGCAAGTATACTTACATGTAAAAATCTACTGAGTTAAAAAAAATCCCCCGGTAATAAAACATTCAGTTCAAGTAAAAAATTCACTTATAAGTATAGAATGACTTATAATTCAAATATTAATTAAATGTAAAAAATTTATTTATGATTTAAAATGTATTTATAAATAAATATAATTTCATAATTGATTTACTTGTGGACAAAGCAACCACCTTTTGCAAGATTAAAAATTGATCAATAATGTTTGGGGTTTTCGGGAAATTAATGGCCAATTAGGATTAGTGTTTTGAGAATATAGAGTGGGAAATATGGCGAGAGAGGATAGTTCAAGCGAGAGAGAGGGTTCTGGTTCTACATTTCACTTGCTATTATTTTAGAGATGAAGACGCAAAAAAAAAAAAAACAAAACAAAAAAAAAAAAAATTCTTTTTCC
This sequence comes from Osmanthus fragrans, assembly GCA_019395295.1. Taxonomy (NCBI): domain Eukaryota; kingdom Viridiplantae; phylum Streptophyta; class Magnoliopsida; order Lamiales; family Oleaceae; genus Osmanthus; species Osmanthus fragrans. The sequence goes on along the minus strand of CM033359.1, from coordinate 20,093,506 downwards.
TTTTATCATTTTGTTATTTTAATGGAAGAAAAAGTCGTTATGCCGTTTCGTTCTTTTCTTACATTTAATTAGAAGTGAAAGAAGCACAGACAAAATTGCTTTTAATAATAATGTGTGTGCAAGGCACAAACATTTTTTATGGTGGAATTGAACTACAAGTGCCGGAAAGGATAAGTGTAATGATTAGAACGATAATTCTGAATTCACATATTATCAATATGTTGGTACCGTTTCTGCAATTAGTCTAGAAAATATCTAATCCAAAATTTAGATAACATGTGGCACTCATTGATATAAAGATGTGGTTGTACCCTTTTAAAAGTATTTACAGTACCTTATTCCCTCATAAATTAAAAATTAACTTATAATTACAAAATTCACTACAGGTAAAATAGTCACTTATATGTTAAATTTTTTATGCGCAAGTATACTTACATGTAAAAATCAACTGAGTTAAAAAAAAAAATCCCACGGTAATAAAACACTCAGTTCAAGTAAAAAATTCACTTATAAGTCAAATATTAATTAATTGTAAAAAAGTTATTTATGATTTAAAATGTATTTATAAATAAATATAACTTCATAATTGATTTACTTGTGGACAAAGCAACCACCTACTACAAGATTAAAAATTGATCAATAAGGTTTGGGGTTTTCGGGAAATGGCCAAAAGGCATTAGTGTTTTGAGAATATAGAGTGGGAAATATGGTGAGAGAGGATAGTTTAAGCGAGAAAGAGGGTTCTGGTTCTGTGTTTCAGATGCTATTGTTATAGAGAGATGAAGACGCAGAAAAGAAAAAAAAAATTTCCTTTCATCATTTTGTAAGGAAGAAAAAGTCATTATGCCATTTCGTTCTTTCTTACATTTGATTAGAAGTGAAGATGCACAGACAAATTTGCTTTTAACAATAATGTGTGTGCAAGGCACAAACATTTTTTATGGTGAAATTGAACTGCAAGTACCAGAAAGGATAGGTGTAATGATTAAAACGATAATTCTGAATTCACATATTCTCAACATGTTGGTACTGTTTCTACAATTAGTCTAGGAAATATCAAATCCAAAATTTAGATAACATTCAGCACTCATTGATATAAAGATGTGGTTGTGACCTTATAAAAACATTTACGGTACCTTATCCGCTAATATTTAATCTGACAATTTTGGTTCACTTGTAATTGTCCTTTAGATTTGCAAAGACGATTTGAGGGACCTTTAGTGCAAATAAGTTGAGGAAATATCAAATTTAATTAAAATAACATGGGATACTCATTGATATAAAAATGTGGTAGAAAAAATTTTACATTTTTCTCAATTATATATGCAATGATATTAAAAAACCTGTTTAATGTATTGTATCTGCTCATCGTTAAAGATGAAGGACAACGAAACTGAAACTTTAATAATTAATATTTTTGTTCACTCGTAATTGTCATATTTAGATTCGGACAAAAGACTTGGGAGACCATTTGTGCAACTGGCGCAATTAGTCTTGGAAATATCTAATGTAAAATTTATATAACATGAGGTTTGAAAATTTTTACATTTGTCTAAATTATGCAATGATACGTAAATAACTTTTATTTAAGTAAAAATTCATTCATAAAATTTAAAAATTAACTTACAAGTAAAAAAATGAGTAATACTATTCATAGTGAAGTTTGCAGATAGTTGTCATGCATGGCATACATGTGTCGCCACATAAGACGACTACCGGTAGTCTTCACTATAAATAATATTACTCAAGAAAATTAACTTACATGCAAAACTTTCACTTCTAGGTTAAATAATTTATTTAGTAAGTAAATCTTTCCTAATAAGTAAAAATTTATGCACGAGTACACTTACTAGTAAAATCTCCGGTGAGTAGAACAATTCTCTTATAAATAAAACATTTGGCTAATTAAGAAAAAAAATCACTTGTAAATACAAATTACTTATAAGAAAAGAATGAAATATAACTCAAAAATTAATTAGACATGAAATTTTTTATCAATAATTAAAAAGGGGTATTTATACATAAAGATATTGCCAATATTATTTTACTTTTTAATACTTGTATTGTTTTCTAATATGGTATAATACCAAACACCGTACTAAAATAATACAACATAATTCACCTTAATACAAATCTATCTAATGCAAATTGTCCTTATTCTGGTATTTTAATCCTACACTTTGTACCAACATGCCCTCAATTTCCATCAATAATGTTGGCGGTATACAAATCCCTTGCTTCAGTTCTTAGAATTCGCTTTAGTTGCCCTCGTCAATTGCCTCGTTAATGCATAACATAATAACTACATGTTTGCTTTATTGGGTCGTGATGTGCTAGACCATCAAATTATGACGTTCGATCGACAAGGGCCTTGACAGGAGCAATCCAAATTCTCGACTTTTCTTATTTCAGATTTTGAAATAAGAAAAGTATTCCGAAGAAGCTTTTTTTTTTTACCGAAGAAGATAAAGAGTTTTCATTTTTGGAGAAGATTAATAAAAAATAAAAAAAACTATTTATCAGTTTGTCCTTGTATCCATTGCATATAGATGTTCATATTTTATGAATAATGCTATTAGTAGTTGTTGGGTTTTGATACCCAATAAACTTCCCGGGCTATGATGTTAACTCGGATTGATTTCAGTCGGTTTGGACCAAATGATTGAAAGGTATATCGACACCATTAATAGAACGATCCAACTTCAATTTAGTTTGAGCCATTCAAAGCGGCTTAATTATATTAGAGTTGCTCGTGGCCCAACCCACTTACTTGGATGGCTATATTATATTATCCACTTGAGCAGCCCATTTGTCCTAGTTTTGGGTCTTGCTTTGTGTTATTGGGCCGCTATTATTAACCTACCATAACTTGCCTTATATGGTTTTGATCGCTTTGTTAAATGGCCCGGTTTTCTCCATGCCTCCTAATCTGTTCGCTACTGTCGCTCTCTGTCCTCTCCATTCGTTCGTTATTCTTGGCTCCTCTCTCTTCTACAACCTTTGTGGTTGTGTCTTCGTGTGATATTGTTTTCTTTTGTGGTATCTTTGTGGGTAAACATAAACAACCGTATAGTGGGAGATCTTAGAGTTGGAGATTCTTAGGTTGAAGCTGTGTGGTGTTGATTGAGATTATACTGAGCCCAAAAAAAAACCTTGTTATTGATGTTGTTTATCACCTCACATCTGGTATCAGAGCTTAGGCGTGGAAGATTCGACCAAAATTTGGCCAAAATCGCGAAGGAGACGTGAGTTTCTCCTTTGACCGAATCTGAAAATCCTCGATTCCGGCCAAACTAGACCTTCGTTGGATGAATAGATGCCAGACCCATAACCAGCAGGTGGAGGCGTCACCAGTGGTAAGGCGCGTGGTTGTTTCGGCATGGCGCATGGGGGCATTTTTCGACGAGCTTTCTTTGGGCAGTTTGTCTATTTTAACCTATTGAACGCACTGATATTGTTTATTTTGTGTTTCAGGTTACACAAGAAAGCTATAACGATTTTTTCCCTAGATATCAATATGCTTTTGTAGCTAATTGCATTGGTACATCTCGTAGTTTACGGACTCAGATACATCCGCTCTAGTAAATTGGCTTATCCCATTAATTTCAGCATTAGAGCATCATTGTGTGGAGTGACAATAGGATTGTGGTTACCTTGAAGAAGCAACATTGCCTGTGCTAGAAATTAGGGTAACTTGCTAGTAATTGTTACGATTAAGTACTCATTTTGATAAATTAGCATATTGCTCATTGTGATATATTTGTCATTATTGTGAGTGAAATTTTCTTTTTATTGGACATAACTATTTGTAGCATCGTCAATTCCGTTGCCTCGTTAATCCGTTAGAATACCTAGACCTTACCCATTTGAACATTCCCTTTATCTAAGATCGCGGATCTTACGAAACCCTAGGAATCTAGAACTATGTATATCGTCTGTAACCCTATGACTATTTCATGTGGCTTGATTGTGATTTTGTGCAATTTTCTTATCTGTTTCATAAACATGACAACTTACAATTTTTATTTAGGTGTGTTTAATGGAAAATGTAATTTTTCTATATGACAACAAAAGATTTCAAAAGTCATTCAATGCAATTTTTCTGCTAATTTTTCAAAAGAACAAAAAAGAAGTAGCTGGTGAATTTGCTTATACTTTAATCATTTTACGCTTGTCTGACACTATCTTGAGAAAAGTGGGTAAACTGAAAACCGGTAAAGTTGGAGGACTTATATTTTTTTAAGTCTACTCCTACTAAGTTGTATTTGCTTGGACATTTTTTCAGTTTTAAAATGGATCATTTAAAGGATCTTGATGACGATTTGGATAATTTCAACAAACTTGTTCTAGATATTGTGAATTGTGATGAAAATGTGTTTGCAAACTATAAAGCTATATTCATGCTTAATTCTATGCCTAATTCATATAGAGAGGTTAAGAATGACATTAAGTACAGTAGGGACAACTTCATACCTGAGATTGTCATAGATCCCTTAAGAGTAAGGAGATGAAAATTAAAGTTGAAAAAGAAGATAAGATGAGTGATAAGTTGCATATGATGAGGAATAGAATGAAATTTAAGCTCATGAATTTGGGTAGAGCTCAAGACAATAGTGATTTGAGTAGTGACTCGAGTGATGAGGGTGGTAAGAAGAAGGGAAAAGATGGGACCAGTCTAGTAATAGACGGTGTTACAACTGCAGTAAGTCTGGACACTTTAATCGGGATTGTCCCAAGAAGAAGGATAAGCATAAAGGTAATATAAGAGGTGAAGTAAATGTGGCTATTGGGTCGAGTGGCAACCCCATTGAGGTTTATTGAGAGTAAATCCATTTACTGCATGTGCATCTGTGTAATATTTTCTACATGTGTTTGATTGCTTAATTCTGTAGGTTAAGATGCATTAGCAGTGTGTTAGATGTCTATTGGTGAAGTGGAGTATAGATACCTAGGGCTACATTGTGGTTTGCACTGGAGGATGTGGAGTGTTACATTTAGATCACGAGTGAAGATGTGATTAAATATTTAGAATCATTTATCTATGAAAGACCTTGTATATGTGGAGTGTGAGAGAGACACTTCTATCACTTCTGTTAGGTGGAAACCAATTATCCACTTAGGTAGGAAGAAGTGATGTAGTCGTAGAGGATTATCCTAAGAACTTAGGATCTATTACGATTTACCATTTTGACATGAATTGAGTGATTAGTCTAGTAAGCGTGGTAGGCGATGAGTGGAGATATGTGTTCTCGAGGTGTGAGCAACACATAATGAGATATGATAACTGTGGCTATATCTTTTCGTAGGGTCATTTATACATTTGTTGTATATGTGTTGGCCTCATGTTGATTGACACGGTGTTAGTCAGTTGTTCTATGTGAACATGTTTTGAAAAAGATATATATTTTATCCTATATTATCTCGATATCACATGTTTTATTTGCTCTTGATTGTTCACTGTGAATATTTGCTCCTACATGGTTGTTCTTGACCTTAGCCTCGATGAGTATATGGAGAAAATATGGTATGTGTTTCAAGTCTAAAACATGAGGTAAGGTCCATGATCTCAATTTTATTGGTTATCTTGATTATGTAAGTAATAACTGTGTGTCTTGATTGCTTACAGTTTTATTGGGCATCAAGGTGGAGATTTGTTAGGTTTTGATACCCAATAAACTCCCCGGGCTGTAATGTTGCATTGATTTTTGTCAGTTTAGACCAAATGACTGAAACAGTATATCGGCACCATTAATGGAATGACCCAACTCCAATTTAATTTAGCCCACTCGTAGCAGCCTGATTATATTATAGTTGCTCATGGCCCGACCCGCTTACTTGGATGGTTATATTGTATTACCCACTTGAGCAGCCCATTTGTCCTAGTATTGGGCCTTACTTTATGTTATTGGTCCACTATTATTATCCTACCCTAACTTACCTTATATGGTTTTGGTCCCTTTGTTAAATGGCTAGGTTTTCTCCATGCCTCCTAATGTGTTCGCTATTATCGTTCTCTGTCCTCTACATTCGACCGTTATTCTTGGCTGTTCTCTCTTCTACAACCTTTGTGGTTGTGTCTTCATGTGATATTGGTTTCTTTTGTGGCCTCTTTGTGGGTAAATGTAAGCAAATGTATAGTGGGAGATCTTAGAGTTGGAGATTCTTGGGTTGAAGCTTGGTGGTGTCGATTGAGATTATACTGAGCCCGAAAAACCTTAGTAATGGTGTTGTTTATCACCTCAGAATAGTGTAGATTATTAGTAGTAAACTGTCACATGTATGTTATGTAGGATGATTATCGATAGTTTTCACTCCAAATAACATTACTCTATTTTATTGGACGCTGACACGAGAGATGTTAAGATGGCGGCTAGTTAGAACTGAAATTGAAAATGTGATTGCATGGCAAGAGAAATATTTCTCACATAATATTCTCTCTCCCTCATGCTCATAAGTTACCTCAAACATGGTTATCATTAACAGAAATTCCTAGGAATAACAAAAATAGTGATTAAACCAATCAAATTACACATATCAATAAGGCCAAATGAACGCAAGGGATTTTTTCTAGATCCTCGGAGGTTTGAATAACTACTGCCAACACCTAATCCCCTATTAAACATCCAAAAAAAGTGGATAATACTCTTCATTAGAATAGTCTCAAAACGGCAATCATGATACAAAATGTTCAAATTACAGTGATAAAGTCATAGACTTGCTCATTTATGTATCCAAACAGAAAATATGATCACTTTTCACCAGGAACACCACAAATCCTAATCAGTATCTTTTTGGAAGCAAACTGATCAAAGAATACTTAGTTCTTCATCATTTATACCAAGTAAGAAACTAAAAACCAAAAAGAAGAAAAAGAAGAATCTCAAATGAGAACCGTTGTAGTTTCTCTCAAAAATCACACTCACAATTAACTCCGATAAAGCCATATGAAGTGTTTAATAAACCCATAAAAGTAGGGACGAATTCAAGGTTCAAGTTTAGTTAGGGCGGACCGCGAATATTGAACGCTTACTTTCAACGGTCAATGTTTGTGATAGCGATGTTGTTTATATATATTTAATTAAATAATATTCAAAAAATCATACGTACTTGAACTTGAAGAACTAGATATACCACTAGAACTAGAACTAAGTACTAGCTTTCATTTCGAGTGAAAAAAATTGTTCTATAATTTGCAAAATGTTATAATTCATTTTTTAATCAAACATGCAATACATATTAACAAAATGTCAATATTCAATTTACAATTAAAGTTAATTAAACAAGCATTATTATATTAACAAAGTTGAAATTATTTGTGTGGTTATGTTAATTTTATGTGTTTGTGTGATCCCACTTTTTCGCAATCGATTTTTTGTGAACGAAAAGTATAACCTTCTATTAATTAAATAAGTTTTGTAAAAATATTCTTTATGACACTACGGCCAATTTTTTTATAAATTCATTCTATATTAATTGACCAAACTCTTAGATTAATTCATTAGAGGAAAAAAATAATCAAGAAGAGGGATAAACCACCGGTTAAAATGTTTCTATTTGCATTAAAACCAGTCAAATAAACATATATTATTTTGTTTTACTGAGTGTTAGAAATGAATGCTTATCATGATGGTAAAGCTATCAATATCTTCTGGGTAAGGTCCCAAGTTCAAATCCACTTTTCAATTGAAAAAAATTGCAGACTTTTTATGGACCTATCTTTACCTGAACGGAACCCTCTGTAGTTCTTTTGGATGTTTATGTTCTAGGCTTGAACTCAAGGACTTGATCATCTTCTCGATTTCTCTTCATTCTGGTCGTTTTCTTTATTAGGTTCCTGTTTGGATGACTTGAGCCTTGAGGAATATTATTGCTGTTAATGAAATGTCTACAAAATAATTTGATTAGACGATTTTTGGTAAATATTGTTGAAATTCAAAAATTAAATAACACGTTGCCATTGCTAGGTTTTGAACCCGGAACTAGTGGTGGCAAAAAAGCTCGCGAGCTCCGCTCAAGCCCCCTTTTAGGGAAATGAGTTGAGCCCGACTCGGCTCGCGAGCTCGAAAATATATAAAATTTTTAAAAAATTTGGCTAAAAAGCCCGAGCCGCCTTTTTTCTTGGGCGAGCAAAAGTTTGACTGGACTTGGCTCGCAAAAAAAGCCCACAACTCGGGCCCGAGCCGAGTCCGAGCCTCAAATTTCGGCCTACAAGTCGGTTCGACTCGGCTCGTTGACACCCCTACTCATATCTGTTTAATACAAGAAAAGAGTAAAAGATGAATTAAATTATACTAATTCAATACACAAGCACAATTGAATATATACATGTATAATACACTCCAATGCTAATGAAAGACTCCCTGCTTATATCTCTTTATATAATGTTTAAGAGTGTGTTGATGTTATGTTGTGCACGTGTGATATGTGTGCTACCACTACTTTAAAGGAGGGTTTGCATTGGATTTTGACAAGTGGACTTGCTGAGACTGTTGGATATGCTTGTGGATTCTTTTATGCAGGGGCGGATTCAACACCTGGCAAGATTCGCAGCCACGCGTGCTGGATCCGTCGGGAATAATTTATTTTTGTGTTGAGAATAGATAAAATGTTTATATTATATTTTTGATAATTCATTTTATTTACAGACAACCTTGGTAACTTAATTGGTTGGCGCTTCCTTTTTATAAACCGGAGGTTCCGGCCTTCTACCCTTTAAAGAGCCATGATTGTCATATTTTTATGTAGAGGTTGCTACCAATTGCATTTAAGGATGTATTGCCAAAACCAATTTGGGAAGCTTTAACTGAAATTAGCCTTTTCTTTAGAGATATATGCTCTATTGTTTTGAAGCCGAGTGATATGGAGTAGCTTGAACAGAATATTTTTGTAACCATGTGCAAGCTTGAGAAGTTTTTTCCTCCTTTATTCTTTGATTTGATGGAGCATCTTCCAATTCACTTACCATACGAAGCTAAGGTTGGAGGTCCTGTGCAGTATCGATGGATGTACCCCTTTGAGAGCTATCCTTGTGTATTTTTATCTTATTTTCTATATAGAATAAATTTTGATTATGTCTATAAAAATTCTATAGGTTCTTACACCACCTTAAATAGAAAGTGAAAAATCGTGCTCATGTTGAGGCGTCTATTGTGGAGGCATACTTGGTAGAGGAAACGTCAACTTTTCGATCGTTATATTTTGACCAAAGCATAGAAACTAGATTACATCATGTGTCAAGAAATGATGATGAAGGTTTAATTGAACCCCAAGGAAGACTGTCAATTTTTGCACAACCTGAACATCCACTTGGCACCCAACGTTCTAATCACAGGTCATTAACTGAGAAGAGTATAATGCAGCTTCAATATATGTCCTCCTGAATTGTGATGAGGTTACTCCTTTTGTGAGGTATAAGTTCCAAAACTCATGTTTGCATAAAGTTGTATCTCATGTATTATTACAGTGGTTGCTTCATTTCTTGCAGGGAGTTCGACCAACTATCGATTACGTGAAGAGCGTTTTTGCTTGTGTTTGAGAGAATATGCAAGTGAATTTCTCAAAACATTATAATTCCTTGATATATTATTTGTTAATTGAGGCCCTAATTCAAGTAAATTGATATTTTTAGTGATTCACAGCTAACTGACTCTACACTGTACAAAATATATAATAGCCCACAACGGGTCTCCATATCATTGGACAAACTTCCTTATCTTTGACTATACATTACGAAATTTTTATTGTAATGGACTTATAATCACTATTTTAAATGGCGTGCCTAGGCGCGATGCGTGGTGGAAACGCCAAGCCAAGTGGCTTAGCACTTATTTACCAATCAATGGCAATCATTGACCGCGCGCATTATTTTATATATATATATATATTTTAAGTTAAAACTTAAAATCTGGTTTCTTAAGGTCTACCCTAAATTCAAAACAACCCCTTGAAGCCTTGAACAAAGGAAAACTTTAAAAACTTTATATCTATTTACCATTTAATATTTACATTTGAAACTTATCCTCTTGTTGGAAACTTTGAAAAAATGTATAAAGTTCTTATAAATCTATTTAAAATATTTGGTAGATATTATTTGTAATTATTAAATAATTTTTTGATTGATTAAAAATTAAAATAAGAAAACGTATTTTTACGCTTTTTTACGCATTTGTCTCGCCTAAACTCACCTAGCCCATAGTTTGGCCTGTACTCATCGCCACGCATTACGTCTTTTGGAACACTGCATCTAATCATGATTCACAAGGATAAACAAACTTTAGCTCCTATTTGGTAAGGATTTTTAAAAAATTATTTTTATGATGCATAATTTTAGTAAAATATTTTTATAATTTTTCTCTACTTTTTAATTTCATATTATTTAAAAATATATTATTTTTTTAAAAATTCATTCTCATAAAATAGACTTAATTTTCCCTGTGTTGCCAAATAGAATTTCTCCCAGACAAAAATATTAATTAAGCGCTTGTTTGGAATATATTAAGAAGCTAAGATCAAAGTCAACATTAATTCTAATAGCACACCTTCATGAAACCAATAACTTTTATCAACTTTTAAATCACATATCTCATTAACTCTTATCAAGATATGCTAAAACTTTTTATTAAAAGCTTTGTCAAACAACCTCTAAATATGGACATTTAGTAAATTCAAATGGCTAAAAATGCCATTTTATTGAAATGTTTTTTAGACTGTCTAAACAACATTGATGAGGAAGACTGAAATATATATAAGGTCGAGACTTTGTCAACTTTGACCAATTTGATGAAAATTTCTCTATCCATAAAATTCAAAAAAAAAAAATGAATAGAAAATGTCTAAATGTGTTATTTATTTACTTGAAAAGGTACAAATGTGTTATTGTTAAAAAAGGAGGCCAACGAGCTAAGCCAAACATGAAACATATTTATTCAGTTAAATTAATAGGATTCAATATCATTGGAAATAAACAAAAATATAAAAAAAAATCATTGTTTTGTACTATAGCAAACGTGATAGTAATGTTTACTAAAATATCCAATAATTGATTCTCCTATGCCATTGATGATTTATAAAAAAAGATATTCTATTATAAAGCATGAAGCATGTGAGAATCATTAAAACATTGAATCAGCCTTTAATAATCAATAGATCTAAGACAAGATAAAATGTATTTGAAGAAGACCTAAATATTAATCTAAACATGCACACGCTAGCTGCACGCAAAATTTTCTACAAACTTTACAACGGTGAAAAACAGTATGGAACATGCAATTAAGTCACCTAAATTTACTGTTGATTTTTGCTTTCCATTTGTAAATCTATTATTCAAAATTTTGGTTCACTTTTTCTACCTTTTCTGTGTCGTGGGTGTGTTTAGTTCATCAATTGGCCTGCCATGCTTAAAATATGCACACAACAGCCACTAAGATTTTGTCGGAGAGAAGCAACCGGCAATAAATGGGTAACAAGAATATACAAGTTAGTATATTACAACACAAAAACATTATAATAGAAGAGAGTGTTGAGTCTTGTGTTCGAACATTCTAGTTAACTGATTGACTCTGCACTGTATAAAATCTATTATAGCCCACAACGTATCTCAATAACAACGGACAAACTTTCTTATCTTTGACTATACAATGTGAAATTTGTATTGTAATGGTCCTATAGTTGCAATTTGTGCTTTATTTCTCTTTTCTTTTTGTTTTTGTCTTATTAAAATAGGAGGGTATATTGGTCATTTTACGTTAAAAACTGGTGAAAATGACGTTCAGCGCAAGAAATGTGGAAGGTAGGAGCAAAATGTTAAAAAATGAAAGATAGAGACGTTTTCCATAATACACTTAAAATGTAGAGATGTTTTGTGCCAATTACCCCTTAGATAATATAGAATACTCATTGAGATAATATAGAAAAATTTTACATTGTCTTAATTATGCAATGATATGAAAAAAAACCTTTTAAACTATTGTATCGACTCGTCTTTAATTATGAAGGACCACAAAACTGAAACTTCACTTATTAAATTTTTTTCACTGGTGATTTTTGTGTTTAGATCTGGACAAAAGACATGGGGCCATTTTTCAATATTAATATCTAATCAAAATTTTGTAAAACATGTGGTTGAAAATTTTTACATTTGTCTCAATTATACAAGGGTAATTAAGTGTTTAACCCATAGAAGAATCCAGAAGCAAATCCTAAAGCCACAACAAGTCCACGTATCGACATCTCATGCAAACCCTCCACTTAAAGAAGTTGTGTTTTACATAATGGTTTGTGCACATGTTACATTTACATCACAATGTACATATTTATTTATACCAATAGATGATGGAACAAGGTTTGATTGGGTCAAAATCTATCAGCCAAAAAAAAAAAAAAAAAAAAAAAAAAAAAAAAACTTCCACACTTTCTTTTTGACATATCACCGATCAGTAAAAATTGTATAAATAATAATGTACAACAAGAACATTTTATAACACCTGCACGTCAAAACATCAGCACACTCTTAAAACATTATATAAAGAGATACAAGCAGGGAGTGATCCATTCACATTCACTAAAGCTGCCTTTTATCTCTTTCTACCTCTCTCTCTCTCTCTCTCTCTCTCTCTCTCTCAATTATGGAGTTCTCTGTGAGGTCATTTGCAGTAGTGTCCCTACTGCTATTGGTTTCCCTGTCCACTGGTTCGAAATTTATTCAACTCCATAGCTTGTCAACTACTTTAATTAGCCATACTACATGCATGTTAATTTACGTTGGAGTGTATTTTGTATTAAACTGTGTTTGTGAATCGTCTACTCTTTTCTTGTATTAAGCAGATATGAGTGGTCCTCTTGTGGTGGATGCTATATATTGTTTCCCGAATCCTTGTGTAAAAATTTGTGGTAGCATCACAGCATGCTGCCCAATAGGTGGCACGTGTAATTGCAAAGCAATTATTTGCCCGGCACGTATGTAAACATAAACTTAATGATATGTTGCCTTACAGATTGAATCTGGCAAGACAAAAAGCTTCCTTATGTTTGCACTAAAATTTCCCCTCATTGATTGCAGTAGCAGACTCTGTTAAAAAAGAAATTACTGAGGAGGTGATGGCTACTGCAGCAGATGAAGAGCCTTTCATTAAGGAGATAGTAATCGCTTGATGCTTTGCTGCAACAGCAGGAGAATATATTACTTATCCATATATGAAGCTGGTTGAGTCAATAAACTTGTAGATCTCTGTTTGGGGATCTACAAGTTTGGAGATCTCTGTTTAATTAAATAATCTGTAGTCTTTGTTTGGAGACTACATTGTGAAAGTGTACCAAACTTGTAGATCTCTGTTTGGGGATCTACAAGTTTGGAGATCTCTGTTTAATTAAATAATCTGTAGTCTTTGTTTGAAGACTACATTGTGAAAGTGTACCCGTCTTTAATTACAAGTATTATGCTGTATATTTTAATAATTTTTGTTGTCTTCTTTTAGTTTTTATCAAATTGATATTTGCACTAACATCAATACTAAGTACCACATCTTCCAACTAATTTAGTCATGTTTCATCCAACTTTAAAGTGATTTCAAATATAAATCGAAGTCAATAATTAACTATAAGTATACGTTTCATTAGATCTATAACTTTTCAATCACACATATTCTATCAACTGTGATAAAAAAAAAAAAAAAAACCTACTAAAAATCTTATTTATAACTAAACCAAACTTGAGCTTAATGTGTTCCCCTATTGTAATATTTTGCTTTCGTTTTATAATATGTCACTGAATATGGTTGGTTTATCACCCAAAAAATCATTCCATTACCTTATCTCAATCAAACATAATTAAGGAAACATCATTTGCAACCAAGAATTAGACAAGTAGGTTTGGAAATAAACAATATCATTGCTGATTAAAATTGACAATAAACAAGTTATTGTCAATTATATACTAATTACTGAATAATAATTTTATCCCTGTAACCCTAGTTATATGATCATTGTATTTCTTACAATCCTAGTTCTTCCCCACACATAGGGCTTTGGTTTTCAATAAAATGCAAATATCTATAGAATTCTATATATTTTTTTCCCTCCAGTTTATAACATATTATAAGCATGAAGTTAAGTTCTCGTCAATTAGTTAGCAAAACTTATTCATCTTTCTGCTGACGAATCTCTGATCAAGTTGAAGTAGAAAAAAACAATTTCTTTTATGTTAAAAGAAAGACATGAAATTTTAATAACTGAGTTCATAAAGAAACCCTTTTTCCCTTCAAAGAAAATATCAGTATTATCTTAACTTTGAATTGTATAACAAAGGGGTAAATATTATTTTGTCTATACTAATTGATGGACATATGCTTGCATGAATAAAATATATTATTTTGTACAATATTATAGAAGAATAATTTCTTATAGAAGTAACACCACTCTTGAAGAGATGGGGGGATTCGTGCCTTCACTTCATTTTAAGTTGATTGCCCTGTACTTGACTCTAAGCTGCAAGCTATTCTTGATCTGAACCCTTCTTGCATGCCGATTTGGATTTTCGGACTTGTGGATAGAAATAGACTCCTTATTAGCTATTCACTACATCACCTGTGGTAGAGGATCGTGGTCTATCCACACTACTCACAAAGATACGAGACATATGTTTTGTTCGATCATGACCCTAGTTTACACATATATTGGGAAGCAAACCAAATTGCTAATTCACTTGCTTCGAATGGACACAATTGACACTGGACCAGGAATATAGCCCTCTCAACTTACCCCAGCGACTTAATATCCTTGTACACATTAATAGATATGGCCTTCCCACTTTCAAACGTCTTTAGGCTCTATTTTTTCTTTCGTTATATTGTATAAGAGGAAGTATCTCCCCATTTAATGTTTTTGCTTTTGTACTTGTGATTATAGGTCAGTTTATGTCCTTTTCCCTTGTATTCCTTCAAGTTCCATTCGTATCGTGGTAGAGAAATTGCAATCCCCTCTATCGTGTCTAAGTGGAGCGAAAAATACATCGAAATTGTGATGATGCTTCACTAAAAATAGCCCATAACTATCATACAAATTTAGGGTGAATAAATGTTGAGAGCAACCCTCTATTTATAGGGGCACAAAAGGAAATTTTAGTTTCTATTTAGTATAAATTTATAAATTTGTTCATGACAAATAGAAAGCTAAAAAACCTACTTTATGTGGGCATATAATTGCAAATATATTCTAATTGAATAACACCATGTCAATTCCTATGAACCTCCAACTTCACTTTGAATTATCCAAAGCATCTGTATGTGGAATCAATAAATTCTAAAAATTTCAAATCGGTCCATGCTGAAAAACCTTGCTACAAATTATGGTGCAACCTCTTACGTACCTGGCTTTTCTAGTAATTCATAAGTTGTTGACAAAAATTGTTCGCCACACACCCTACATCAATGTAAAGAAAATACCATGTGCAAATTTGTGGACCTCCTAGCAGCAACACATCCTTATCATCACGATGAGGATAATTGCTCAAGAGCCAACTATGGATTTTTTGTGCCCATAATGATCCTACTTATGGCCACCATATTCATTCAACTGCAAACTTGAGATCCTTCTTGTGCATTCACTCTTATACCGATTAAGTAGAGTATCAAAATCCCTTATATGTCCATCATTTGTCCCATGTCTAATCAATATTGGACTTTGTTTCCAATAGCACTATCATCCCTACGTAAATCTTTTAATACAAGAGTGATCATTTCCTTTAGCTGTCGTCCAATTTATTTCTGAAAATGATATGTGCACATGACTTATTTCTTAAGGGTAAATTTTATCCATACAAATTGTAGGTAGTTTCCGCATCAACATTCTTCTCTCCCTTTTTCCCTATGTTTAGAAAATGTTTATAAATTGATTTTAAATGATCAAATTATTTTTTATCCACAAATTTATGAAATCCATTTGTAATATTCACTTATTCACCACTTATTTCTATTTTATTTATAAATTATGCCTATTATATAGTATATATTTAATATATATATTTTTTACTTTTTTATTTTAGATGAAGAAATAGTTATATTTTGTTCCTTTTCTTTTCTAACATTTAATTAGAAATAAATAATTTATGGACAAAATTTCTTTCAAGAAACAAGGTTTGACAAGGAACGGACATTTTTATGGTGAAATTGGATGGCAAGTGGTGGAAAGGATCATTTTTATTAAAACTAATGTCCAAAATTCACAAATTCTCAATAGATAACAAGTGATACTTATCGATATAAAGATGTGGTTTAAAAAATCATATTTAGTGTAGGAAATATCTAGTCCCTGCTTGATGTTTCTAAGTGACATTTTTATCAAATTTTGCTATATATGATGCTGACTTTTGAACGACAAAGTTTACATTTAAGTAGGTTAAGTATGGTAGATATACAGTTCGTCCAAATTGACGATTTTACCCTATACAGTTAACGTAATTTACTTTCATAGAGGGCAACATAGGCTTCAATACAAAATGCCACGATTTTGATTAGAAAGTTACTTTCCCTGGTGTTAGAGAAAGCCTTCAACATTTTTTAGTAAAAAAAATAAAATAAAAAGGGACCCACATCACTTTTGAAAAATAGAATGTTTTGAAGAAGAACAGTTATACCTAATCTAAAATTTAGACAATGTGTGATACTCATTGAGGCAATGATATGAAAATACCTTTTATACAAGTAAAAATTCACTCATAAATTAAAAATTAGTTTATAAGTAAAAATTTCACTTATATATTAAAAAAATTCATTTGTAACTAAAAATTTATGCACCTACATGCATACGTACAAGTGAAAATCAACTATGAATAAAAAAAATCTCCCCTTGTAAATAAAACATTAGATTAAAAGAAAAAAATTCTCCGTGTCATGCTAGAATGTCAAAATATGAGGTTCGCTGCTTTTTTTACACTTTTCAAAATTTTTATTATTAAAATGTCTCCGTTTGATGTTTTATTTTACAATAGGATTCAAAAATTATCTTGCATGAATTATTGAATGAAAAACCCCGATTGTTACTTTTTCTTTTATTTATTTTTCATATCATATAAAATGTAAAAATTATGAAGTTTAAACACGATTATTAAGTACATTTCTTGTAGTCATTTTTGACTTGTTATTATGAACTCATTGTTTAGAGATTTTAAATACGAAAGATGTATTTCAATGTTTCTCAAGAATGGATAAAAAATATGGTATGCGGACGGGGTACCGTGGACCTGCCCCAACCCACCCGAATCCAGCCCCATTCCACTTTAACCGGGTATGAGGACGGGGTAAGGTGACAAAAAAATCTTGATGGGATGGAGTGGGAATAGCCGACCCGTCACATATCCACCATGTTGTCATCCCTATCCAGGATCACAAAGAAAAATATATTTTTGCTCCATAGTACCAAATATGCTCCCGTTTAGTCCAAACCAATGAGCTGATTTCTTATGATTACAACAGTAATTATTCAAATAAAAAAAAAAAAAAAAAAAAGAGAGAGCCAAAAGTATCAATAATTAAGTAAAAGAAAATAAAATACAATCCTCAAAGAAAATAAATGTTGACGTAAAAAATGAATAGGTAATTTTTTGTCAAATTAATTGATGATTTGGGAGGCAATTTGAGGTTAAATAGTAAAATTATGTTGAAAGAGTAAAGTTGAGTTGAAATTGTAATAAAAAAAGGATACCGCTATTTCCCTCCACATTTTTTATATTTACATCCACTTTTAAAAATAAAAGTTTGTTATATTTTACATCCTATGTAAATTTACTGAAATAGATATAAATAAAATAAAAATACATAACTCTATATTCATCCTCTTGTGATGGGTGCTCAATTTCGACGTTGTGACTTGGATCTTTGTAAACAATACTGCTCGCTTCAGAGTTTGCCGGTGTGTATGCGCAGAAATTTGCTTACGTATGTAAACATAAATTTAATGATATGTTGACTTGCAGATTGAATATGGCATGACAAAAAGATCGTTATGTTTGCACTAAAATTTCCCCTCATGAATTGTAGAAATTACTGAGCCTTTCATCAAGAAGATAGTAATCAATTGATGTTTTGCTGCAACAGCAGGCGAATAAGTTACTTATCTATCTATGAAGCTGGTTGAGTTAAATAAACTGTAGATCTCTGCTTAGAGACTGCATTAAACTGGCTTTAATTAAATAAACTGTAGTCTTTGTTTGGAGACTACATTGTGGAAATGTAGCCATCTTTATTTACCAGTATCATGTTATATATTTTAATAAACTTGGAATGAGTATATTGTGAAATAATTTTTGTTGTCTTCTTTAAGTTTTTATCAGATTGAGATCAGCACTAACATCAATACAGTATAAGTACCGTATCTTCCAACTAATTTAGTCCCTCTTTCGTCCAGCTCAAAAAGTGAATTAAAACCTAAATCAAGCTCAATAGTTACTTATAACCAGGATCCATAACTTTCCCCCCTCGCATACTATCAATTTTTATCAAAATTTACTAAAATTATATTCTTTTAATTTTTCATTCATTTTAATAATACATATCACTAATGTGGTTGGTTTATCCCAAAAAATAAAATAAAAATTCTTACAACTACCTTATCTCAATCAAACATAGGAAAACTGCATTTGCAACCTAGAGGTTTGTTGTAATAACATTTGCAACCTAGAAGTTTGTTGTAATAGGGACACCAAAGGAAATTTTAGTTCTTATTTAATATGATTTATAACTACTTTCATTACAAATAGAGAGCTCAAAAACCTACTTTGTGTGGACATATAAATACAAATTATATTTCAATTGAATAGTACCATGTTGATTCTTACGAATCTCCAACTTCCCTTCGAATTGTCCAAAGCCTCCAAATAGTATTTCTTCCGTGTCTTTTAAATTGAACACTGTGCCTACGCAATCTCGTTCTAAAAATTTCAAATCGGTCCATGCCGAACAACCTTGCTAGAAATTATGGTGCAAGTTCTTACTTGCCTTTTCTAGGAGTTCAACGAGTCCTCAACACAAATTTTCCACCACACACCTTCATCAATTTCAAGAAAATACCATGTGCGAATTTGTGGAACTCCTAGCAACAACACATCCTTTATCATCGTGATGAGGACTTAAGAGCCAACTATGAAATTTTTTCCTCATCGTGATATAAATATAGAATAGAAATATGATTGGGTCGCATTTAAAATATGTTATATATTGATGAAGTGCAAAAGGGATTAGAGTTTATGTTGAAATGGGATCGACGCAAGTAAAATAACTAAATTTCATGATTTCAAACAAGTTTCGGGTTTGTCCCTTTTTGACGAACCTCTAGTCAAATTCCGTCGTTTAGGTGTTTTTTCCGTTTTTGGTAATTTTTATTTTGATAGTATTTCAATCAAATAAATTCGGATTTGCATTTCTTTTGTTGGAGGACGATCCTCAATATTAGTATTAATTTTAGTTATCTCGATTTTTTCCATTTTTTTGAAAAATATCTTCTTTTTTTGTTATTTTATTATTTATTTTTCGAATTTTCCTATGGTTTACTATTTAAACGCATTGTAATCCCTTTGAGAGGAGTCATTGAAAGAAATAAAATTTTTGTGAAGCTATTTTCACTCTTGTAAGATTTATCCATCTTCCGCTATGTCATATTTACTTCAAGAAAGATAGTCAAATAAAACTAGATTATCAATTGTCATGTATATACAAATCACAATTAATTAATAGGTTGAGAAATGTAATTTCAATAATAATAGGCAGATTCGGAATTCCAACACATACATCTCATATTTAGTTTAAAATCATATTATTTAATTAGTAGATAAATCTAGAGATAATTAATATATCTATTTTATTTTACAACATTCTAATTTGATAGCGTATTAATACAATTCAATTTAAGGCTTATTTCGTGTGAATCGATACTTTTAACTCCCTACATTATTCCTTGTATCCGATCTCGTATGTTTATAGGTTTCGCATGAAAAAGATCCGTGTAAAAAATTATAAAGTTTAACCCATGATTATTAAGTTCATTTCTTGCAATCATTTTCAACTTTTTATTACGAACATACTCTTTATCGATTTTAATTTGGAAAGATTTATTCGAACTTTTGAATATTATGAACTTCATTTAGATGATGAAAATCGAAAGTTACGGGATAGCGCTAGATCGTTACTAGATCACCTTTTTTATTTTGACCTTACGTGCGAAATAAATCTAATTAAAGCAACAAGTCACTTTTAATTAGTTTCTAGATGGTTATGTATACAAGTCCTTTTACCTATGTTGAATTACCGTAGTTAATAACTTGAAAAGTAATAAATAATGCACAATAGAAGACGGAGAAATCCAACGTGGGTAAAAACTCTGGAACCAAGTCAATTACCTCCACTATAGACAATGTGGGTTACAGTACGATTCCAACCTAGTTCTACTAGCTGTTGTAAACTCTGTAACACCAAGATCTGCTGTTCATTCCAGCCTTGCGATCTACTACCGTAGATATTGTCTAGCTAACCCGCTAGATCTCCCGCTAGAAATTATGGTGCAAGTTCTTACTTGCCTTTTTTAGGAGTTCAACGAGTCTTCGACACAAATTTTCCACAACACCCTTCATCAATTTCAGGAAAATACCATGTGCGAATTTCTGGAACTCCTATCAACAACACATCCTTTATCATCGCGATGAGGACAACTACGTAAGAGCCAACTATGAAATTTTTTATTCATCATGATATAACTTAGGGCAGCTATATCCATTTGACTGCAAACTTGAGATCCTTCATGTGCATTCACATATCTAAATTTAGGGCCTAGCTCTTATACCTTTCGTAGGGAACTAGTGTTCCATCCTAAAAAGTAAACCTATTAAGTGGAGTATCAAAATCTTTTAGACGTCCATCATTTATTCCATGTCTAATCGATGTAGGACCTTGTTTCCGAAAGGGCTATCGTCTCCATTTGAATCTTTTACTATAAAAACGATCATTTTCGTTAGCCGCCATCCAATTTATTTGACAAAATGGTTTGTGTGCACATTCCTTATTTCTTAAGGGGAAATTTTGTCCATACAGATTCTATGTAATTCCCGCGTCAACATTCTCCTTTCATTCTTTTCCTATGTTTAGATAATGTATATAAACTGTTTATATACGATCAAATTATTTTTTACCCACAAATTATTGGGAGCCGTAACTAATATCTACTTATCCACTACCTATTTTTATATTTTTTTTATAAATTAAATTATTTGTATACACTTCGGAAAGGAAAATGATACTCTACTCGCATGGGTGACAGCATGTGAGTGTGCGGGGTCAATGTGAATAAAATAATATTTTTTCGCATGTGAGTGTGCGATCATCCCTGCGGCCACCCATGTGGTTCCTGTAGCATGACTCCTTCGGAATACATGCTTCTTATATATAATATATCTATAATATAAGTAATTTCCTTTTTATTTTATAATTGAAAATTGCTACTTTGCCCACTTACTTGACACCCCCCTCACATGAGTGTGTAGGTCCCGCGTGATTTAAATAATATTTCCTTCCTAATGTGAGCGGGGTGTGTCAACCAAATTGTCAATCAAGTGGGCAAAGTAACATGACTCTTTATTATTTTAGATGAACAAAAAGTCTCTATATTGTTTCGTTTCTTTTCTAACATTAATTAGAAGTAAATAATTCTTGAAGGTTTGAAAATTTTTAGATTTATCTCAATTATATGATATGAAAAGACCTTACAAAAGTAATTATGGTACTCAGAACCTGTAAAATTTCCTGTGCATTTTTCTTGTAACTTCACTTGATATAATTTCTGTTCACTTGTGATTGTAGTGTTTAGATTTAGACAAAAGATGTGGGACACCGTTAGTGGTACAAATTAGTCTAGGAAATATCTAATCCGGAGGTGTTTCTGTTTTGGATATTATTTTGAAAATTTGCTATATATGATGCTGACTTTAGAAATAAAAGCTGACAAAGTTTGCGTTTGACTAGGTTGAGTAGGGTAGATATATGATGGATATCATTATTATTTTTCTTTTTAATTCAAAGACCATGTAGCTTAGTAAATTTCTGTTATACATGCTTTGTTGTACTATTTAATTAATTGGCCACCAATTAGGTAATTAGTTACTTATTATAGTGCTAAGAGGTTTAGAATAAATTAGAACTTTACAAGATAAACATGTAGGTAATAAATATTAAGAATAATATGTGTGACGTGTGCAATCACCTAGTTAATCATGTCATTGAAAGTGTAACTTTGCATATGAATTTAGAATAGAAATATGATTGGGTTGCATTTAAAATATGTTATATTTACTCCAAGAAAGATAGTTAAATAAAATTAGATAATCAATTGTCATGTATATACAAATCACAATAAATAATAGGTAGAGAAATGTAATTTCGATAATAATAGGCAGATTCGGAATTCCAACACATACATATGATACTTAGTTTAAAATCATATTATTTAATTTGTAGATAAATCTAGAGATGATTAATATATCTCTTTTATTTTACAACATTCTAATTTGATAGCGTATTAATACAATTCAATTTAAGGCTTATTTCATGTGAATCGATACTTTGAACACCCTACATTATTCCTTGTCTACGATCTTGTATGTTTACAGTTTCGCACGAAAAAGATCCGTGTAAAAAATTATAAAGTTTAACCCATGATTATTAAGTCCATTTCTTGCAATCATTTTCAACTTGTTATTATCAACATACTGTTTATCGACTTTAATTTGGAAAGATGTATTCAAACTTTTGAATATTATGAACTTCATTTATATGATGAAAATTGAAAGTTACGGGATAACGCTAGACCGTTACTAGATTACCATTTTTATTTTGACCTTATGTGTGGAATAAATCTAATCAAAACAACAAGTCACTTTTAATTAGTTTTTAGATGGTTATGCATACAAGTCCTTTTACCTAAGTTGAATTATCACAGTTAATAACTTGGAAAGCAATAAATAATGTACAATATGATGATGGAGAAACCCAACGTGGGTAGAAACTCTGAGACCAAGCTAATTACCTCCATGTACGATTCCAACCTAGTTCTACTAGCTGTTGTAAACTATGTAACACCAAGATCTGCTATTCATTCTAACCTTGCGATCTGCTACCGTAGACACTGTCTAGCCAACCCACTAGATCTTCCGTTCTACCTCCTGTAGCTTCCAAGTTCTGTTGTAATCCAGACTCCCAATCTTCTATTCCTAGTGAATACACAGGAATCACCTATTCATTTTCTTCTTACTGCACTTGAATCCCTTCCATAAAGTGTTAAGGAAGTCAGGTATTTTGGATTTCAGATCTTTGATGTTTTCCCCAAGAGTGGTTGTATGAATTCGAATCAAAGAATTGAATCATAAATGATGAACATGTTCTTGAATCTCTTAAAAAAAAGATATAGAGAGGCAATACACTGAAACAACCATACAAAATTCGTGCTAGGGCTTGGATATTTATAGTGGAATGTGTTTAGGTAGTTTGGACCGTGTAAAACTCTTCAAAAACACAAATTAGTGTTTTTCCATATGCACCATCGCTCGAGCGAGGAGCCAGCGACAGGTCGGCGATAGCTGAGCAATCATTAGTATTTTTATCGTAACTTTCTCTTCCGATATCCGATTGAAGTGATTCAAAATGAGTTGAAAATCTAACTCAAAGGGCTACAATTCTTCGAAGAGTAGCCTTGTCCAAATTCCAATGTCTTCTATAAGAAAAATGCGTTGCAAGTTACAACTGAAAATTTGAAATATAACTTGTGCGGCTCTTTGATATCCTTTAGACTTCTAATTGCATTTCCTTGATCATAAGTGATATTCTTGGACATCTTGGTCTCCTTCAATGACTATACTACCAACTCCAAAAGATTTCTTGACTTTTACAACTCTTTTATATTAATCCATTTGTCTAAAGAATTACCAATACAACAAAAATCTAACAATATGAAGATATAGTGCATTTGTACTCGAAAATTAAGTGGATACAGAAGCAGCAAGCTAAGGCTATGATGGGATCAAAGGCCTAGTGCCTAATGTACCTCGTTCCTTAAGGGGAAGAATTGCAAAATGCTACTTATTCAGGTCCCATTTCGAGAGGTTTTTGACATATTTTAAAATCAAACACTTTAAAAGGGTTTGAAAAAATAAAATTCAAAGTTATACCAAACCATATAATATGATTTTTTAAAAAAAGGATAATTATATTACCATTACAAAATTTACTTATCACACCACATTATGGCATGGTTATTGAGGGAAGAGAAAGAAAAAATTAGGTTTATAATTGTGGTATAACAATAAATTATTTTATGTGATAAATACTTTAAAACCTCATTTATTTAATTTTACTTAAGTAAATACAAAACAAACTTAAAACCGTGGTGTAACTAACAAAATTCGTAGTGTAATATAATTGTCCTTGAGAAACATCAAACCTACACCTAATGATTTTATTATGTTTTAATCCTTGGTTTTTCAATGTGTTTAATCTTTCGGTTCACTTTTTCTTCCTACTTGACAATGAGACAAACAAACACACACCCCCCCCCCCCCATAACACATGTATCCAAAATATCAATTAATCGATGATAATGTAGAGCTTTTTAACCTTCAACATTTCGAGCGTAAATAGGGTTTAATTCTAAAGTATGAACTATCAATCATGAAGAATTGATTGGTGTATGAAATTTGGGTAGTTGGTATTGACAATCGATAAAATTACCTATATTTAAATTAATATTTTAACATTCATACTTTTTTCGAGGTTAAGAGAGTAATTTGTGGTCCAATCCATGTTCAATTCAGACCAATTTTGAAAAAAATATATATTTATATTTACTATATTTAAAATTTTTAATCAATCATGTTCAGTTTCCAACTACAATTAAAATATCGAAACCCAAACCAAATCATTAAATTTGTTATGTTTATGGGTAGATTTATAGAAACTTTATACATTTTTTCAAAATTTCCAACAAAATAGATTTGGGAGTTTTCCTTTGTTCAATGTTTCGAGCGGTTGTTTTGAATCTAGGGCAGACATTGAAAAAATCAGCCTTTAAATTTTAATTTAAAATAATTATTAAAAATTATATAAAAAAAAGACAATAATGCGCGCCTAGGCACGCATTAGCGGTCAACGGCAATTGTTTACTGCTAAAGGCGCCAAGCCGCTTGGCTTGGCGTTTTCACTGCGCATCGCGTCTAGACGACGCAGTGGCGTCGCTTAGGTGCACTTTTTAGAACAATGGTTGGATCATGCTGTCCAAATATGAGGTTTTCGTTTTAGTTTCAGATTCAATTGAAATTAAAATACTTTTGTGCCATAGAGCGACAATTCAATGCCACTAAATGGAGCATGTTGCAAAGAAGACTAGCCTCAAGGGATACTAGGGTTAGTTCAGTATATTTTGATATCTTTGAGGACTCAAACAAATAAATTAAGTGGTTCGAAAACTTTTTTACTAAAGATAATAGAGTTTCCTTTTTTTCACTGAAGAAAATAGAGACTTATTTTTTTGGTACCCAAACTGACCCTACGTTTACTATTCACTTATAACACCACAGATCCTAATCAATACCCTTTTGGAACAAAACAAATCAAAGAATACCACGAAACCGAGAATATGGCTAGAGAGGATAATTTGAGTGAGAGAGAAGGTTCTGATTCTGCATTTCGGTTGCAATGGTTTTAGCGAAATGAAGATTAAAATAAATAATATATATATCTTTTATTTTAATTTATTTTATTATTTTAGATAAAGAAAAAGTCTCTATTCTGTTTCTTTTCTTTCTAACATTTAATTAGAAGTGAATAATTCACGGACGAAATTGCTCGTAAAAAACAAGGCATGTGCAAGGAATATACATTTTGATGGTGAAATTGGATGGCATGTGGTGAAAAGGATCCGTGCAATTAGTGCAAATTAGTATAAGAAATATCTAATCTAAAATTTCGATAACACGTGATACTCATCCACATAAAAACGTGGTTTGAAAATTCGTTTATCTAAATTATATGACATGAAAAGATCTTTCAAAACGAATTATGTCATCTCATTCGCTCATCATTAATGAATAAGAACAACAAAATTGGAACTTAATTCACTTACAAAAATTTATGTTCACTTGGGATTGTCATAATTAGATTTGGATAAAAGAATTGGGAGACCATCTGTGCAATTAGCAGAAATTAGTCTAGGAAATATATAGTCCCTGTTTGATATTTCTGTTTTTAAGATTTTTATCAAATTTTGCTACATATGATGCTGACTTTTGAAAAATAAAAATAAAAAATGAGGCTCATATGGTTTACGTTTGAGTATGTTGAGTAGTGTAGATATACAGTTCATCTTAATTGTCGACATTATCCCGTACAGTTCATGTAATTCACTTTATTAAAGCGAAAAGTGGACTTTAAAACAAAATGCCACATATTTTATTGCAAAGTTGCTTTCTCTGGTGTGAGAGAAACCTTAATCATTTCATTAAAACGGTAAAAAGGGACACAATCACTTTAGAAAAAATCGATTTTTATTTTTTTATTTTTTATTTTATTTTTAAAGCAGTACTAGGCCACATGACACTGATTAAAGATATAGCGCCACTAATTGATAACATGTAGCACTCATTGATATAAATATGTGGTTGTGACCTTTTAAAAGCATTTACGGTACCTTATCTACTGATATTAAATATGACAATTTTGGTTCACTTGTGATTGTCGTTTAGATTTGCATGGATGACTTGAGGGACCTTAAAGAAAAGAAGTACTAGGCCACGTGATACTGATTGATGTAAAGATACAGTTAATTTTTTTTTTTTGACATTTGTCTCAATTATGCAATGATATGAAAAAACCTTTTATATAAGTAAAAAATACTCATAAATTAAAAATTAACTTAAAATTAAAAAATTCACTACATGTAAAATATTCACTTATATGTTGAAAAATTTATGCGCAAGTATGCTTACATGTAAAAATCTACTGAGTTAAAAAAAAAAATCCCCCGGTAATAAAACATTCAGTTCAAGTAAAAAATTCACTTATAAGTATAAAGGAAAATGGTCTAGAAAAATTCCAGATTACTCTCACCTAAGAGTGTTTGGGTGTGTAAGATATTCTCACCAAAACATAGGAAAACTGGAGCCAAAGCTTCAAAAGTATGTTTTCTTAGGCTATCCTAAAAGTGTTAAAAGGCCATAAGATATGAGCTAGAGACTAGGGCGGCTATAAGATAATAACTAGTAGAGATGTTGCGTTTAATGAAGAAGAAATGCCATGCTTAGTTAAGGATGAGGTTGCTTATCCTGAATCTTCTGATATAACAAGGGTTTCAGGTGGAGATGGGATCTTAGGCTAATCCTGCTCATACAAATCAGCTGACTTCTAAGCTTGCATTCTCAAATTCAAAGTGAAACTTAAGAACAAAGTGTGCAGGCCCAAGATCAAAATGAGATTGACAATTCCGGTCAACATGATGATCTAAATGATTATCAGTTGGCTAGGGACAGGTTTAGAAGAAGTATAACAGAGCCAATTAGATATAATGATTACTTCTCTTTTTCTTTATCATCATTTCAAGACCTAGCCTATAAAGAACCTAAAACTTAAAAGATGTTGAGAAGTAAACTTGATTTTTGGATTAAGTAATATGGGCTTAAAGATTTTGCTCATAAGCCCAATTCAATTAAAAGGCCCAACAAGTATTTCTAGAAACATTATCTAAAAAAATATATGTAAATATCTAAGTAACAATATGATCATGTGTGTATCTAGAATATTCTAGGAAAATATCTAATTTAAATATGTGGTCTAGAAATGTCATGAGTACTAGAATTTTCTAGCAAAATGTGGTGCAGAAGTTTCATGTGACCACTATATAAAGGGGTAGGATCCCTCTATTTTGTAATAAGCCAAACCAAGTGTGTAAGTATTGTATTTGAGAAATACAAATTTCATTTTGTTCACTCCTTCCTATCATTGTTGTCCTTCATAAAGTTTTAGTCAATCCAAGTTAGGAAACCTCTCTTTGTTCCAACAAACTGTGAGTTGTAATCAGTCTAGCAAATGAGAATCTGCTACGAGGGAAGAAATGGATTCTGTGATGAAAAATAAAACCTAGGTTCTAGTTCCTAAACCTCAAGGAAAATCAGTTGTAGATTGTAAGTTAATATACAAGGTTTAGTTATGAAGTATAGGAAAAGAACCTTTAAGATGTAAGGCTAGATTAGTTGCAAAAGGGTTCACACAAAAATAGAATGTGGACTATAATGGGATATTTTCACCTATACTGAAATACACTATTGTCAGAGTTGTGCTTGCATTAGTTGCTCATCATAATTGAGAACAAATGAATGTAAAAACAGTATTTTTACATGGTGATTTAGATGAAATAATTTATAAGTCACAACTTGAAGGTTTCATAAATAAATCTAAATATGACTTCGTGTGTTTACTTAAAAAATGATATATGGTTTAAAGCAGTCCCTAGATAATGTATAAAAGTTTAACAATTTTTTTTTATGACTGTTGGATTTTTAAGAAACTCATATGATCACTATCTTTATTTTATGATCTATTTATTTGTTATTATATGTTGATGATATGCTTTTGATTGGCCTTGATTTGAAACAAATATATGATATAAAAGGGATTTTTGGTACTAAATTTGAAATGAAAAATTAAGGTCATGCTAATAGAATACTTAGAATGGATATTGTTAGGGAAAGGTTGGGACACGTTAATTTTGAAACAATTTGCATATGTTGAAAATGATTTATCAAATTTTTTTTATGCATGAATCAAGATTTATTTCTTTGCCTTTAGCTAGTCATTTCAAACTTAGTGAAGACCAGAGTCCAATTGATGAAACTGATATTAGACATGTGGGAAAGGTACCCTATGCTAATGTTATGGATTTTGTCATCTACACTATTGTGTGTACAAGACCTGGTGTGGCTCATGCTATTTGTATCTTAAGTAGATTTATAGTTGATCCTGGACCTGAATATTGGGAAGCACTTAAGTGGCTTCTCGAATATTTAAATGGAACTTCCTAGTTTAGATTAGTGTTTAAAATCTACAGTGACGGGATAATATTTAAAGGATTTGTTGATACCGACTTTGTTGGTGATAGATACAACAGAAAATCCACCATTACTTATATGTTTACTCTATGTGGTACTTGTGTAAGTTGAAAATCTCAATTACAACCTATATTATTAGCTATGTCCACAACAAAAGCTGAATATGTGGCGGCAGCGGCGAATCCAGGTCCGAAGTTCAGCTAGAGCGGAAGTCAACCGTTGACCATTGACGTCAACATCTTCTCCATTAATTTTTTTTTTCACTTATCCCTAATTTCCTATACCTAAATTCCCAAATCGCAATTCACAAATCAAAACGATAAATTATAACTCATAACTAATTACCCACAAATGAACACCAAATCATCATTCACCAATTACCCACAAGCACAATTCACAAATCACAAGATTCACAATTCACAAGTTACAACTCACAAGTCACAATCACACAGTGACACAACACGGCACAAGCACAATCACACTGACACAGCACGGCACAAGCACAATTACACTGACACAGCATGGCACAAGCACAACTGCACACAGCACAATCACAAGTTTACAACCACAGCACAGCACACTGCACACACGTGTAGAGAATTTCACAATTACAACATCCAATATATCAATTCCAATATCCAATATCCAAAATGCCCAATTTAATTTTCAATTATAATTAATAAACAATTTCACAATTACAATTCCAATATCCAATTTCACAATTACAATGTCCAATTTATCAATTTCAATATCCAATATCACAAAAACAACAAGTAGAGAACCACTGTCTTTCACATAGTCACACGGCAGTCGGCACTCACACATTCAGAGCTCATTCAGTCATTCTACGAGTCACAGACTCACAAACACTGAAATAAGCACAAACACAGTCACAGTCTCCTTCTCAATCTCACGAACTCACACTCACACAGGCACACAGGCAGTCAGCCAGCCAGGCAGTCACACAATTCATTCACACAACCAGAAGCGAACAAATCACAGAAAGAAATCGAACTTACCTCCTAAGTCGAAGTCGTGGCAAGTGGCAACTCCGGCGAAGTGTGGCGCAACTGGTGATTGGCGAAAAGTCGTGAAGCCCGAATCCGAGACCAACACCGGTGAACTCCAACTCCACAGCCACTCTCCAACTCCAAGTCTCCAACCAATTAACCAATTAACTCCAAGTCTCCAACCAATTCGCACTCACACCGTCGCACGGTCTTCTTCTCCTCTGTGAGTCTGTGACTTAGGTTTGCAATTGGGATTTGGGGGGAGAAATGAAATTGGTTTGGACTTTGGCGTTTGGGTTGAGGTTTGTTTGGCCGGCGTTTTGGGGATGAAATTGGGCCTGGTAGTGGTTGGTACTTGGTAGACTACTGGACTCAAGTCAGGCCCAAATTTTTTTTTTTTAAACATGAGCCCACCCGCCACCACGTCTTCTTCTTCTTCCCCAATTCACCATAAACCAGAAACTCTTCTTTCTTCCCCCAAAACGCCGGTCTCCCTCTGTTCCCTGGCCACCGACGCTCCACAGAAGCTCAAAATTCCGGCGAATCCAGCTAGAGCGGCCGCTCTAGCTCGCCTCTAGCTGGATCCGCCCCTGTGTGGCGGCTATGGCAGCTGTAAAAGAAGCCTTATGGCTCAGAGGGCTATTGATTGTAATTAATATGCTAACAGAACCTCGTTATTGTCTATTTTGATAGTAAAAGTGTCCTATTTTTCAGGAAAGAAAAAAATACATCACCAAAGTTTCATTTTATTAGAGAGATTATCTCTAATGAATCTATCATTCTTGACAAAATTCTTACATAGTTTAATCCTACAGACATGAGAACAAAGGTATTGCCTCTTTCAAAATTTAAATTATGTTTGTCTTTATTAAACATTGATACTGGTTAATTTGGTTTGTAGGCATAACTTGGTGTCATTGAGAGACTGTAGTGATTTTGGAAGTCCATTGGCATCAGTGTGGAGGTTTTTGGGCTGTGATGCCAACTTTCTCATTTGGGACAATCATGATAAACAGCTAATGCCCAAAACTGTTTTCTAAAACATAGCAATTCCTCAATAACATGGCCAACCCCGGTACCCAGATCCAATAAGTCTAAAATCGTGTGTTGAAGCTTAGCACCTTTATGGTAGCAGCTGAACACGCTTTTACCTTTGTTGTTTAATCCGAGAAAGCACCTGGACCGTTGGATTGAAGATCTGATCGATGGTTGCTAACGAGGATATAAATATTACCCCTTGTTGCCCAATCATTCACTTCTGTCTTCGACCTTTTGGATTATTGCTTCCAAATTGTTCTTTCCTCTTCTCTTAATGTTCTTCTTCCAAAACTATTGGTTGAAAGTGTGATTTTTTTTCAAGATATTCTTCACTGTGTGTTGTATAGAAGAGGAGCCTTTGATTGAAAGAGTGATTTTTTTTCAAGATATTCTTCACTGTGTGTTGTATAGAAGAGGAGACTTTGAGTAATCTTTGTGGTTTCCTATATCGATAAAGGAGTGACCATCTGGGTTAGAATTTTTTTAGTGTCATACAGATGGGTACAATTCATTTTTAAGTCTGAGCCCCAAAATGTAATAATCTTCGATGCCTTGGATCTATATTTTTTCAAAATGTTTAATAAATCCAGTTTTTTTTTTTTTTGGTTAAACGGTTTTGAGATTACTGTGTATTTGGTTCGATATTTAGCATAACATACACTGTACAAAACTAAACTCTACAATACTAAGAAAGAAATATTTTTTTTTTTAAATAGTCTATGAATAGTACAGTCCAATCCAATCTAATAAAAGAAGTGTTAATTACATTTTTATTTGTGGTGTTTGATTCCATTTTTTCAAAAATACATTTTCCTCGCTTCTTTTCAACCACATATATTTTTCATTAAAATAATATTACATACAAATCAAAACTCTTTCCTTCTTTTTTAGTTACACAGTCTCCATCAATCTACTATTCAAAAATACATTCTTCAAAAAGAATGTGGATCAAAGTTGTTTTCATGTATTAATTTAGCGAAGGTGGGAGGTCCTCTGTTGAAAGATGCCAAAAGTTACTGTGAGCTTTGTTATAAAAACATTCAAGCTTGTGGATCACAATATTTGATGTCATGTAGTGCTACAAAACTATTGTTATTTGTTAAGTTCAATGTTGTAATTGACAATTTTGTGAACAAAAATGACTTAGTTGATAATGTGTAAAAAGTCAAGGACTTGGGTTGCAAATTCTATAGATGGTTTATGCTAGGGTTTGAGTTTGAAAAAAGGTAGAAGTCTTGTCGAATTTTTGCTAGCTACTCGCCAAATTGTTGCTCGAGCGTTAAAAATAGTAAGCTTTTCAATTGGTTGTCACCCCAGCGTCACTTGAGCGAAAAGCTATCACTCGCTTTTCGTTGAGTTGTCGCTCGAGCGACACTGTTACATGACCAAACTATAGGTCGCAATTTTGGAGAATTCTACACGACTCATGACACATATTCTCCACCAACTATAAATACAGAAGTCATGGACGAAAATTGGAAAGGTTGCTATATTGTGATATCATTGAGAAACACTTTCATATTGTCATTGAGAGATCCAAAAGCACAATTCAACAGGTGAAATCAATCATTCATTCTTGAGATCCAATAACCTAATTTTAGAAAAACATCACATCCGTGTAATCCAAAACACCTGACTTCCTTAACTCTTTGAAGAAGGGACTATCTCATTGCGGATTGAGAGTGGTGGACTTCAAGCACAGGAAAAGTACAAGAACATGAGGTTCTTGGAATTTCACTTGGAAGATGTAATTGGTATAAGATCACGAGGCTAGAAGAAGACAGCAGATCTTGGAGGTTGCAGGAGATAGACCGGGAAGTCTAGTGGAATGGCTAGACTGTATCTACGGCAGTAGATCGTGAGATTTGAAGATTGACAATGGATCTTATAGATTACAGGAATTATAACAGCTAAAACTAGTGGAAGTTGTTAGATTGGAATCGCACGGTATCCTTAATTGTCTATGATGGAGGTAACTGGGTTGGTTACAGAATTTTTCCCACGTTGGGTTTCTCCATCAACAAATCTTATATTTTTACTGCTTTCCATATTATTATTGCGTCATTCAAACTTACGAAAATTTGACTTGTATGTATAATCATCTAGAAAAATAATTAAAAATGACTTGTTACTTTAATTAGTTAATTCCGCACGTAAGGTCGAACTAATCTAGCGTATCTAGAACTTTCATTATTGTTATTGCTCCAAAGAAACCGAATGCCAACATACGACACACCTGTCATATAATTTACATACTAGCAAAATCGTAGTTAATTTACTCATAGGTATTCAATGGAATTAGTTGTTTGATTCTGCACAGAGATTTAAAATAAATAATCTATTTGGAGACTATATTGTTATTGTTATTGTTATTGTTATTATGTGACTTTGAAAATAATTTGTAGATCTCTTCATAGAGACACCATTCAGGAAGTATAAACATGTTTGACATGGACTTTATATGCTTTGTGTGTGAATCTATTTTGAATGAATGTATTGTAATTATTGTTTAGCTTTATGTCTCCTGATTAAAATTTTGATTTAACCAAACTAATATATTAGAAGTGTCAAATATCGTCCTCTCCCTACTTTATTTTGATCAAGTACTATATTTTATTGAAATAATGTACGATTGAAAATGAGTTTGAGAAAAAAATAAGTTTTCAAAAATGGACACCAAACAGGATGCACATGTTAGTTATGGGTAAATTTTTAAGTTGCTAATTATTTTAGATGAATAAGAATATATCAACAATTTTCTAAAAAAATTACAAACCTGACAAATAACTCTAAAACTAGACCAAATGAAAATAATTTCATAAATAAATAAATAAATAAAAGGATCTTAAAAGATAAAATACTATTGTAGTTACCCTTTGCTTGGCATGAAAGTGTGACAAAAACTGAAATATTCATATCATTCAGCATGTTCGAAAAAAATATGTCGCCCATGTGGGTTGACTCGACCCGAATTGCATGAAAACAAGTGGAGGAAGGAGTTGAGTTTTTGAATTTGAAAATTAACCTCCCATCACCAATAACTTCCATACAACTTTCATTACTCCATTATTATGAAAATTAAACATAAACATTTGGGTATAGAGAGAAGGAAAATAAATGAGTGAAAAGACTTGATTTTTAGAAATATAACATCTCAAGTTGAGTTCTTGGATTGTGAAAATCAAACTCCTTCCTTGGTGATCAAGTTTTTGACCAAGAAGCAGGTACAAGACGGTGTGGAAAGCAAGCAATCAAAAGGCAAGTAATTCAACCTCGTTTTGAGATTTTCAAGTAAGTTTTAAAACTTGAAATTCGGTTAAAAGCATGCAACTGTGTTTTGACGAAAATAATTCTTTGTTAGATTTTAGAAATATAAAATCTCAAATTGAGTTCTTGGATTGTGAACATCAAACACCTTCCTTGGTGATCGAGTTTTTGACCAAGAAGCAGGTACAAGACGGTGTGGAAAGTAAGCAATCAAAAGGCAAGTAATTCAACCTCGTTTTGGGATTTTCAAGTAAGTTTTACAACTTGAAATTCGGTTAAAAGCATGCAAGCGTGTTTTAACGAAAATAATTCTTCGTTAGATTTTAGAAATATAAAATCTCAAATTGAGTTATTGGATTGTGAACATCAAACTCCTTCCTTGGTGATTGAGTTTTTGATCAAGAAGCGAGTACAAGAAGGTGTGGAAAGCAAGCAATCAAAAGGCAAGTAATTCAACCTCGTTTTGGGATTTTCAAGTAAGTTTTACAACTAGAAATTCGGTTAAAAGCATGCAAGCATGTTTTAACGAAAATAATTCTTCATTAGATTCTTAGTTTATAGCTGCACAGAAAGTTTTAACGAAAATAATTATTACGTGGTTAGGTAGTAGAATATTGAGATATAGAATTGGCTAACTAGCATTTGTGTATTCGCTAATCACGCTCAATTTTCTCTAGTCATAGTACTCTGGAACTTGCAAAAAGGGATCCTTTTAAGTTGTGTCTAAAAAAGCTTATTTAATTTATGTTGGTAGATATTTGTAGTGTTAAGTATATGAAAAAAAAAATTGTGATGTCAATTTTCTATTTTACTTTTACAAAATTATGTAATCGTGTAAATAATATAAAAGATTTCTTTTACTACAATTTAAATTTAATCATATAAACAGAATCATCTAGTTCTGCATTTGGGGACCATTTCTTCAACATGTTTGTCTTGTCTTCTTTCAGAAATTTCAATTGCCATAGAACAGTTTGATAATTGTCGCTCCTAATTTTTCTAGAAATTCCAATGGCCATTGAATAGTTTGATAATTGTCACTCTCATAAGTAGGACCGGCTAAAACAAAGGCATCAATATGAAAAACGTGTTCTTAAAAATGTTTTTATTTAATTTTTATGTCTTCATCGGTACAACAATTAAATTATGCCATTGTTCGGTGAGAATCAAAATTAAATTTTTAGTAGATTTTGATAAAAGTTCATGAAATGAGTAGTTGAAAAGTTGTGGATCCTTGTTATTTTTTAAAAAAATCATTTCATAAAAATCCACGTAAAATAGACTCTCTCTCTCTCTCTCTCTCACTGTGTTGCCAAATAAAATTTCTCCCAGACAAAAATATTAATTAAGTGCTTGTATGGAATATATTAAGAAGCTAAGATCGAAGTCAACATTAATTCACCTTTATGAAATCAATAACTTTTATCGACTTTTCAATCACATGTCACATTAAAAGCTTTGTCAAACAACGTCTAAATATGGACATTTAGTAAATTAGAATGACTAAAATGCCAATTTATTGAAATGTTCTTTAGACTGTTAAACAACATTGATGAGGAAGACTGAAATATATAGGCTAGAGACTTTTGTCTAACTTTGACCATTTTGGTGAAAATTTCTTCATAATTCGAAATTCGATTAAAAATGAACAGTAAATGCGTAATTTATTTACTTGAAAAGATAAAAATATGTAATTGTTAAAAAAGGAAGCCA
This sequence comes from Osmanthus fragrans, assembly GCA_019395295.1. Taxonomy (NCBI): domain Eukaryota; kingdom Viridiplantae; phylum Streptophyta; class Magnoliopsida; order Lamiales; family Oleaceae; genus Osmanthus; species Osmanthus fragrans. The sequence goes on along the minus strand of CM033359.1, from coordinate 20,057,356 downwards.
ACGACCTAAGCCAAACATGCAAAAAAATTATTTAGTTAAATTAATAGGATTCAATATCATTGTAAATAAACATGATAGTAATGTTTACAGTAGATATCCAATAATTGATTCTCCTATGCCATTGATGATTTATGATAAAGCATGAAGCATGTGAGAATCATCAAAACATTGAATCAGCCTTTAATAATAATTAGATCTAAGACAAGATAAAATGTATTTGAAGAAGACCTAAATATTAATCTAGAAAATACTGTAGGGGAATTGCTACAAACATGTGTGGATGGAGGAGGTTTAGCAAGTTTGGACATGGAGAAGGTGAAGAGTCTAGAAGTGGACATGGTGGCCGGGAAGTGGTGGTGGTGGTGGAGGAGACACATGGAGGAGGAGGAGAATAAGGGGAAAGAGAGAGTTTTTTTTTTTTTTTTTTTTTTTGGTTATTTTTAATATTTCAACAATTTATTTGGACTCATTTGTACGTTTTAAAAAATTTGGTCCTATAGTCGCAATTTGTGCTTTATTTTTCTTTCCTTTTTGTTTTCTTCTTATTTAAATAGGAGGGTATATTGGTCATTTTACATTAAAAATTGGTGAAAATGACGTTCAGCGCAAGAAATATGAAAGGTAGGGGCAAAATGTCAACAAATGAAAGATAGAGACGTTTTCCATAATACACTTAAAATGTAGAGACCTTTTGTGTCAATTACCCCTTAGATAATATAGAATACTCATTGAGATAATATAGAAAAATTTTACATTGGCTCAATTATGCAATGATATGAAAAAACCTTTTAAACTATTGTATCGACTCGTCTTTAATTATGAAGGACCACAAAACATAAACTTCACTTATTAAATTTTTTTCACTGGTGATTTTTGTGTTTAGATCTGCACAAAAGACATGGGGACCATTTTTCAATATTAATATCTAATTAAAATTTTGTAAAACATGTGGTTGGAAAAATTATACATTTGTCTCAAATATACAAGGGTAAGTGTTTAACCCATAGAAGAATCCAGAAGCAAATCCTAAAGCCACAACAAGTCCACGTATCAACATCGCATGCAAACCCTCCACTTAAAGAAGTTGTGTTTTACATAATGGTTTGTGCACATGTTACATTTATATCACAACATACATATTTATTTACCAACAGATGATGTAACAAGATTTGATTAGGTCAAAATCTATCAACCAAAAAGAAAAAAAAAAAAAAAAAAAAAAAAAAAAACTTCCACGCTTTTTTTTTGACATATCATCGATCAGTAAAAAATTGTATAAATAATGATGTACAACAAGCATTTTCCAACATTTTATAACACCTGCACGTCAAAACATCAACACACTCTTAAAACATTATATAAAGAGATACAAGCAGGGAGTGTTTCATTCACATTTCACTAAAGCTGCCTTCTATCTCTTTCTACCTCTCTCTCTCTCTCTCTCAATTATGGAGTTCTCTGTGAGGTCATTTGCAGTGGTGTCCCTACTGTTATTGGTTTCCCTGTCCACTGGTTCGAAATTTATTCTACTCCATAGCTTGTCAACTACTTCAATTAGCCATACTACATGCATGTTAATTTACCAAATATGAAATGAACCAGAACAACATTAATTTCATAGCAAAGCATTTGTATTTGTTTACGTTGGAGCGTGTTATGTATTAAACTGTGTTTGTGAATCTTCTACTTTTTTCTTGTATTAAACAGATATGAGTGGTCCTCTTGTGGTGGATGCTATATATTGTTTCCAGAATCCTTGTATAAAAATTTGTGGTAGCATCACAGCATGCTGCCCAATAGGTGGATGGTGTAATTGCAAAGCAATTTTTTGCCCACGTATGTAAACATAAACTTAATGATATGTTGCCTTACAGATTGAATCTGGCAAGACAAAAAGCTTCCTTATGTTTGCACTAAAATTTCCCCTCATTGATTGCAGTAGCAGACTCTGTTAAAAAAGAAATTACTAAGGAGTTGATGGCTGGTGCAGCAGACGAAGAGCCTTTCATTAAGGAGATGGTAATCGCTTGATGCTTTGCTGCAACAGCAGGAGAATAAATTACTTATCCATGATATGAAGCTGGCCGAGTCAATAAACTTGTAGATCTCTGTTTGGGGATCTACAAGTTTGGAGATCTCTGTTTAATTAAATAATCTGTAGTCTTTGTTTGGAGACTACATTGTGAAAGTGTACCAAACTTGTAGATCTCTGTTTGGGGATCTACAAGTTTGGAGATCTCTGTTTAATTAAATAATCTGTAGTCTTTGTTTGGAGACTACATTGTGAAAGTGTACCGGTCTTTACTTACAAGTATTATGTTGTTTGTTTGGAGACTACATTGTGAAAGTGTACCCATCTTTAATTACAAGTATTATATTGTATATTTTAATAATTTTTGTTGTCTTCTTTTAGTTTTTATCAAATTGATATTTGCACTAACATCAATACTATCTAAGTACCACATCTAGTCATGTTAAATTTAGTTATGTTTCGTCCAACTTTAAATGTTATTTAAAATATAAATCAAAGTCAATAATTAATTATAATCATACGTTTTATTGGATCTATAACTTTTCAATCACACATTTTATCAATTTTGATATTAAAAAATTATAATAATAAATAAAAACTACTAAAAATCTTATTTTTATCAAAACCCCTATTGTAATATTTTGTTTTTCATTTTATAATATGTCACTGAATGTGGTTGGTTTATCCAAAAAAATCTTTAAGCCAGTTTGTACACCCCCTGGTTGTCCAGGAGGTGTACGAGTGGGGGGGGGGGGGGGGGGGGGGGTGTGCTCCAGGTTTCCATACATTTACTTGTCTCGGGGTGTCCATAAGTTCCAGTTAAGTTCCAACTATATAGAGGCGAATCAATTTTAGCATCAATGTGATTTTCAGAAAAACTGAGAACTGATAACTGAACATCAGATTTCCAAAGAAGAGCAATTCCACCACTACGTCCCACTGCCTCAACACTAAAACAGCCGTAAAATTTCAACTTAACTTGACAAAGTTCCATGTTCGTAGCATTTAGTTTTGTCTCTTGCAAGAACAAAACATCGGGATCTTCTTTTCTGATAAGCTCAGAAAGAGTGTGAATGCCACGAGGGTTCCCAAGCCCTCGTGCATTCCAGCTGAGCAGCTTCATGAGGATCGGTTGGGCTGATTTTCAGGCACCACCGAAATCTGAGAGTTGGAGTCATGATTCCTAGCTTGGGATTTACCTCTTCCTTTCAACCGTTTGGGAACCTGAGCAGCTTCATCTTTTGCAGGTGAGATATCCAGAGACCTCTTCAGTTTTGCTAGTGTGGTAGAGGTAGTAGGGTTGAGTGTCTGGTTCTTATTTACCCTCCTCCACCGTCGAGTATAGTTTGCTCCTTGTTCCTTAGTTGATTCCTCGCCAATTGAGGTGAAATGAACATCGATTTGTGACAGGACAGGAATGCCCTTAGATAGAATATTAGCAGAATCTCCATCAGCCTTATTTTCGTCCATTTGATCAACAATTATCAAGTCATGCTGTAGAGGTAATTGCTCCCGGTTTATTTCCTTTATCAAATCCCCAGTATATTCTTTGGAGTTAATTTCCTGTGATTTCTCCTGAATTCCAGCCGTATCCATTTGATCAGCAATTATCAAATCAGGTAAGTGCTTCAGATTTGGCTCCTTTATCAGGTTCCCAGTATATTCCTTGGAGTTAATTTCCTGTGATTGCTCCTGAATTCTCTCTGTTGAGAAATTGGTTGTTCAAAACCAACAAAAGGAGAAATGGAAAATTGCTGACAATTTTGGTCGACCGAACTGGACTGCGGTCGACCGAAACTCTGCAGGATTTCAATCAAGAAGCTGCAGGTAGGGCTGGGCATATATCCCGAACCGAACCGAACCGGACCCGAACCGAACCGAACCGAACCGAGCGGTTCTTCGTAAATGAAATACCCGAACGGGTATCAGAATCAAGAACCGACGGGTACGGGTCGGTTCTCGGTTCTAGACCTAGAACCGAAGAACCGAATGAGAACCGAATTTTTTTAAAATTTTTTAATTTTTATATATGAGATAAATCAAATTATTTAATTTTTTTAAAAATAAATTAACAAATATAGAGTTTGCAATGAAGAGACTGGGTTCTATGATGGCATTGAGACATGTAATAAAAAATATATTATATTTTTTATTATTAAATTTTATTAGTTGAACAATTTTTTGTTTATTTATGTTTGTTAATTGTGATTTTTCAATCTTTCTTGTAGAGTTTTTTTAGTATCTAGTATGACAAGTCAAGTAATTGATGGTTAAATCAAATAGTTGTTAAGTACTACTGTATTAACAATACTTTAAAATATTTTATCTCTACGAGTCTATGACTTTTAATTTATATGGATCACCGATGTTTTAGTATTACTAATTTACTATCTATTTTTTGTTATTTGTATATATTGGTAAATTAATCTTATAAGACAACTTGTTATTTATATCTTATTAAATCGGAATACGTTAATTTGTAAAAGTTAAGATTGAACATGTCAAACTGTAGTATTGTTATAAATGTTAAAAAAAATTAATTATACTATGGAACCGAACAGAACCGAACCGAACCGAACTGAACCGAATGGAACCGAACCCGAACGGTTCCAAAATTATATTTGGACCCGACGGTTCCGTTTACTAACTACCCGAAAATTTTCGGTTCGGTTCGGTTCGGTTCTCTTCAGAACCGAACCGAACCGACCCGTGCCCAGGCCTAGCTGCAGGAGTTTTCGGTTGACCTTTCGGTTGACCAAAAAAGTTCGGTTGACCAACCGGTCGACCGAAATCTGTGACCGTCGGACGGTTTTTTTGCCGTTGGGAACTCATTTTTGGAGGCTTTTCACTTGATTTTGGCACCATTTCGTGAATATGAACTAGGCCTATAAATAGTGGGGTCTTGTTCAATGAAAAAACACTTTGAAATCATTACAATCTCCATATACAAAGATCAAACTATCTTCTTATTCATATTCTTACATTTTTATTGTTTCTCAAGTTTTGTTGGTAGAAATATTTTGTGCTTTATATTTCTACTACAATGCTTTATCAATCCTTCAAACCATTTGCCGGAAAACCTTTAAGCATCTCGAATTTACCGGAGAAGGGGCAAATATTGTTTGAGGACAGCGATCACGCGGTTGAGCCTTTGCATCGAAGTTCTTGTTCTTGAATCCTTGTTGCTATTTCAGTTTGTTCGTTCTCCTACTCGAAGGTGTTATTTCCAACAATCTCAATCAATAATCTTGCAATGGAGAGTGAAACAACAATGGCTACCATAAAGTTGATGAATCAAGACTTGGTTCGTTTGGATCGCTTCGATGGCACGAACTTCATAAGATGGCAAGATAAGTTGAAATTCCTTCTTACGGCGTTGAAGATTTTTTATGTGCTTGATCCGAATTTGGAAGATCTACCCGAACCATCCGACAAAGACACCGATGAGTCAAGGGTGAATAGAAAGAAGCGTGAAGAGGATGAATTGATATGCCGCGGTCATATTCTCAACTCGTTGTCGGATCGGTTGTATGATCTATACACCAACACAACATCACCAAAAGAAATATGGGATGCATTGGAAAGTAAGTACAAAGCGAAAGAAGAAGGTACCAAGAAATTTTTAATTTCTAAGTACTTTGATTTTAAATTTCTTGAAAACATCCCCTTGCTTCCCCAAATTCATGAATTGCAAGTGTTAGTCAACAAATTGAAGGCGGTGAAGATTGAAATCCCGGAGACCTTTCAAGTGGGGGCAATTATTGCAAAACTCCCCGGTACTTGGAAAGGATACCGGAAGAAAATTATGCATAGTTCCGAGGATCACTCCTTGGAACAATTGCAAAAACATTTGCGAATTGAAGAAGAGAGTCAAGAATGCGTGATAAGAGTGAAAACTCTTATGAAGGCACTTCCAAAGCAAATGCAATTGAGAAATCGGAACCGCCAACAAAATCCAACAAGAGAAAGCCTTCAACGAACTTCAACAAGTTCAAAGAAGAAGACAAAATGAGGTTGTTTTGTGTGTGGAAAATCTGGACATTATGCAAAAGATTGTAGACACCAAAAACAAAACAACTTCGAGGGCAAAGCGAACTCCATCAAAGAAGATAGAATTGTGGCCACCATTTGTGAAATCAATGCAATCAAGGGAAAAGTTCCCGGATGGTGGTATGATACCTGTGCTACAATACATGTATCATATGATAAATCTTCTTTCAAGACTTATCATGAAGTTGATGGAGACCAAGAGATTCAAATGGGTAATGAGGTTCGATCTAAAGTGATTGGAAAGGGAAGTGTGGATATCATCTTCACTTCCGGCAAGACCATTACCTTGACCAATGTACTACATGTTCCCGACATGACTAGAAACTTGGTTAGTGGAAATCTCTTAGGAAAATCGGGTATCAAAAGTGTATTTGAATCCGAAAAACTTGTATTATCCCTAAATGGGAAATTTGTTGGAAAAGGCTATTCTAGTGAAGGAATGGCCAAATTATGTACCGTTGACAAATTGAATGAGAATAAAAATAACTTTGCTTATGTTGTTGATTTATTTTCATTATGGCATGCTAGATTAGGACATATTGGAAAAAGTATTATGAAACGTATGATGAAATGTGACTTAATTTTATATGATGAAAATGATGTCTTTAAATGCAAAACTTGTGTAGAAGCAAAGATGATTAAAAAGTCTTATCAAAGTGTAAAAAGAACATCTAGTATCTTAGAGTTAATTCATACGGATATTTGTGAATTAAATGGCATGTTAACTAGAGGTGGAAATAGGTATTTTATTACCTTTATTGATGATTGTACTAGATACACATATGTTTACTTAACGAAACATAAAAGTGAAGCTTTTGATATGTTTAAAGTATATAAAAATGAGGTTGAAAATCACCTAAATAAGAAAATAAAAACTCTAAGAAGTGATAGAGGTGGTGAATACTTTTCTAGTGATTTCAACATTTTTTGTAAACAACATGGCATAATTCACCAATGTTCGGCACCTAGAACACCGGAACAAAATGGTTTAGCTGAAAGAAAAAATAGAACTTTAGTTGAAATGATAAATGCCATGCTTACCTATGCTAAGTTGCCATTTAATTTGTGGGTTGAGGCCTTGTTAAGTGCATGTAGGATATTGAATAGAATTCTTTCTAAACAAACTAAGGTTTCTCCTTATGAATCTTGGAAAGGAAGAAAATCTAACATTGGATACTTCAAAGTGTGGGGGTGTCTTGCTTATTGTAAGAACACAAACCCTAATAGGACCAAGTTGGGTCCAAGAGGCATTAAGTGTGCCTTTGTTGGATATGCTAGCAATAGCAAATCATATAGATTATTAAACTTGGAGACCAATGTGATTATTGAATCAAGTGAAGTAGAGTTCTTTGAGGATTCGTTATCTTCGGATAATGAATTGAGGGAAAATCTCTTAGATATCCCTAGCTCAAGTGGAACACAAGATGAAACATCTTCTAAAGGTATTGATGAGTCAAGTGAGCCACGAAGAAGCAAAAGAACTCGAATTGAGAAGTCTTTAGGACCGGATGAAATTGATTCTCAACGCATTTCTTTTTACTTAGTAGAAGGAAATGAATTGAATGTAGTAAGAACAACTCCATTTGTTCTACATGTGGAAACCGATCCTAAAACTTATAGAGAAGCTATGACTTCTCGTGATAGCATGTTTTGGAAAGATGCAATCAAAGATGAAATGGATTCAATAATGTCAAATAATACTTGGGAACTTGTCGATTTACCACCCGGATCCAAACCTATTGGATGTAAATGGGTATTCAGGAGTAAATATAATGTTGATGGTTCTCTAAATACCTTTAAAGCTAGATTAGTAGCTAAAGGATATCGACAAAGAGAAGGAATATATTATTTTGATACATATGCACCGGTAGCTAGAATAACATCAATAAGGATATTATTTGCACTAGCCTCGATACATGACTTGCATGTTCACCAAATGGATGTCAATACGGCATTCTTGAATGGGGATCTCGATGAGGAGGTTTATATGGAGCAACCTGAAGGTTTTGCTCTACCCGGAAATGAACATAAAGTGTGCAAGTTAGTAAAATCGTTATACGGTTTAAAACAGGCACCTAAAAAGTGGCATGAGAAATTTGACTTAGCTATAATTTCGTTCGATTTTAAACATAACAGTGTAGATAAATGTTTATATTCAAAAGTATGTGATGATTATGTGATATTTATATGTTTATATGTTGATGACATGTTGATTATGAGTGATCACATGGATGGAATAAAAGAAACAAAGAGGTTTCTATCTTCCACATTTAAGATGAAGGATCTTGGACAAGTGGATACCATTTTGGGTATCAAAGTCACAAAGACTAGTGGGTGTTACCATTTAAGTCAATCACATTATGTTGAGAATGTGATAAATAAGTTCAAACACTTGAACATAAAGGAAGCAAGTACCCCAATTGATCCAAGTTCAAAACTTGTAAAGAATGATGGAAGGGCAATTGCTCAATTAGAATATGCAAGTGTCATTGGGAGTCTTATGTATGCAGTTCAATGCACAAGACCAGACATAGCATATGCAATTAGTAAACTTAGTAGGTTTACTAGCAATTCAGGCAATGACCATTGGAAGGCAATTGGAAGGGTTCTTGGGTATTTAAAGAAAACCAAGAACTTAGGTTTACAATATACTAAATTCCCGGCAGTATTGGAAGGATTTACCGATACTAGTTGGATATCTAGCACGGGAGAGAATAAATCCACTTCCGGTTGGGTGTTCACTCTTGGAGGAGGAGCTGTTTCTTGGAAATCAAAGAAACAAACATGTATAACGCACTCGACCATGGAATCCGAATTCGTAGCATTATCGGATACCGGGAAAGAAGCTGAGTGGCTTAAGGATCTCTTTTATGAGATACCTTTGGGACCGAAGAATACATCTTCAATATCTATCTTGTGTGATAGTCAAACCACGTTAGCAAAAGCATACAATGAGGTATACAACGGAAAGTCTAGACATATGAGTCTAAGACATGACTACATAAGGAAATTAATCAAAGATGGAATAATTTCCCTAAATTATGTTAAGTCTATCGAGAATCTAGCGGATCCTCTAACTAAACCTCTAAATCGAGATTTAGTAACATCTACATCGAGTAGGATGGGGTTGAAACTCTTAAAATAGAAAAATTCACCAATGATAGCAACCCTACCTGTCATTACTCAAAAGGTAATTCACGGGTTCAAAGGGTAACAACAAGTCATTTGATATGTGGATAGTTTCAGCATTATTCAAATCCGCGATAACCCTATCCTAATTAAATAATGCTGGTTGTTACTGAAGTGAGGGTTGAGCTTCAAGCTCTTAATGAAATTCAGTGCTAAGAGCACAAGCATTTCTAAAAGTAACAAAGATGCTGGAAGAATTTCACCTAGATGAACTTCGAGGTGGTGCCGCCTCAATAGAGAGATAAAGTTACTCTCTTAAAAGTTTGTCGAAAAGGATGAGCGTAAGGCCATAAAAGCGATAAGCGAGTTTGAAGAACTTGAGAACACGTGGTGCTCGTGTGTGTGTTCTTACCGGTATCGTCACATGGAATAACTGATTCAAAGCTTCAAGCTACCTTTGATTCCGACTTTACTTTGTTAGAATTACACTATGGTTAGATTCAAATCGAAAGATATCGAATCCTTAGGCATGAGTATCGTTCATGTGGAATATGAAACTTTTTAATTTTGAACAAGTGGGGGATTGTTGAGAAATTGGTTGTTCAAAACCAACAAAAGGAGAAGTGGAAAATTGCTGACAATTTCGGTCGACCGAACTGGACTGCGGTCGACCGAAACTCTGTAGGATTTCAATCAAGAAGCTGTAGGAGTTTTCGGTTGACCTTTCGGTCGACCGAAATGAAGGTTCGGTTGACCAAAAAAGTTCGGTTGACCATTCGGTTGACCAACCGGTCGACCGAAATCTGTGACCGTCGGACGGTTTTTTTGCCTTTGGGAACTCATTTTTGGAGGCTTTTCACTTGATTTTGGCACCATTTCGTGAATATGAACTAGGCCTATAAATAGTGGGGTCTTGTTCAATGAAAAAACACTTTGAAATCATTACAATCTCCATATACAAAGATCAAACTATCTTCTTATTCATATTCTTACATTTTTATTGTGTTTCTCAAGTTTTGTTGGTAGAAATATTTTGTGCTTTATATTTCTACTACAATGCTTTATCAATCCTTCAAACCATTTGCCGGAAAACCTTTAAGCATCTCGAATTTACCGGAGAAGGGGCAAATATTGTTTGAGGACAGCGATCACGCGGTTGAGCCTTTGCATCGAAGTTCTTGTTCTTGAATCCTTGTTGCTATTTCAGTTTGTTCGTTCTCCTACTCGAAGGTGTTATTTCCAACAATCTCAATCAATAATCTTGCAATGGAGAGTGAAACAACAATGGCTACCATAAAGTTGATGAATCAAGACTTGGTTCGTTTGGATCGCTTCGATGGCACGAACTTCATAAGATGGCAAGATAAGTTGAAATTCCTTCTTACGGCGTTGAAGATTTTTTATGTGCTTGATCCGAATTTGGAAGATCTACCCGAACCATCCGACAAAGACACCGATGAGTCAAGGGTGAATAGAAAGAAGCGTGAAGAGGATGAATTGATATGCCGCGGTCATATTCTCAACTCGTTGTCGGATCGGTTGTATGATCTATACACCAACACAACATCACCAAAAGAAATATGGGATGCATTGGAAAGTAAGTACAAAGCGAAAGAAGAAGGTACCAAGAAATTTTTAATTTCTAAGTACTTTGATTTTAAATTTCTTGAAAACATCCCCTTGCTTCCCCAAATTCATGAATTGCAAGTGTTAGTCAACAAATTGAAGGCGGTGAAGATTGAAATCCCGGAGACCTTTCAAGTGGGGGCAATTATTGCAAAACTCCCCGGTACTTGGAAAGGATACCGGAAGAAAATTATGCATAGTTCCGAGGATCACTCCTTGGAACAATTGCAAAAACATTTGCGAATTGAAGAAGAGTCAAGAATGCGTGATAAGAGTGAAAACTCTTATGAAGGCACTTCCAAAGCAAATGCAATTGAGAAATCGGAACCGCCAACAAAATCCAACAAGAGAAAGCCTTCAACGAACTTCAACAAGTTCAAGAAGAAGACAAAATGAGGTTGTTTTGTGTGTGGAAAATCTGGACATTATGCAAAAGATTGTAGACACCAAAAACAAAACAACTTCGAGGGCAAAGCGAACTCCATCAAAGAAGATAGAATTGTGGCCACCATTTGTGAAATCAATGCAATCAAGGGAAAAGTTCCCGGATGGTGGTATGATACCTGTGCTACAATACATGTATCATATGATAAATCTTCTTTCAAGACTTATCATGAAGTTGATGGAGACCAAGAGATTCAAATGGGTAATGAGGTTCGATCTAAAGTGATTGGAAAGGGAAGTGTGGATATCATCTTCACTTCCGGCAAGACCATTACCTTGACCAATGTACTACATGTTCCCGACATGACTAGAAACTTGGTTAGTGGAAATCTCTTAGGAAAATCGGGTATCAAAAGTGTATTTGAATCCGAAAAACTTTGTATTATCCCTAAATGGGAAATTTGTTGGAAAAGGCTATTCTAGTGAAGGAATGGCCAAATTATGTACCGTTGACAAATTGAATGAGAATAAAAATAACTTTGCTTATGTTGTTGATTTATTTTCATTATGGCATGCTAGATTAGGACATATTGGAAAAAGTATTATGAAACGTATGATGAAATGTGACTTAATTTTATATGATGAAAATGATGTCTTTAAATGCAAAACTTGTGTAGAAGCAAAGATGATTAAAAAGTCTTATCAAAGTGTAAAAAGAACATCTAGTATCTTAGAGTTAATTCATACGGATATTTGTGAATTAAATGGCATGTTAACTAGAGGTGGAAATAGGTATTTTATTACCTTTTATTGATGATTGTACTAGATACACATATGTTTACTTAACGAAACATAAAAGTGAAGCTTTTGATATGTTTAAAGTATATAAAAAATGAGGTTGAAAATCACCTAAATAAGAAAATAAAAACTCTAAGAAGTGATAGAGGTGGTGAATACTTTTCTAGTGATTTCAACATTTTTTGTAAACAACATGGCATAATTCACCAATGTTCGGCACCTAGAACACCGGAACAAAATGGTTTAGCTGAAAGAAAAAATAGAACTTTAGTTGAAATGATAAATGCCATGCTTACCTATGCTAAGTTGCCATTTAATTTGTGGGTTGAGGCCTTGTTAAGTGCATGTAGGATATTGAATAGAATTCTTTCTAAACAAACTAAGGTTTCTCCTTATGAATCTTGGAAAGGAAGAAAATCTAACATTGGATACTTCAAAGTGTGGGGGTGTCTTGCTTATTGTAAGAACACAAACCCTAATAGGACCAAGTTGGGTCCAAGAGGCATTAAGTGTGCCTTTGTTGGATATGCTAGCAATAGCAAATCATATAGATTATTAAACTTGGAGACCAATGTGATTATTGAATCAAGTGAAGTAGAGTTCTTTGAGGATTCGTTATCTTCGGATAATGAATTGAGGGAAAATCTCTTAGATATCCCTAGCTCAAGTGGAACACAAGATGAAACATCTTCTAAAGGTATTGATGAGTCAAGTGAGCCACGAAGAAGCAAAAGAACTCGAATTGAGAAGTCTTTAGGACCGGATGAAATTGATTCTCAACGCATTTCTTTTTACTTAGTAGAAGGAAATGAATTGAATGTAGTAAGAACAACTCCATTTGTTCTACATGTGGAAACCGATCCTAAAACTTATAGAGAAGCTATGACTTCTCGTGATAGCATGTTTTGGAAAGATGCAATCAAAGATGAAATGGATTCAATAATGTCAAATAATACTTGGGAACTTGTCGATTTACCACCCGGATCCAAACCTATTGGATGTAAATGGGTATTCAGGAGTAAATATAATGTTGATGGTTCTCTAAATACCTTTAAAGCTAGATTAGTAGCTAAAGGATATCGACAAAGAGAAGGAATATATTATTTTGATACATATGCACCGGTAGCTAGAATAACATCAATAAGGATATTATTTGCACTAGCCTCGATACATGACTTGCATGTTCACCAAATGGATGTCAATACGGCATTCTTGAATGGGGATCTCGATGAGGAGGTTTATATGGAGCAACCTGAAGGTTTTGCTCTACCCGGAAATGAACATAAAGTGTGCAAGTTAGTAAAATCGTTATACGGTTTAAAACAGGCACCTAAAAAGTGGCATGAGAAATTTGACTTAGCTATAATTTCGTTCGATTTTAAACATAACAGTGTAGATAAATGTTTATATTCAAAAGTATGTGATGATTATGTGATATTTATATGTTTATATGTTGATGACATGTTGATTATGAGTGATCACATGGATGGAATAAAAGAAACAAAGAGGTTTCTATCTTCCACATTTAAGATGAAGGATCTTGGACAAGTGGATACCATTTTGGGTATCAAAGTCACAAAGACTAGTGGGTGTTACCATTTAAGTCAATCACATTATGTTGAGAATGTGATAAATAAGTTCAAACACTTGAACATAAAGGAAGCAAGTACCCCAATTGATCCAAGTTCAAAACTTGTAAAGAATGATGGAAGGGCAATTGCTCAATTAGAATATGCAAGTGTCATTGGGAGTCTTATGTATGCAGTTCAATGCACAAGACCAGACATAGCATATGCAATTAGTAAACTTAGTAGGTTTACTAGCAATTCAGGCAATGACCATTGGAAGGCAATTGGAAGGGTTCTTGGGTATTTAAAGAAAACCAAGAACTTAGGTTTACAATATACTAAATTCCCGGCAGTATTGGAAGGATTTACCGATACTAGTTGGATATCTAGCACGGGAGAGAATAAATCCACTTCCGGTTGGGTGTTCACTCTTGGAGGAGGAGCTGTTTCTTGGAAATCAAAGAAACAAACATGTATAACGCACTCGACCATGGAATCCGAATTCGTAGCATTATCGGATACCGGGAAAGAAGCTGAGTGGCTTAAGGATCTCTTTTATGAGATACCTTTGGGACCGAAGAATACATCTTCAATATCTATCTTGTGTGATAGTCAAACCACGTTAGCAAAAGCATACAATGAGGTATACAACGGAAAGTCTAGACATATGAGTCTAAGACATGACTACATAAGGAAATTAATCAAAGATGGAATAATTTCCCTAAATTATGTTAAGTCTATCGAGAATCTAGCGGATCCTCTAACTAAACCTCTAAATCGAGATTTAGTAACATCTACATCGAGTAGGATGGGGTTGAAACTCTTAAAATAGAAAAATTCACCAATGATAGCAACCCTACCTGTCATTACTCAAAAGGTAATTCACGGGTTCAAAGGGTAACAACAAGTTATTTGATATGTGGATAGTTTCAGCATTATTCAAATCCGCGATAACCCTATCCTAATTAAATAATGCTGGTTGTTACTGAAGTGAGGGTTGAGCTTCAAGCTCTTAATGAAATTCAGTGCTAAGAGCACAAGCATTTCTAAAAGTAACAAAGATGCTGGAAGAATTTCACCTAGATGAACTTCGAGGTGGTGCCGCCTCAATAGAGAGATAGAGTTACTCTCTTAAAAGTTTGTCGAAAAGGATGAGCGTAAGGCCATAAAAGCGATAAGCGAGTTTGAAGAACTTGAGAACACGTGGTGCTCGTGTGTGTGTTCTTACCGGTATCGTCACATGGAATAACTGATTCAAAGCTTCAAGCTACCTTTGATTCCGACTTTACTTTGTTAGAATTACACTATGGTTAGATTCAAATCGAAAGATATCGAATCCTTAGGCATGAGTATCGTTCATGTGGAATATGAAACTTGTTAATTTTGAACAAGTGGGGGATTGTTGAGAAATTGGTTGTTCAAAACCAACAAAAGGAGAAGTGGAAAATTGCTGACAATTTCGGTCGACCGAACTGGACTGCGGTCGACCGAAACTCTGTAGGATTTCAATCAAGAAGCTGTAGGAGTTTTCGGTTGACCTTTCGGTCGACCGAAATGAAGGTTCGGTTGACCAAAAAAGTTCGGTTGACCATTCGGTTGACCAACCGGTCGACCGAAATCTGTGACCGTCGGACGGTTTTTTTGCCGTTGGGAACTCATTTTTGGAGGCTTTTCACTTGATTTTGGCACCATTTCGTGAATATGAACTAGGCCTATAAATAGTGGGGTCTTGTTCAATGAAAAAACACTTTGAAATCATTACAATCTCCATATACAAAGATCAAACTATCTTCTTATTCATATTCTTACATTTTTATTGTGTTTCTCAAGTTTTGTTGGTAGAAATATTTTGTGCTTTATATTTCTACTACAATGCTTTATCAATCCTTCAAACCATTTGCCGGAAAACCTTTAAGCATCTCGAATTTACCGGAGAAGGGGCAAATATTGTTTGAGGACAGCGATCACGCGGTTGAGCCTTTGCATCGAAGTTCTTGTTCTTGAATCCTTGTTGCTATTTCAGTTTGTTCGTTCTCCTACTCGAAGGTGTTATTTCCAACAATCTCAATCAATAATCTTGCAATGGAGAGTGAAACAACAATGGCTACCATAAAGTTGATGAATCAAGACTTGGTTCGTTTGGATCGCTTCGATGGCACGAACTTCATAAGATGGCAAGATAAGTTGAAATTCCTTCTTACGGCGTTGAAGATTTTTTATGTGCTTGATCCGAATTTGGAAGATCTACCCGAACCATCCGACAAAGACACCGATGAGTCAAGGGTGAATAGAAAGAAGCGTGAAGAGGATGAATTGATATGCCGCGGTCATATTCTCAACTCGTTGTCGGATCGGTTGTATGATCTATACACCAACACAACATCACCAAAAGAAATATGGGATGCATTGGAAAGTAAGTACAAAGCGAAAGAAGAAGGTACCAAGAAATTTTTAATTTCTAAGTACTTTGATTTTAAATTTCTTGAAAACATCCCCTTGCTTCCCCAAATTCATGAATTGCAAGTGTTAGTCAACAAATTGAAGGCGGTGAAGATTGAAATCCCGGAGACCTTTCAAGTGGGGGCAATTATTGCAAAACTCCCCGGTACTTGGAAAGGATACCGGAAGAAAAAAATATGCATAGTTCCGAGGATCACTCCTTGGAACAATTGCAAAAACATTTGCGAATTGAAGAAGAGTCAAGAATGCGTGATAAGAGTGAAAACTCTTATGAAGGCACTTCCAAAGCAAATGCAATTGAGAAATCGGAACCGCCAACAAAATCCAACAAGAGAAAGCCTTCAACGAACTTCAACAAGTTCAAGAAGAAGACAAAATGAGGTTGTTTTGTGTGTGGAAAATCTGGACATTATGCAAAAGATTGTAGACACCAAAAACAAAACAACTTCGAGGGCAAAGCGAACTCCATCAAAGAAGATAGAATTGTGGCCACCATTTGTGAAATCAATGCAATCAAGGGAAAAGTTCCCGGATGGTGGTATGATACCTGTGCTACAATACATGTATCATATGATAAATCTTCTTTCAAGACTTATCATGAAGTTGATGGAGACCAAGAGATTCAAATGGGTAATGAGGTTCGATCTAAAGTGATTGGAAAGGGAAGTGTGGATATCATCTTCACTTCCGGCAAGACCATTACCTTGACCAATGTACTACATGTTCCCGACATGACTAGAAACTTGGTTAGTGGAAATCTCTTAGGAAAATCGGGTATCAAAAGTGTATTTGAATCCGAAAAACTTGTATTATCCCTAAATGGGAAATTTGTTGGAAAAGGCTATTCTAGTGAAGGAATGGCCAAATTATGTACCGTTGACAAATTGAATGAGAATAAAAATAACTTTGCTTATGTTGTTGATTTATTTTCATTATGGCATGCTAGATTAGGACATATTGGAAAAAGTATTATGAAACGTATGATGAAATGTGACTTAATTTTATATGATGAAAATGATGTCTTTAAATGCAAAACTTGTGTAGAAGCAAAGATGATTAAAAAGTCTTATCAAAGTGTAAAAAAGAACATCTAGTATCTTAGAGTTAATTCATACGGATATTTGTGAATTAAATGGCATGTTAACTAGAGGTGGAAATAGGTATTTTATTACCTTTATTGATGATTGTACTAGATACACATATGTTTACTTAACGAAACATAAAAGTGAAGCTTTTGATATGTTTAAAGTATATAAAAATGAGGTTGAAAATCACCTAAATAAGAAAATAAAAACTCTAAGAAGTGATAGAGGTGGTGAATACTTTTCTAGTGATTTCAACATTTTTTGTAAACAACATGGCATAATTCACCAATGTTCGGCACCTAGAACACCGGAACAAAATGGTTTAGCTGAAAGAAAAAATAGAACTTTAGTTGAAATGATAAATGCCATGCTTACCTATGCTAAGTTGCCATTTAATTTGTGGGTTGAGGCCTTGTTAAGTGCATGTAGGATATTGAATAGAATTCTTTCTAAACAAACTAAGGTTTCTCCTTATGAATCTTGGAAAGGAAGAAAATCTAACATTGGATACTTCAAAGTGTGGGGGTGTCTTGCTTATTGTAAGAACACAAACCCTAATAGGACCAAGTTGGGTCCAAGAGGCATTAAGTGTGCCTTTGTTGGATATGCTAGCAATAGCAAATCATATAGATTATTAAACTTGGAGACCAATGTGATTATTGAATCAAGTGAAGTAGAGTTCTTTGAGGATTCGTTATCTTCGGATAATGAATTGAGGGAAAATCTCTTAGATATCCCTAGCTCAAGTGGAACACAAGATGAAACATCTTCTAAAGGTATTGATGAGTCAAGTGAGCCACGAAGAAGCAAAAGAACTCGAATTGAGAAGTCTTTAGGACCGGATGAAATTGATTCTCAACGCATTTCTTTTTACTTAGTAGAAGGAAATGAATTGAATGTAGTAAGAACAACTCCATTTGTTCTACATGTGGAAACCGATCCTAAAACTTATAGAGAAGCTATGACTTCTCGTGATAGCATGTTTTGGAAAGATGCAATCAAAGATGAAATGGATTCAATAATGTCAAATAATACTTGGGAACTTGTCGATTTACCACCCGGATCCAAACCTATTGGATGTAAATGGGTATTCAGGAGTAAATATAATGTTGATGGTTCTCTAAATACCTTTAAAGCTAGATTAGTAGCTAAAGGATATCGACAAAGAGAAGGAATATATTATTTTGATACATATGCACCGGTAGCTAGAATAACATCAATAAGGATATTATTTGCACTAGCTTCGATACATGACTTGCATGTTCACCAAATGGATGTCAATACGGCATTCTTGAATGGGGATCTCGATGAGGAGGTTTATATGGAGCAACCTGAAGGTTTTGCTCTACCCGGAAATGAACATAAAGTGTGCAAGTTAGTAAAATCGTTATACGGTTTAAAACAGGCACCTAAAAAGTGGCATGAGAAATTTGACTTAGCTATAATTTCGTTCGATTTTAAACATAACAGTGTAGATAAATTTTATATTCAAAAGTATGTGATGATTATGTGATATTTATATGTTTATATGTTGATGACATGTTGATTATGAGTGATCACATGGATGGAATAAAAGAAACAAAGAGGTTTCTATCTTCCACATTTAAGATGAAGGATCTTGGACAAGTGGATACCATTTTGGGTATCAAAGTCACAAAGACTAGTGGGTGTTACCATTTAAGTCAATCACATTATGTTGAGAATGTGATAAATAAGTTCAAACACTTGAACATAAAGGAAGCAAGTACCCCAATTGATCCAAGTTCAAAACTTGTAAAGAATGATGGAAGGGCAATTGCTCAATTAGAATATGCAAGTGTCATTGGGAGTCTTATGTATGCAGTTCAATGCACAAGACCAGACATAGCATATGCAATTAGTAAACTTAGTAGGTTTACTAGCAATTCAGGCAATGACCATTGGAAGGCAATTGGAAGGGTTCTTGGGTATTTAAAGAAAACCAAGAACTTAGGTTTACAATATACTAAATTCCCGGCAGTATTGGAAGGATTTACCGATACTAGTTGGATATCTAGCACGGGAGAGAATAAATCCACTTCCGGTTGGGTGTTCACTCTTGGAGGAGGAGCTGTTTCTTGGAAATCAAAGAAACAAACATGTATAACGCACTCGACCATGGAATCCGAATTCGTAGCATTATCGGATATCGGGAAAGAAGCTGAGTGGCTTAAGGATCTCTTTTATGAGATACCTTTGGGACCGAAGAATACATCTTCAATATCTATCTTGTGTGATAGTCAAACCACGTTAGCAAAAGCATACAATGAGGTATACAACGGAAAGTCTAGACATATGAGTCTAAGACATGACTACATAAGGAAATTAATCAAATATGGAATAATTTCCCTAAATTATGTTAAGTCTATCGAGAATCTAGCGGATCCTCTAACTAAACCTCTAAATCGAGATTTAGTAACATCTACATCGAGTAGGATGGGGTTGAAACTCTTAAAATAGAAAAATTCACCAATGATAGCAACCCTACCTGTCATTACTCAAAAGGTAATTCACGGGTTCAAAGGGTAACAACAAGTCATTTGATATGTGGATAGTTTCAGCATTATTCAAATCCGCGATAACCCTATCCTAATTAAATAATGCTGGTTGTTACTGAAGTGAGGGTTGAGCTTCAAGCTCTTAATGAAATTCAGTGCTAAGAGCACAAGCATTTCTAAAAGTAACAAAGATGCTGGAAGAATTTCACCTAGATGAACTTCGAGGTGGTGCCGCCTCAATAGAGAGATAGAGTTACTCTCTTAAAAGTTTGTCGAAAAGGATGAGCGTAAGGCCATAAAAGCGATAAGCGAGTTTGAAGAACTTGAGAACATGTGGTGCTCGTGTGTGTGTTCTTACCGGTATCGTCACATGGAATAACTGATTCAAAGCTTCAAACTACCTTTGATTCCGACTTTACTTTGTTAGAATTACACTATGGTTAGATTCAAATCGAAAGATATCGAATCCTTAGGCATGAGTATCGTTCATGTTGAATATGAAACTTGTTAATTTTGAACAAGTGGGGGATTGTTGAGAAATTGGTTGTTCAAAACCAACAAAAGGAGAAGTGGAAAATTGCTGACAATTTCGGTCGACCGAACTGGACTGCGGTCGATCGAAACTCTGCAGGATTTCAATCAAGAAGCTGTAGGAGTTTTCGGTTGACCTTTCGGTCGACCGAAATGAAGGTTCGGTTGACCATTCGGTTGACCAACCGGTCGACCGAAATCTGTGACCGTTGGACGGTTTTTTTGCCGTTGGGAACTCATTTTTGGAGGCTTTTCACTTGATTTTGGCACCATTTCGTGAATATGAACTAGGCCTATAAATAGTGGGGTCTTGTTCAATGAAAAAACACTTTGAAATCATTACAATCTCCATATACAAAGATCAAACTATCTTCTTATTCATATTCTTACATTTTTATTGTGTTTCTCAAGTTTTGTTGGTAGAAATATTTTGTGCTTTATATTTCTACTACAATGCTTTATCAATCCTTCAAACCATTTGCCGGAAAACCTTTAAGCATCTCGAATTTACCGGAGAAGGGGCAAATATTGTTTGAGGACAGCGATCACGCGGTTGAGCCTTTGCATCGAAGTTTTTGTTCTTGAATCCTTGTTGCTATTTCAGTTTGTTCGTTCTCCTACTCGAAGGTGTTATTTCCAACACGCTCTGTGTTGCTGTCACCTTCCTTAGCTGGAGATTGGTTACCATGTTTGTTCTCACCGGAGCTAGGTTCTGCTTGGTTTATCGGAGGCTGATCGACCGACGAATTTAGTTGTCGATCACGAATAGGGCCACCATAATCACCAAAGTTACCAGCACGTAACCAGGGTCCATATGGATAATCAGAGATCGTGTATGCTTCCATGGAAGATCGCCATAGAGGACACTTCTTCTGACCATGTCCAAGAATGCCACATAGGTAGCAGAAGTTTGGGAGTCGGACATATGTGAAACGAACCCAGAGTGGTTTGTGAGCTCCTACACAGATCCTCTTGCCATGTAACAAAGGCCTGGAGATATCAAGGCAGACCCTAACACGGATGTATTCACCCCTTGCGATCTCAGTTTTGTCTATTTCGACTTCAATGACCTTGCCAATTTGCCTGCCAATAGAATCTTCCATCTTCCAATTACGGACCACGATAGGAAGGTCAAAAATTCTTACCCAGAAGTTCGCTTCAGAGAATGAGATGTTATGGATTTGCTCTAGGCCATCAACGTCTTTGGTCACAACCAAATGCTTATCGAAGATCCATGGTCCTTCACGTTTTACACGCTCCTTATCGCAACTATCTTCAAATTCTGCTAGGAAGAGATTTGGGGATATGTCTCGAATGCTTAAAGCTTTGTTTGGACGCCATAATCACTTCATGGTACTTTTGAAAGCCTCTTTGTTGAAGTGCTTACCGGATAAGAGTTTGAGTAACAAGCATTTGTCACTCCGGTGAGGGGTCAGAACATCTTCTTCTTCGACTACTAGTGGTTCTTCCTCCTGTTCTCAGAGCGACAATTGTTCACACATTCTTGTAATATCATATTCCATGGTGGTAGTACGAGACGAGATGAAAGCCTTCACTGATGCCGGGAAAGAGGCCTGCACTGATGCAGGGAAAGAAGCCTTTACTCAGGGAGCCTTCGAGAGGAAATTTTTTTGAATTGACATGCTAATAATTGTTTTTAGACGGACATGATTAAAAACAAAAATATAAAGTCTAATACATAAACTGAATAGAGAGATAAAAAAGATGAATACATCCCTCCAATCCAGCATCTCATAAACGATCTTGAATTGCTTCATCTTCTCTAATTTGCCTGGAATATGGATGAATTCTTCTTTTGTAATTGCTTCAAGACGATCTAATATGATTTATGTGGTGGTAGACATTCTATACCAGGGTTATCATATTTATATAAGTCTTGAAAATTCCAAAAAATGTTATTGAAATATAGACGCTTGCATTGAACTTATTTCATCTGCGTTGCTGAAAATTAATGAAATTTAAGTTAAGGACTACTCGACATTAATCTTATTTCTTGTAGAAAAACTTTCTGTAAAAGTTAACTTAGACTCTAAAACTTTTCAAGCCACATATATTACTATCAAAAAATTATTTAAACATATTAAAAAGTAGCTTCTTAATTTAAAAAATAACTCTTTACTTTTCAAAACCATGCCAAACGAGCCCTCAGGCACTCCACTTTGAGCGTTTGTTACAATATGATCATTTTTGTCTATACATGTTAGTTTGACGAGTAGAAACAAACAAATTAGTTAAAAGAATAAAAATATTTAATTTTTAAAAAGAGAAGCCAACGAGCTAAGCCAAACATGCTAAATATTTATTTAGTTAAATTTATAGTAGTCAATGTCATTGGAAATAAACAAAAATAAAAAATATCATTGTTTGTACTATGTAGATTGCTGTATAAAAAAAACTAATAATGTTTTTAGACTAAAAAGTATTGCTGTATAAAAAGTAATATATAAAACATTTCATTGTTTGTACAATATATAGATTGTTGTGTAGCAAACGTGATAGTAATGTTTACAGTAGATATCCAATAATTGATTCTCCTATGCCATAGATATCTAAATATGCACACGCTAGCTGCACAAAAATTGTTACGAACTTTACAATGGTGAAAAACTGCACAGAACGTGCAAATAAGTCACCTAAATTTACTGTTGATTTTTGCTTTCCATTTGTAAATCTATTATTCAAAATTTTGGTTCACTTTTTCTACATTTTCTTTCTCTTTTCTGTGTCTTGGATGTGTTTAGTTCATCAATTGTCCTGCCATGCTCAAAATATGCAAACGCTAGCAACTATGTTTTTGTCAGAGTGAAGCAACCAGCAATAAATAGGTAACAAGAATATACAAGTTAGTATATTACAGCACAAAAATATTATAATAGAAGAGAGTGTTGAGTCTTTCGTCCGAATATTCTAGTTAGTGGTTCATAGCTAACTGACTCTACACTGTGCAAAATATGTAAGGGTCCGTTTGATAGAAAGATGAAATTTGGGTGGAAAGGAATTGAATTGTCTAGAATTATTTTACCGAAAATTGTAATTAAAGGTATTTGATTGGTATAATTTTTCACCTGAAAAATATAATACATTTGGCTATGTTTTTCATGAAAATTGTCAATTAAAAGGATACAATTTCTTACCATTGGGGACAAAATATGTTTAGATTGCCCAAAAAGAAAATTTAAAATTTTTGGTGTTCGTTTGACTTTATTTTACATGAAATTTGTCAATTAAAGGGATAAATTTTTTTACAATTCATCTTAGAATTTGTTTCTATTGCTAAAAAAAAAAAAATTGAAATTTCAATTCCCACCATATAACAAGTCATTGAAATTCCACGAAATCAAGGAAAATATGAAAAGTTGGAATTCGAATTCCGTGGAAAAAAAAGGCTATCAAACAACAATAAAGTGGAAGTTGGAATCGAATTCCAACTTCCTAGGAAAATACTGTCTTATCAAACAAACCCTAATAGCCCACAACGTGTCTCCATATCATTGGACAAACTTCCTTATCTTTGACTATACAATACAAAATTTGTAATGTAATGGACTTCTAATCATGATTCACACGAGTAAACAAACTTTAGCCCCTATTTGGTAAGGATTGTTTAAAAGTTATTTTTATTATGCATAATTTCAGTAAAATATTTTTATAATTTTTCTCTACTTTTTAATTTCATATTATTTAAAAATAAAATATTATTTAAAAAAAATATTCTTGTAAAATCTACAAAAAATACTCTTTTTTTTGTGTTGCCAAATAAAATTTCTCTCAGACAAAAATATTAATTAAGTGCTTGTTTGGAATATATTAAGAAGCTAAGATCAAAGTCAACATTAATTCTAATAGCACAGCTTCATGAAACCAATAACTTTAATTTATCGACTTTTCAATCACATATGTCATTAACTTTTATCAAGATATGCTAAAACTTTTTGTTATAAGCTTTGTCAAACAACCTCTAAATATGGACATTTAGTAAATTCGAATGACTAAAATGCCAATTTATTGAAATGTTCTTTAGACTATTTAAACAACATTGATGAGGAAGCGTGAAATATATAGGCTAGAGACTTTGCCAACTTTGACCAATTTGATGAAAATTTCTTCATACTTCGAAATTTGATTAAAAATGAACAGAAAATGTGTAAATGTGTTATTTATTTACTTGAAAAGATACAAATATGTAATTGTTAAAAAAAGGAAGCCAACGAGCTAAGCCAAACATGCAAAATATTTATTTAGTTAAATTAATAGGATTCAATATCATTGTAAATAAACAAAAATAAAACATTTCATTGTTTGTACTATGTGATAGTAATGTTTACAGTAGTTATCCAATAATTGATTCTCCTATGCCATTGATGATTTATAAAAAGGATATTCTATTATAAAGCATGAAGCATGTGAGAATCATCAAAACATTGAATCAGCCTTTAATAATCAATAGATAAAATGTATTTGAAGAAGACATAAATATTAATCTAAATATTCAACTTTACAATGGTGAAAAAGAGTACGGAACATTCCAATAAGTAACCTAAATTTGCTGTTGATTTTTGCTTTCCTTTGTAAATATTTATTTAAACATCAGACGATCTATTATTTTAAATAGTCAACCTTTAAAATAATGCTTCAAGAGACTCGTTAAATTAACATTTTAGCTTAGAAAGCGAGTTTGACTCTCCAAATTCGGAGAGCCAAACTCACTTTCTATAATTAAATGTATTCAAAGTGTTTCAAATTTCAATGTAGGAAAATAATTAATTAATCTAAAGAAAAACTGGTTCAAATAAAAGATAGAGAAAAATAATAAATATTATTTGAGAGTAGTAAAATTAAGTATTAAATATGAATAGCTTGTTGGAGTACTTCAAAATTTTAACTCTCTAAATTTATAGATGCTCTCAAAATGATAGAATATATTCTTTGAAAATAGAGAGTTTTTGGAGTTGCTATTATGATAATTATAGGAAATAATTACTTTAAACTATAACTACATACCTTGTTATTTTTTTTATATTTTTGGTACTCTGAAATTCATGATAGTTATAAATAAGTTTTCAAAACTATAGAGGAGAAGAAAAAAACAAAGGAACAGTAAAAACATGAAAAAAATTAGAATAAGGAATAAAAGGTAGAGTTGCAAGAAGGGACAATGCAATGTAGGTAGCTCTAAACTCTAAACATGTGATACTCATTCATATAAATGTGGGAGAAAAATTTTTATGCTTATCTCAATTGTGTACGATATAAATATGTCATGCTTAATAATTGAGGATCACACAATTGAAGATTTATGATAAGCGCGTTTTACACACTTATTTAGGCCACAAAACATAGCTAATTGTAAATATATATATATATATATATATATATATATATATATATATATATATATATATATATATTGAAAAATGGCTTAATTCGGTAAAAATTGTTGAGGATCACACAATTGAAGATTTATGATAAGCGCGTTTTACACACTTATTTAGGCCACAAAATATAGCTAATTGTGAATATATATATATATATATATATATATATATATATATATATATATTGAAAAATGGCTTAATTCGGTAAAAATTGTGTTTGTAGGGCTATAGTGATGGATGCAACAAAAAATATTTGAAAATGGGCTAAAAAGGACCAAAACAGAAGTGAATGAAAGTTCGGGGACCAATTTGCAATTATTAAAAAGTTGACCCGGGAGATGAAATGAAGATTGAAATGAGCCAAGAACAAATTGAGTAATGATAACGAGACATAAAAGGAAGAAGAAAGTTGAAAGGAGTTCAAGGAAAGAAGGAATGAAGATTAGGGACCAAAATGCAGGAATTGAAAGGTGTTGATCGCCATCAAAGGGGCACCAAAAATAAGTTCCTTACTTCGCTAAAAATGTCGTTCGAATAGTATACTGCAAGCAAGGTTCATTACCCGCAGAAGATTGGTTCAATTATGTTAATTGTGCAAATAAAAATAATCGGCGAAATCATGTAAATGGGGGAGGGGGGATTTGATTCATTCGCTAAACTAAAGAAAATAACAAATTAAAATGGAAATAGCGCGAAACTTGAAATGCATTAAAATTAAATAACGAAGGCGAAAGGTCAACAAAAGAGAGAGTGTGATCAGGGTATAATTCTTTATCACGAGAATGATTTTCCAACTCAGTTTTCACAAAAGATTTTCGTTCTATCGATTAACAACAATTCTAGAATAATCACAAACTCGATTACCTCAAATTCTCCTTAGATTGTAGTTGAATAAAATAAGCTCTTTACCCAACCCTAATCATCAAACAACCTAGGATAAGATCGCTAGATTAAATTTAACGAAAGCATTCATACAAGAGAGTCGAATTGAATTAAGCACAAACACACAAGCTCGGTTTGTTAACTTAAGTGATAATCCACCTAGATTTAATAGAAAATTCCACATAACCCATCAAAATATAGTTGCTACTAGGGTTTGGTTAAATTAGCAATTACGGACTAAAAATCTCAAATTAGCAAATATCGAAACAACCCAATCATCTAGTAGAGCTCCTAAACAATCGAGAAGAACAATATAAACAATAAACTCAATAGATTCAACACATTAATCAAAAGAACTATAAAGCACAAAACTATTGGAATCTCATTTCTCGGGTCGAAAATTACCCCCAATCACATCTAGGTTTAGCTATCCATAAAATAATTACAAATAGCCATTGAAATCTTACAATACATGGAAACTATATAGATTAAAGAAAATAGAAAGCTTATTGATGAGAAGAACAAAAGATTGAGTCTTCAATGTCAAAGGACCTTCCTCTTCTTCTTCTTCTTCTTCTTCAAAGCTCCAAAATTGCCCAACTTCAAACCAGATTTTTCTTCCCCTTCTTTGGTCGATTTTTCCCCAAAAACTTATCCTAGAAATGGTCTCCAAGGTGTATTTTATAGTGTAGAGAGGTATGGAGACGGGTCGGGTTGAAATGGGTCGAGAAATTTTAAATTAAGAAATTGCGAGTTTTTCCTGGGTTCTGCTCCAGATTTATGATGTGCGTATGCATAGCTTTTTATGTGCGTACGCACAATGAAACCAAATTACTTTCAGTCGATGGCTTTGGCAGGTGTGCGTACGCACGCTCTGTACGCACAGGCAAATTCTGGACTGACTTTATTTTTTTCTGGTTTTTCACTCGGCTTCAACCCGCAATCCACATTTCTTCATATGAACACTCCTGGTTTTGCTCGCCAAACTTAGGCACTCTTGCATCACAATTGTTTTGCCTCTTTTCTCGCTCAAATGCTTCACATTAATACTCGATTCAAGTTTTTGCCTAAAAATTAAAATTAACCAAATTAAGCGACGAAATAAACTTGGAAACCAAACAAATATTGAAAGTTAAGAGATAAAATAGGTCCGAAACCCGCACTTATCACACCCCCAAACTTAAATATTTGTTAGTTCTCGAACAAAGCCAAACAAACAAGCACGTAAATACACAAATTAGAATCAAACGATAATATAATAACAACAAACACACAAGAAAGATAGCTCGCCAATTTACTCCAAACATTACATCAAACATAACTTATGAAATGTTTACAAAAATGCTACACAAAACACTTTGAAATTCAAACCATGCTAGACTCGTGTGTGTGTGTGTGTGTGTGTTGTCAACCAATTCATCGCCATGCACAAGTTGGTGGAATCCCGACCCTCAAAACGTCAAATTTTCCTTTCTCGCTCGTGGGAAGCACACTCCCCCAAACTTGTTATTTTCTCTCTAGCCCACGGTGTCAAACTCAAGGTTATTCTCAAATCACTCATTCTTTTCCACTCAAGTTTGGTTGGATCGAACCGGTAAAATTGATCATCAAGTCATGCATTAATTTCCAAGAAAACCTTAAGTGCATAAACTCCACAAAATTTCATCACCCACCAATCTTTCAACAACAACCCCGGATGCTTATTCCATAACATTTTTCTTCATTTTTCCAATGTAGGTAGTTCACGCTCTAGTCCCTAAAGGTAGCCTTCTTCATTGGTAGATTGTCTCCTACACATTGTGATGCATAGGGCCGGATTACGTAATGTTGACCCACACTCCTTAAGGTAGGCAACTTTTTCCTACAGAATTTTTTTTTTTTTTAAAGCACAACAACAACCAACATCCAAAGAGGTTCGAAAGCACTCCAATAGATCCATCATACGAGAAAGGAATTAACACACTTCTAAATGATCTCATTCACCGATTCAACCACCCCCAAACTCATACTTATAAAGGTAGTGATTGGGGAATTTTCTTCATCAACATGGTCATTTAAGTTCAAATCAATCTCAAATGCCACCATCAAGTGCAAACAATGAATCTCATGACACAAGTGCTCAATAATGAGGCCAACATGGAATGAGTAGATGAAACTAAACAACAAGTAGCATTAATGTTCACACTTCATAAATCTGTGTAATGCAACTACTCGAAAGCGAACTAGCAAAACTATCCAACTCCACAAACAAGCATACAAACACAATTATAAAACACGAAAATTGAGTATTGGCGAAAAGAAAAAATTTAGCACAAGCTTAGCATCTAGCACAACAATCACGAGCATAAGCATAATACCACACTCCCAAACTTAAACTATACATTGTCCTCAATGTAAACATAAGAAATAAAGCGTAAGAGGTTCAAGTACTTCCCTAAATTTGGTTTTGACGGCGATAGTTGTGCGAGTGCTTGTTGCTCATTGTCATTCATTGGATTTCAAAGTTTTGATCAGGCGCCATGAGGAACTGTCACATGAGAAATAAAAAGATGTGATCACAAAATAATGTCAAAAATAATAACAACGGGTTGCCTCCCATCCAGCGCTTCTTTATAGTCTTTAGCCAGACTTTTCCTCTTCAAGGTTTTTCAATTGGGTCTTCTAGTTGCATTTTCTCCATATCTTGCGGTGTGAATGGTTCAAAATATGGCTTCAACCGATGCCTATTCACCTTAAACTCTTTATCAGTTTGGAGGCTTTTGATTTCAACTGCGCCATGAGGAAATATATTAGTAAACTAAAGAACATAACAAATTAAAATGGAAATAGCGCGAAACATGAAATGCATTAAAATTAAATACCGAAAGCGAAAGGTCAACAAAAGAGAGAGTGTGATCTGGGTATAATTCTTTACTGCGAGAATGATTTTCCAATTCAGTTTTCACAAAAGATTTTCGTCCTATCGATTAACAACAATTTGAGAATAATCACAAGCTCGATTACCTCAAACTCTCCTTATATTATAGTTGAATAAAATAAGCTCTTTACCCAACCCTAATCATCAAACAACCTAGGATAAGATCGCTAGATTAAATTTAACGAAAGCATTCATACAAGAGAGTCGAATTGATTTAAGCGCAAACACACAAACTCGGTTTGTTAACTTAAGTGAATATCCACCTACATTTAATAGAAAATTCCACATAATCCATCAAAATATAGTTGCTACTAGGGTTTGGTTAAATTAACAATTACGGACTAAAAATCCAAAATTAGCAAATATCGAAACAACCTAATCATCTAGTAGCGTTCCTAAACAATCGAGAAGAACAATATAAACAATAAACTCAATGGATTCATCACATTAATCAAAAGAATTATAAAGCACAAAACTATTGGAATCTCATTTCTCAGGTCGAAAATTACCCCCAATTACATCTAGGTTTAGCTATCCATAAAATAATTACAAATAGCCATTGAAATCTTACAATACATGGAAACTATATAGATTAAAGAAGATAGAAAGCTTATTGATGAGAAGAACAAAAGATTGAGTCTTTAATGTCAAAGGGCCTTCCTCTTCTTCTTCTTCTTCCTCAAAGCTCCAAAATCGCCCAACTTCAAACCAAATTTTTCTTCCCTTTCTTTGGTCGATTTTTCCCCAAAAACTTACCCTAGAAATGGTCTCCAAGGTGTATTTTATAGTGTAGAGAGGTATGAAGACGGGTCGAGTTGAAATGGGTCGAGAAATTTTAAATTAAGAAATAGCGAGTTTTTCCCGGGTTCTGCTCCAGATTTATGCTGTGCATACGGATAGCTTTTTATGTGTGTATGCACAATGAAACCAAATTACTTTTAGTCGATGGCTTTTGCAGGTGTGCGTATGCACAGGCAAATTCTGGGCTGTCTTTATTTTTTTCTGGTTTTTCACTCGACTTCAATCCGCAATCCATATTTCTTCATATGAACACTCCTGGTTTTGCTCGTCGAACTTAGGCATTCTTGCATCACAATTGTTTTGTCTCTTTTCTCACTCAAATGCTTCACATTAATACTTGATTCGGGCTTTCGCCCAAAAAATTAAAATTAACCAAATTAAGCGACGAAATAAACTTGGAAACCAAACAAATATTGAAAGTTAAAAGATAAAATAGGTGCGAAACCCGCACTTATCAGGTGTAACGCGCTATGCGGCCGCATAGTGTAATACCTATACGACCGCATAGGTATAGGCGGGGAATTCTGGCCCCCAATCCTTATAACTATGCGACCGCATAGATTAGTACTATGCGGTCGCATAGTAGAAAGTTGGGCGTGATTTTCTGCTTTTCTTATTTGAATCAACTACCTATGGAAACATATCTTGGACTCCTTTAGAACCCTATTTTCGACAGAAGCAAAGGGCTATGCATTCTTGGACGTATCCTAACATATTGGAGAGCAAAATAACAAGCAAACAAGGGGATTACTTCAAGATTCATTCAAGATTCAAGTTTTAATCCAAGACCTTAATAGGATGATGTCTCCTTCAACATATTTACTTTGTTTTCTTAGTTCTTCCATGCTAGGCTAGATTTTTATGTACTAGGTGAATGATTAACCTTGTGATGTGATATTTCAATTTCTAGTTTTATATTTTTGATGTTAAAACGCGTTTTGGATTGATGAATGATTTATATACATTAATTTGAATCTAAAATTATTATGCATGTGATTGTATGATTTGTGGTGGTTTATTTCATCTATTCAAAAGAGGAAAAATAGATTAGACAGGGTATAAATTATTGTAGGGTCCGATAGGGGATATAGATATACCGTTATGTCTTACGTGAATCTCTAAGTGCTCATAAACATTCATGCATTTTTGTATATTTGCTCCCGTCATAGAGATATAGTCGGGTCGTATATGAAAATAGGTTCAAGCTTAATCGAGAGAGAGTTTTGAATAAAATAGGAACATTGATTCGTCACAATTCAAACGTGTTGTCAACTTGTAGAACTAGGGTTGAAATAGATTGTTGCAAGGGAATTCGCGAACCTAGTACGTCTTTTATTTGATTGATTATCTCAATTTACATTTAGTTATATCATTGCACGTAGTGAAATTTGCATCCAATTAGTTAATTCATTCACTTTTTCATTGTTAGATTACTTAGTTTTTTAGCAATCTAGTTACAAAAACTCAAATCACGTACTTTGTTTCGGTTAAGGTCAAATTAAGTATAGTCAAACTATTAAATCTCTTTGGAAACGATATTCGGATATTAAAAATCCACTTTATTACTTGAAAACGAACCGTGCACTTGCAGTGATTTAAATCGAAGCATATTTTCGCGATCAAGTTTTTTACGCCGTTACCGGGGATTTAACTTAGTTTGATTTTAGTTACTTCGACACTAATTCGAACTTTTTAGTTTATTTTCTTTTTCTTTAGGTAGTTTTTAGTTTATTTTCTTATTTATCTGAGTGCTACTATTATTTTTCTCCCAGGTCTTATATGCAAAGGTCAATTTATGGTGAATTGATTCCAACTGATCCAGAAATCGAAAGAACATTTCATCGTAGGCAAAGGGAGGCAGTAGTAGCACAACAAAAAGACCAAAAAGAGCAAGTATCAATGATGAACCAACAACTCAACCCTATAATCAATCCAACACCTCAAGCAAATGTAGAGGCAGAAGATGAAGAAAGTATACTACTGGGAGATTTCATGGCACCGTTTGCAGTCCAAAGTCAATATAGTATTGTCTATCTACCATTTGGGCAGCCAAACTTCCAGTTGAAAACAAATGTCATCCAACTCTTCCAGAATGGGCATCAGTTTCACGGGATGGCTACTAAAAATCCACATACACACATATCAAGATTCTTGAATATGTGTCAACACTTCAGGTATCTAGGAATTTCAAACGACACTATCAAACTGAGGCTGTTTCCACATACCTTGTGGGACAAAGCTCTAGAATGGCTGGATTCTTTACTTGTCGTGAGCATAACTACTTGGGATGAGCTAGCTCACCGATTTTGCACAAAATTCTTCTCGCCAGCCAAGATAGCACAGTTGAGACACGTTATATCAACATTTGCGCAGAATGACTTCGAATCTTTCGATGAGGTATGGAACAGATTTAAAAACATGCTACGGAAGTGTCGTCAGCACAATTTTGACTAGAAGACCCAGATCAGATTCTTCTATACATGGCTGCTTCCATATTTCAGAAGTATGGTAGATTGCTCATCCAATGGCTTACTAACCACTAAAACTGTAGATGGAGCATGGGAGTTGTTTGAAAGGATGGCAGACACTTCAGCAATGTGGTCGTCCAAGCGGGTAGTTCAGAAGAAATCAGCAGGTGTCTATGAAGTAGATACCTACTCAGCTCTATCTACCAAGATAGATTCATTATTTCACAAAGTAGAGAGTATAACTCATTCAGCAAATGCAGCACAAGCAAGAAAATTGAACTGTGAAGAATGTGGAGCAGAGCACAGTACAACACAGTACCCAATCCTTTCACAAGGGGTGGAATGGGTAGATTTTGCAAAGTAAGGCCAATGCCAACAAAATAACCCCTACCCTAAGACTTACAATCCTGTGTGGAGAAATCATCCAAATTTCTCTTGGGAAGGAAATCAAAACAAGTTTCAAACCCAAAATAAACCTCAGGGGCAGTTTCAACACGAGAAGAAGATCCACTTGGATGAGATGTTTGCCAAGTTTATGGAGAAGACTAATAAGTACATGGAAAAGACTGAAGTGACTCTCCAAAATTAGGGTGCAGCAATCAAGAACCTGGAGACTCAGGTAGGGAAGATAGCACTTGCTGTGAATGGAAGGGCACTAGGTATCTTGCCAAGCAACACTGAAGTGAATCCTAGGGAGCATGTTCAGGCTATTACTACAAGAAGTGGGGTTCAACTGCCAGAGATCCATGTAAAGAAACTGGGTGTAGACGAAGTAACAGTAACTCCTGCAAATGGGAAAAATGCCGCAAGGAAGGTGTTGATACTTCACTGGTTAAAACAACGCCTACTGTCCATCCATATGAGCCTCCAATCCCATTTCCTCAGAGGCTAAGGAGGCACAAGCTGGATCAACAGTACATGAAATTTTCGGATGTTTTCAAGAAACTTCACATCAACATCTCGTTGGCTGAAGCCCTCACGTAGATTCGCAGCTATGCCAAATTTCTCAAGGACATCCTATCCAATAAACGTAAGCTAAAAGAACAAAAAATGGTGATGCTAACTGAGGAATGCAGCGCCCAGATTCAGAAATAGCTACCTCCAAAGCTAAAAGATCCAAGGATTTTACTGTACCCTGCACTACAGGACATTGTTATTTTGATAAAGCTTTATGTGACTTGGGTGCCAGTATTAACTTAATGCCACTTTCTTTTTTCAGAAAACTAGGATTGGGGGAAGCTATGGAAACTACAGTGACTCTACAGCTAGCTGATTGATCTATTACTCACCCACGAGGGATCATCGAGGATGTCTTAGTCAAAGTGGAGAAACTTATATTTTCGGCAGACTTTCTTATTCTCGACATGGAGGAAGATAATGATGTACCACTCATTTTGGGTCGACTGTTTTTGGCCACTGGAAGGGCTCTTATAGATGTACAGCAAGGGCAGTTGATTCTGAAATTGAGAGAAGAACATATTTCATTCAACATCTTCAAGGCTATGAGATTTCCTGCAGAGTCTGACAGCTGTTTTCAAATTGATGTGGTTGATAGAGCAATTCAAGAAACCTTTCAGTTGCAGCATCCAATGGACACTTATGAAGCTTGCATCATGCATTCTCAGTCTATTCACACTGACTCTAGTGAGTTAGAGGTTTGTGCAAGGTTTATGGAGACAAATCCACTATATGCAAGAAAATGGAATTTTGAAGAATTGGGAATCGATCGTACGAAACTACTGCCATCAGTTCAACAGCCGCCTAAGCTGGAGCTCAAGCAATTACCATCTCATTTGCGATATGCCTACTTGGGGAGTCATGTACACTCCCAGTAATAATTTCAAATTCAGTCAATGAAATGGAAGAGGAAAGATTACTGTAGGTGCTTAGGGAGAATCAAACAACTATTGTATGGTTTATTGCAGTTATCACAGGGATCACCCTTCACTTTGCATGCACAAAATTCTCATGGAGGAGAATTTCAAGCCAAATATAGATGGTCAGAGGCGACTCAACCCAAGCATGAAGGAGGTAGTCAGGGCAGAAGTGATCAAACTTTTAGATGTAGGCATCATCTATCCTATTTCAGACAGTGCATGGATTAGTCCAGTTCAGGTTGTGCCGAAAAAGGAAGGTATTACAGTGGTAAATAATGAAAAGAATGGATTGATACTTACCAGGATGGTCACGGGATGGAGAGTTTGCATTAACTACCGCAAACTCAATAATGCCACTCGCAAGGATCATTTTCCTCTGCCATTTATTGATAAGATGTTGGAACGGTTAGCAGGTCATTCTCATTACTGTTTTCTAGATGGGTATTATAATTACAATCAGATTCATATAGCGTCGGACAATCAGGAGGAGACAACTTTCACTTGTCCCTATGGTACATTTGCCTACCATAGAATGCCATTCGGTTTATGCAACGCTCCAGTAACTTTTCAGCGTTGCATGATGGCCATCTTGTTCGACATGGTGGAAAAATTTATAGAAGTATTCATGGATGACTTCTCGGTGTTCGATTCGTCCTTTGATGAATGTTTGGAACACCTTAGCTTGGTTTTACAGCGGTGTAAGGAGACAAATCTTGTATTGAACTCGAAAAAGTCTCATTTTATGGTGCAAGAGGGCATCGTGTTGGGACATCGTATTTTAGCTATGGGATTGAGGTAGACAAGGCCAAAATTCAGGTTATTGAGAAACTACCGCCACCTGCATCAGTTAAGGGTGTTCACAGTTTTCTTGGGCATGCTAGGTTCTACCACTGCTTTATTAAAGATTTCTCATAGATTACAAAGCCTCTCTGCAACTTGTTGCTTAAAGATACAAATTTTGAATTTTCTGAGGAATGTCTATAGGCTTTCAACACTTTGAAGGAAAAGCTCATTTCAACACCAGTCATCATAGCACCAGATTGAGATTTACCGTTTAAACTAATGTGTGATGCTAGTGACTACGCAGTGGGGGCAGTGAAAAGCTAAAGGATTCTATGTGATATCCTAAGCTAGCAAGATATTGAATGATGCACAGCTCAACTATGCTACAACCGAGAAGGAGCTTCTAGCTGTAGTCTATACCTTTGACAAATTTCGATCCTATCTTGTGGGGTCAAAGGTCATAGTTTACACCAATCATGTCGCGTTAAAATACTTAATGACAAAGAAAGATGCCAAGCCAAGATTGATCCGATGGGTTTTACTTCTATAAGAGTTTGACTTGGAGATTCAGGATAAAAAAGGAAGTGAAAACTAGTAGCCGACCACCTATCACACCTTGAAAAGAGTGAATAGACAGAAACTGTGGAGATAAACAAGGTCTTTCCAAATGAGCAGATATTTTATGCAAAGACTGTACCGTGGTATGTAGATATTGAGAATTATTTGGTAAAGTCCATCACTCCACCAGACTATTCGAGCCATCAGAGGAAGAAGTTCTTTTCCGAGCTGAAATACTATTTCTAGGAGGATCCCATACTCTTTAGGGGAGAGGTGGATCAGATCATTTGAATGTGTGTGCCTGAAGGAGAAGTGCCTCAGATACTTGAGCATTGCCATCCATCTGCTTATGTAGGGCATTTCGGGGCTTCTAAGACAACAGCTAAAATCCTACAGTCAGGTTTTTACTGGCCTACCATGTTTAGAGATGCCTTTGAGCTTGTGAAGAGATGTGACAGGTGTCAACGTATGGGAAACATATTAAGACGAAATGAGATGCCTCAGAACAGTATTTTAGAGGTGGAGCTTTTTGATGTATGGGGGATTGACTTCATGGGTCCATTTCCTCCTTCATTCTCTAATCAGTACATCTTAGTGGCAGTTGACAGTCTCCAAATGGGTGGAAGCAAAAGCATTACCAACAAACGATGCAAAAGGATACTTGAAGTCACAGTGAGTTGGGTGGTGATTAGGTTTTTAAAGAAACATATTTTCACCCGATATGGCACACCTAGGGCTATTATAAGTGATGGGAGAAAACATTTCTGCAATCGCCAATTTGAACAGTTGTTGAGTAAATATGGAGTTAGACACCGTGTAGCTACCCCTTATCATCCTCAAACCAGTGGTCAAGTTGATGTTTCAAATTGGCAATTGAAAAGGATACTTGAAGTCACAGTGAGTTCTTCGAGAAAAGACTGGTCCAAAAAGCTAGATGATGTATTATGTGCTTACAGAACAGCTTTCAAGACACCTCTAGGAATGTCAACTTACCACCTTGTTTTTGGGAAAGCATGCCACCTGCCAGTGGAGTTGGAGCATCGGGCATATTGGGCTCTCAAACAGTTAAATCTGAATTTGCAAGCAGCGGGTGAGCAACCTTTACTTCAACTAAACGAAATGGATGAATTTCGAATGTAGGCCTATGAGAATGCCAAACTCTATAAAGAGCGCACAAACAAGTTTCATGACATGAATATTCAGATGAGGAAGTTTGAAGTAGGGTGGGCAGAAAGTATTACTCTTTAACTCCAGACTCAAACTATTTCCAGGAAAGTTGAGGTCTAGATGGTCGGGTCCCTACACAATCACAAAGGTGCTTCTATATGGGATAGTTGAGATTTCTCATGAACGTAAGGGTACCTTCACTGTCAATGGACAGCGGTTGAAGCACTATTGGAGTGGTGAATTCTCCAAAGAAAAGTCCGCCGATGACCTTGCACCACCAGAACAGAACTAATACGGTATATTCGAACTATAGACTATACACTAGCGCTGGATGGGAGGCAACCTATCATCTCTACTGTATCGCCCAACCCCTAGTGGAGCGCTACTTACTTTACTTCATTAACCGGTGGTTCAGTAACAAGTGTATACTTTTCTTAGCAGAATCTTAAATCTTACAATAATAATTTTAATAACAATACTTCAAATGCTTTAAACAAAACACTGAATATTTTCTAAAACTTCAAAAATGTAATTTATTTGAAGAAGATATAACGTGTCCTCGCATTCAGCGTTATTGAAATAGTTTAAAGACATAACATTGGAAACGTTTCATAAAATAAACCTAAATAACTTGTTCACCGATTTTCATGGGCTCGTTGCATCACTCTTCATCTTCTCCTTCATCCATGCCCAAGGTAGCAACCTTTCAATCTGTAGAGAAGGGGTTAAACCCGTAAGTTGAATACTCAATAGATGTCATTGGTGCATTCATGATTAAGCTATACATTTCAAAACTTGTAACTTTAAAACCTTTTCATATTAGGATTTCCGGTAGAATCCCAATTACGTAGAGTCGTGACTTAACACAACGCCTCGATTGGACATTCATGCCGTACCCGAAGGCACCATTTGGCATGGAAGGGTATGCCATACCAAAGGTACCATTTGACATACGGACATCAACATAGATCATGCCGTACCCGAATGCACCATTTGACATTGAAACATCATTTGCAGGAAATTTACAACCTAACACGAATTAACAACTTTGCACCTCTACCTACCTTGATTGATGTTTTGAAACTTGTTGAAAAATGCACTCCTTTGATGTTTGAAAATCGTTGAGAATTTAAGTTTGGAAAATACTTCATGATAGCACTAAAACTTCTAGGAAAGACTAGTTTTTCTCCCTCTCTTTTCTCTTTTTTTTCTAGACTTGAAAACTCTCCCTCTTGTATGCTTAGAAAGCTTTTGTTTTGGGTGTGAGAAAAAATGAGTATGCATTGGGGCTATATATAGGTGAAAATCTTATAAATTAAGGGCAAATGAAAGGCCTGATACTCATTAATCACGGGTACCATTTATGTGGGAGTTATAGGTTTAAGAAGGTACTAAAAAAATCGTGTAGGAATTTGACTTTTCATATTCTGCGTACTTCGGTTGATGCAGCACAGCCTGCAGTATTACTATCATTACTCTTTCTCCCAATATCCGATTGAGGTAATTCTAAGTGTGTTGGAATGATAACTCAAAGAGATACAACCTTTCTTTAGATATCCTTTTCCAATTCGAATGTTTTCTATGAAAACAATGGGTCTCAAATGAGACAAAAAAATTTGAAGTATCCTTTAGCCATCCAATATTCATGTTCTAGTGCCACTAAGGTGTCTAAAATTAATCGGGGTTCTACATCCTCCACACTTTAAATAAAATTTTGTCCTTGAAATTTACCTTGTGATTGGGCAAAAAGTGTTGGATACTTGACTTTAGCTTCTTCTTCTCTTTCCGTGACTATTCCACTGTATCTTGACCAGTTGAATCTCTTTATTCCTTAGTTTATGCACCTTTCGATCCAATATCTTAATCGGTGGTTCCTCGTACGACAAATCCTTTTGTACTTCCAAGGTCTGATAACCTACCACATGATTAGGATCATGTACATACTTCATCATCGATATATGGATCACATTGTGCACTGCCGATAATTTAGGTGGCAAAGCTAGTTGGTAAGCCACATTTCTGACCCTATCAAGTATCTCGAAAGGTCTGATATACCGGTGGCGTAGCTTGCCTTTCTTTCCAAATCTAAGTACATCTTTCATCGGTGCTACCTTTAGAAAGATTTTATCTCCAACTTGAAATTCTAAAACATTCCTCCTTGTATTCGCATAGCTCTTTTGTCGATCCTGTACTGTCTTTATCCTTGCACAGATCTTATCGATTGCCTCGACTGTCATTTCAATTATTTCTGGTCCTAAAACTCTATTCTCCCCGACTTCATCCCAAAGAACAGGGGATCTACATCTTCTACCATAGAGAGCTTCGTACGGTGTCATCCCGATAGTTGCTTGGAAACTGTTATTATATGTGAATTCTACTAGGGGTATGTATGATTCCCAACTACCTCCTAGATCCAAAAACACATGCTCTCAACATATCTTCCAAAATTTGGATGGTCCTTTCAGACTGACCATCGGACTGAGGGTGGTATGATGTACTAAAGTTCAGCTTCGTTCCCAAAGATCTTTGTAGACTTTTCCAAAATTTGGATGTGAACCTTAGGTCTCTATCAGACACAATGGACACTGGTACGCTATGTAATCGCACAACCTCCTTAATGTACAACTATGCCAATTGGTCTAGACTGAATGTCATTTTCACTGGCAGAAAATGAGCTGACTTCATTAATCGATCTACTATTACCCATACTGTATTGTTTCCTATTGCTGACTTCGGGAATCCAACCACAAAATCCATTGCGATATTTTCCCATTTCCTCTCGGGTATGTCTAGTAGATTTAATAATCCTGCCGGTCTTTGGTGTTTTGCCTTAACTTGTTGCATTTTTCTACATGCAGCCCTATATTTCTTTTTATATTCTTCCACCAAAATGTATCTCGGAGGTCTCGATATATTTTCATACCACTGGGATGTGCGATGTACGGGGGTGGCATGTGCTTCTCTCAAGGCTTCATCATTAAGCACGCAAATTTTTCCTCTAAACATCAGTGCCTGATCTGTAGCTATTTCGAAGTCCTTTCTTTTATTTGTACCAACTTCACTCTTGATCTTCAAGAAGAATAGGTCCTTATCCTGTGCTTCCACAATTCGATCTCTTAGAGTAGGTCGCATTATTAAAGCTGCAAACTGAGTAGTAGCTTGTTCTGGTATGGTAACTACCTCGATTTGCAAATTTTCCAAATCCTTAACTAACTCCATTTGAGAAGTGGACAGTGACGTCAATTGTCCCATTGATTTTCTACTTAGGGCGTCGGCCACAACATTTGCCTTACCCGGATGGTAGTGAATAGTGCAGTCGTAATCGTTCACCAATTCCAACCATTGTCTTTGTCGCATATCCAATTCCTTCCATGTGAAGAAATATTTGAGACTCTTGTGATCGGTATGGATCTCGCACTTCCCTCCATACAAGTAGTGTCGCCATATCTTCAAAGCGTGTACTATCGCCGTAAGTTCCAAATCATGCGTCGGGTAGTTCTGCTCATCTTTCTTCAACTGTCTTGAAGCATAGGCTATCACTTTTCCATTCTACATCAGCACACATTCTTATCCTTGCTTGGACGCGTCACTGTATATAACAAACCCTTCCGTTCCTTCAGGTATTATTAACACAGGTGCTGATATCAACCTCTGTTTAAGTTCCTAGAAACTTTGTTCGCATTTATTTGTCCATTGAAATTTTACTCCCTTCCTGGTAAGCTGTGTCATCGGTCTAGCTATTTTGGAGAATCCTTCTATGAATCTCTGATAATATTCGGCCAATCCTAGGAAGCTCCGTACCCCGCCAGCATTAGTTGGTTCTTCCTAGTTGGTTACTGCTTCTACCTTCGCTGGATCTACCTCAATTCCTTAGGCAGTGACTACATGTCCAAGAAATCCAACTCGTTCAAGCCAAAACTCACACTTCTTGACTTTTTCCTATAGGTTCTCCTTACGTAATACCTCTAAGGCTATTCTTAGGTACTCTTCATGTTGCTCCTTACTCTTGGAATATATTAGAATGTCATCAATGAAGACTATGACAAGCTTATCCGAGTACTGATGAAATACACGATTCATCAGGTTTATGAACACTGCAGGTGCATTGGTTAGACCAAACGGCATCACTGTAAACTCGTAGTGTCCATAACGAGTTTTGAAAGATGTCTTGGGTATATCCTTTGACTCTACTTTCAATTGGTGGTATCCTGATTGTAAGTCGATCTTGAAAAACACCTTAGCTCCTTTTAACTGATCTAATAGATCCTCGATTCTCGGGAGTGGGTACTTATTCTTGATGGTTAATCGATTAACTCTCTATAATCGATGCACATCCTCATACTTCCCATCTTTTTTTTCTTCACAAACAACACCGGCGCACCCCATGAAGATAAGCTTGGCCGTATAAAGCCCATATCTAAGAGTTCTTGCAACTGTTTCTTTAACTCTTGTAGTTCTTTGGGGGCCATTCGGTATGGGGCTTTAGATACTGGTGCTGCTCCGAGAATTAGGTCTATGGTGAATTTCACTTGTCTATCTGGCGAAATACATGATAGATCTTCTGAAAACACATCTACAAACTCCCGTACTATTGGTACGTCTTCAACCTTCATTGTCTATTGTTTCCCTCCTGAGATATTTACTAGGTATCCTTGATATGTTCCTTTTCTCAATATTTTCTCAGCTTGTAAAGCCGATACTAGTCGAATAAGAGGTTTCATTGTCATTCCAAGGAAAGAAAATGGTTCCTCTCTTGGTGTAATAATACCGCTTTTGTCTTATATCGGATGGTGGCATAATTACAACCCAACCAATCCATGCCTAGTATTACATCAAAATCATTCATCTCTATCATGAATAGGTTAGCTTCCAATAGTTTTCCCTCAACTTCGATATTTACTAATTTGGCTATTCTATCAGTACTCAAAGGGTTGCCTGTAGGAATGCTAACTTCTAATGTTCCTTCTGACTTATCACGGGTAATACTAGATTTAGCCATAAAAGTTGTTGATACAAAGGAGTGTGTAGCTCCTTAATCAAATAATACATAAGTAGGTGTATTGGCTATCAATAGTATACCTGCTATGACGTTCGAGTTTTCTTCTGCATCTTTCTGAGTCAATACAAAAACTCGTGCTTTCCCCTTCTGGTTCATGAAATTGTTATCATCCTTCTTCGGGATAAATGTGGTACAATCCCTCGAAATATGCCATGGCTTACCACATTGAAAACAGACATTCTTCATTTGCAAACACACGCCACGATGTATCTTTCCACATGCAGGACATGGCTCTATAACCGGCATAATGCTATTGATGGCATTGGCACCGCCATTAGCTTTCTTGTTCTGCCACTTGCCCTTTCCCTTGTCTTGGCCATTCCACTTCCTTTTACCCATATTACTACTGTCCGGTTGTTTGACCAGTTGACTATGTTGCTCGGTGTTAGTCTTTCTATACCAGATGGCATGAGCTCTTTCCAGCATTTCATGGTAGGAGACAAAATGATGGGACATAAGTATCATGCTTATATCTGGGTTCAACCCTTGTTCAAACCTCTTGACTTTCTTGTCCTCCGTATCCACCAGATGTGGAGCATACCTTGAAAATTGGTCGAACTTCCTTTCATACTCAGTTAGGGACATAGTCCTTTGCTTGAGCTGGAGGAATTCACTTTCTTTGTGATCCCTCAAAGACTGTAGGAAGTAATTATCCATTACTTCCTCTTTAAATTGCTCCCAAGTCAATGCCGTTTGTTGTTCTGGGTCCTCGTCGTTGACATCGAGTCCCACCAGTAACTTGCATCACCGGAGAACATGAAATCAGCGCACTGGACCTTCTGGGAGTCCGTGCACCCTATTAATCGGAATATTCTCTCCAACTTGCGATGCCATTCTTCTGTTGCAAAGTGGATCAGCTGCTCTATTGAAAGTAGAGGGCTTGTGCCTTCAAAATTACTCGACCACTGAAGCATAAGTTGGAGGAGCATTAGGAGCTAATGGTAGGGGTTGAGCTTGGTTCGGGTTCTGCCTGCCAAGGTCTTAAACTGCTCGGAGGAGATCTCTTATCAAGTTGGTTTTGTTTGTACGGGCCATTTTCCTTTAGACAAAACATATGATTCTTTTATTAGTTTCACATTTCGAATACCAACAAAGAAGATAAATTTTTATTTATTGACATAAGGAAACTATTACAAGGATTTAAATCTAATCCCTATATGCTCTACGGATCTTATTTGGTGGAGCCTCATCTCCAGAGGAGTCTTCTGCCTCAGGTCTGGACTCTATGTCCATCTCAACCTGTGGCTCGGGCTTAGAATCATTCTCTTCTTCAGGCTCTTCCTCTTCATCGAGTTCAATTACTACCTCTGGTTGAGGTTCTAAGTTTTCCCTCCATA
Organism: Osmanthus fragrans; assembly: GCA_019395295.1. NCBI lineage: Eukaryota > Viridiplantae > Streptophyta > Magnoliopsida > Lamiales > Oleaceae > Osmanthus > Osmanthus fragrans. The sequence goes on along the minus strand of CM033359.1, from coordinate 20,013,932 downwards.
GGTCTAGGAGTAAATGGCAATATACTTCAAACTCGAATAAATTTGGGTACTCCTCTAGCATTGTATCCCTAACCATGACTCCCATATCTCCCCATTGAGGTGGCAGGGAGTGTATGAGGTTATCTATAGCCTCCGCATGCGTGATCTCCATTCCAGCGTTCACCGCTACCATGTATCTCTCATAGATGTCATGTACGTGTTCGTCAAGTGGATGGAGTGGGTCAGTCACATAGTTTTGGTAAGATTGAATAGCAATTCTTAGTTTCAATGCTGCTTTATAAGCCCTAGCAGTTCCACAAGCCGTGGTCTTTCTAGCAGTTTGATAAGTCCTAACCATATCTGCTACATAAAGCCCAATTATATATTTTCACATCATATCGTATAATTCTTTTGCCCTTAATTACTAGCCCAAGTCCATAACATGCTTTTTATATAGTACATCCTTGATTTAACACATACTTGAAAAATAATTTCAAAATATGCTATAACACAACAAAGCATCACAAAAGCATAAAATTTTCATAAACATAAACTTTTAAACATACCTGGGCCGTAGGATGAGATTGATAGATGGATGCACGATGCCATGGAGTACCTTAGACTTTTCATTTTCGTTTTTAAAAAAAAAAAAACATACTTGGTCTACATAACCGGCTGAATCTTTGCTCTGATATCACACTGTAACGCCCCGACCCCTAGTGGAACGCTACTTACTTTACTTTGTTAACCGGTGGTTCAGTAACAAGTGTATACGTTTTCTTAGCGGAAGCTTAAATCTTACAATAATAATTTTAATAACAATATTTCAAATGCTTTCAACAAAACACTGAATATTTTCTAAAACTTCGAAAATGTAATTTATTTGAAGAAGATATAACATGTCCTCGCATTTAGCGTTATTCAAATAGTTTAAAGACATAACATTGGAAACGTTTCATAAAATAAACCTAAATAACTTGTTCACCGGTTTCCATGGGCTCGTTGCATTACTCTCCATCTTCTCCTTCATCCATGTCCCAAGATAACAACCTTTCAATCTATAGAGAAGGGGTTAAACCCGTAAGTTGAATACTCAATAGATGTCATTGATGCGTTCGTGATTAAGCTATACATTTCAAAACTTGTAACTTTAAAACCTTTTCATAGTAGGATTTTCGGTAGAATCCCAATTACGTAGAGTCATGACTTAACACAATGCCTCGACCGGACATTCATGCCGTACCCGAAGGCATCATTTGACATGGAAGGGTATGTCGTACCGAAGGTACCATTTGACATACGAACATCAACATAGATCATGTCATACCCGAATGCACCATTTGACATGGAAACATCATTTGCAAGAAATTTACAACCTAACACGAATTAACAACTTTGCATCTCTACCTACCTTGAGATATATTTTGAAACTTGTTGAAAAATGCACTCATTTGATGTTTGAAAACCGTTGAGAATTTAAGCTTGGAAAACACTTCTCGATAGCACCAAAACTTCTGTTTAAGACTAGTTTTTCTCCTTTATCCTTTTTTTTTTCTAGACTTGAAACTCTCTCTCTTTTATGCTTAGAAAGCTTTTATTTTGGGTGTGAGAAAAAATGAGTATGCATTGAGACTATATATAGGTGTAAATCTCATAACTTAAGGGCAAATGAAAGGCCTAATACTCATTAATCACGGGTACCATTTATGTGGGAGTTATAGGTTTAAGAAGGTGTGCTAGAAAAATCGTGTAGGAATTTGACATTTCATATTCTACGTACTTCGATTGATACAACATTGCCTGCAGTATTACTATGATAACTCGTTCTCTCAATATCCGATTGAGGTAATTCTAAGTGCGTTGGAAAGCTAACTCAAAGAGCTACAACTTTTCTTTAGATATCATTTCCCAATTCGAATGTTTTCTATTAAAACAATGGGTCTCAAATGAGACAAAAAAATCTGAAGTATCGTTTAGCCATCCAATATTCATGTCCTAGTGCCACTAAGGTGTCTAAAATTAATCGGGGTTCTACATCTACCCTTTTATTTACTCTGCTTTATGCATTAGATTATGAATTTTTCATGTTTTGATACAATTTTAGTAGTTTTAGATCATTATTCACCTAGATAGTACCCAAAGTGTCTATACATGGTTCACATAAGTTCTCAATGTATTTTTCATGCTTCATGTGGTGTTGAAATCATGTTTGGGAGATTTGGAATCAAAATCACCCATTTCGAGGCAAAACGAGTGCTTTTCTAAAAATTTGGGCCCATAAATGATTTCGCATCTAAAAGTAGCATTGAAAAGGATTTTATGGTTAACACGCACCTCACGTCATTTAACATGTGTTTTGATAAATTTTGGGGGCATCGAGTAGTCGAGTGAACTTATAGATAAAAAGTTAGAATTTTGGGGTAAAATGTCCAAAAATGGGTTTTTAAGGCGTCAACTACATTTTGTAAGCTTTTCCGTATGTGTACACCCACTATACGTACTTTGACGAGTTCAGCATGAAAATCGAGGCTTCGGGCTTTGACAGGGGCAAAAGAGTCAAATACTTGAGAAAAGGATGGAATTCTAGGAAAATTTGACCAAAGCTGTGTTTTCAAGGAATTAAGTGACTTTTAAAATTTTTATATGTTGCATACACTCCATGCACTCACTTTGACTTGCTCGGTACGAGAAACTAGGTATCGGGGGTCAGGATGGTCAATCGAGTCGAAATATTGAAAAAACCACACACAATCCCCCAGCTAGTAGTCTATGCGGCCGCATAGAACTACCAAAGATGCCGCCGCATCTTAGACAACCGAGCCCAACACCCCATAAATTTTAACTCTATACGGCCGCATAAAGTGTTTTTTCAGCCATAAGGGTCAATTTTATATCACACCCGGGACACAACCACACAACCATTTTCGCACGTCCCAGCACTCCTCTCACGGTCATCTTCTCACCTCCAAGTTTTCTCATCTCTCACACGTCCAACCGGTCGAGCAACACATGCTTTCTCTCACACACGATCGGTTAACACACAATCCCATCTTCCTCACGGTGAAATAAGGTAATTTTTCCACTTTTCCTCTTATTTTTTTTTTGTGAAATGTTCATTCGAAGACAATTGAAGGAGTTTGGGGAGTACGTACTGTGGTATATTGGATTTGTGTGATGGGTGTTTATTTTGGCTAGATTCAATCTTAGTTATACCCTCCAATTACATGAATTTTGCATTGCATATAAGGTGTTTGTTGAATCGACTAAGGGACAACTTCTATGTTTTCTTGTGAATTTCGAATTTCCATTAGTTCATATGGGCTTTGTGTTGTCTAATGTGATCAAATTCTATGTCAAACCATGAAAGAACACCACATCCCACATGACACATGAAGGCACATCATGTCTAGGCACCGCGTCACTTACGTCCCCTACTTGGGTCCTCAGTTTGGCCACTCATATGAACTCTGTTTTGCATGAAATTTAGATATGTGCTACACCATTATGCATGCTTTCATATGCTAGGAAGATGCTCGAAAAAATTTCAAATTTTCTCATCGGTGTCCAAGGCACAAAACACATATGCACCCCATGCTTAGGTCACATCTTTCACGTCACCTAATTTTCTCCTCTGTTTCACCGACCATATGAAGTCCAAAAGACCTGAATTTTGGATATGTGGTAGTTCAGTATGCCTACTTTCTTATGCCCCAATGATGCTAAAGAAAATTTCAAATTTTCTCGACAGTGTCTGAGGTTGAAAAACTTGGACCGCACATGATGTATTGTGACCAATTTGCGTGCATTGAGCTAAATTTTGGGTTTGTACATTCTATATTCATCTTATTACATTTCAAACCCTCTTGTGTGACACATTTCATCGATCTTGACTTTTTCACATCGATTTACACATCTTGTGGCTTCATTGTTTGTTTTCCTTGACTGTGACAATGGTGTATAGGCACTTTAAAGTAGGTTTGGGGGTTTGTGCTTTGCATAGTCTAATTCATACCTTCTACCCTTTTTCCACTTCCATTTTCACGAGCCGATTCTCTTCTTTTGTGTTTTTGCAAGGTGCCGCCAAAAAGAACATCAAAGGGCAAGGAAAATGTTGGCTCCACTTCAAGTACTGCCCGCACTCGAGAAATTGAGGGAAGCTTTAGGAGGTTCTACACTACAGCAGCTTTATCCCCGGCACTCGGATGTTATTAGCAGATGGGCTTTACACAACGAAAGGCAGGTACAACTTGATGATTTTCCAGGGTTTGAGATAGTCACTCTGGTTCAGAATTGTGGTTAGCACAAGGTCATTGTACGGCCACACTCGGTTTACGAGGGATTGGTTCGGGAATTCTATGCTAATTTCAATCCCGAGATCGACACACCAGGTTCTGATCATTTGCATCAAACATGGATGAGAGTCAGTGGATCATGTTCACCTCGGAGACTATACACGAGTATTATCAATTGAATTGGGATAGTATCACCCCAATCCATAGGGTTTTTCCATGGAATGAGGTAGTTGTGATACTGCTCGGGCGAGGCAATGCTTGGCCTCTACAGACAGTCGAGTGGCATCAGATTGAGCTCACGTCCTCCATTGGTATTTTATGGCTATTTATATTGAATAATTTTTAATATTATTTAATCAAATTTAAATAAACGACCGGTCGGACTGGGCTATTACGATCATTGATTGTCGACAGTCAACGGTCAAAGTCAACCTTCATCATAGCTGAACTTTCTTGCTAGATTCACCCCTGCTGTGAGCTTTGTTATAAAATCATTCAAGCTTGTGGATCACAATATGCAATGTCGTGTAGTGCTACAAAACTATTGTTATTGTTGTTGTTATTGCTCCGAAGAAAAAATGCCAACGTATGACACACTTCTCGTATAATTTTAAAAAAAAAATACATTTCATAAATAAGAATATAAGAATATATCAGCATTTTAAAAAAAAAAATTACAAACCAGGCAAATAACTCTGAAACTAGACCAAATGAAAATAATTAAACCTTGTAGAGAATCTAAAACTTAAGTACTGGTGAGATTCTCCAAAACATTGAGAACACAAAGGGGGAGATTGGATATGGAGGGAAGGAAGTTTAATCATTCTTTGTGGAATGGAATAATGTTTTCATTTTTTTTAATCATTTTGTATTGATCCTTCATCACCTATTTATAGGCCTCAGTCAATACCCATGAATTGATGTCAAAACATGATGAAGAGTTTCAAAAAACCTTTTAAAAACCCACCAAAAAATCGAACTGAAAAACTACCATAACGATTAGTTTTTTCTTCTATGCAATCGCATAGATCAGTTCCCGACAGGGCCTTTTAGGCCCTGCATTAGACCATGCGACCGCATGGCTGCTGGCCTATGTGACCACATAGGCCAACATCTTGGCTTCTAAATCCATTTTTATTCCACACGCGGTTTTATTGATTTTGAACAACATATTCAACAATCCTCCACTTGTTCAAAATTCAATAAAGTCTCATATTCAAAGTATACAATACTCATGCATAAGGATTAGATATATTTCGATTTGAATCTAACCATATTGTAATTCAAACAAAGTAAAGTCAGAATTAAAGGTAACATGAAGTTTTGAACCAGTTATTCCATGTGATAATATCGGTAAGAACACACACACAATTATCACACGTTCTCAAGTTCCCCAAACTCGCTTAGTGCTATTATGGCCTTGCACTTATCCTTTTCAACAAACTTTTAAGAGAGAAACTCTAACTCTCTATTGAGACGGCACTACCTTGAAGTTCATCTAGGTGAAGATCTTCAAGTATCTTTGTTATTTTTAGAGACACTTGTACTTGGTACTGATCTTTATTAAGAGCTTAAAGCTCAACCTTAATTTTCAGTAACAACCAGCATTATTCAATTATGATAGGGTTATTGCAGATTTTAATAATGCTGAAACCACCTACATAACAAATGACTTGTTGTTATCCTTTGAACCCGTGAATTACATTTTGAGTAATGACAGGTAGGGTAGCCATCATTGATGGACCTATTTGTTTAAGAGTTCAACCCCGTCCTACTCGAAATAGAATTAACCAAATCTCTAATAAGAGGTTTAGTTAAAGGATCAGCTAAGTTCTCTACATAATTTAGGAAAATTATTTCATCATTGATTAATTTCTTTATCTAGGTGTGTCTAAGACTCATATATCTAGACTTTCCATTTCATGTGACTTAGTATCTTATCAAATATAGCTAGGCAAAAATCGATTCATTTGATAGATACAACTTGTTACCACCAAGAAATCTTCTTGTGAAGCTGTATCTTCTCACTAGCTTTATCTAAAGTTTTATTTATTTTCAAACATGGTTGGAGGATTTTCATTAAATTATTACACTAGTAAATCCCTTTTACTAGTGGATTTCGTAAATGGGTATTCAGTTCTCATCATTGAACCATTTCAATGTTCTTCAATTTTATGAATATTCTTCAAATATTCCAATTGGTTTTGCAATCACCATAATCGGCTTTCATCCTTTTTCATCCATTTCAGACTTAGTGAATATCATCCTTATAATTGTATAAGGATTTTCTATCCTTTCTTCTTCATAGATATATTTCTATGATTAAAAGTACAAGAAACTGTAACTTTTAAACTAAGTTACCCCCACAATTCCTCAGCTAGGAATTTCATATGCAATTTAGTAATGTTGCATCCACAAACCTTGAACCTTTCATAAAATTTAACCCCCACATTTAGGGTTATACTTGAATTTAGAGTTCATCAACTCTTTCATAGTTCAATTCACTTATCACTTAGATAATATCCGTATGGAATGCTTCGCAAAAGTCAAGTACTTTCAATAACAATCGTTAAATCACAGTGTACTTCAATCCAACTTTCTTCAATGTTGAACATACAATTTGATTAAGGTCATCACATAGATCAACAATGCTTTTCAAGCATACACCAACTTAATTGGTTTCACGATTGAAGTCAAATTCAACAATGAAGAAGACTAAGCATCTTGATTCACAAGACTTGCAACTTCTTCAAACATATGCAACTTTATTGCATTGTGGCATTTCACAAGATAGCATCATATTACATCAAATAATAAGGTATATATTCACCGTATTCAAACTTGAATAAATGAAGCGACCATCGGTTGAAAAGTTGTGTTCTCAAAACTACAACTCATACTCATATGCAAATATAATTGTGCATAAATAATCTCACTTAATAACATCAAATTAATGGAGGCTATTATCATTAACCAAAGTTAATATGATTTCAACAAGACATGAAATTAACCAACTAATTTATCATGTCATTTTCATATTCCAATAAAAGAGATAGTCATGAAAGTGCATATACTTTCCACAAATGGTTAGCATTCTTCCAACATTATTACTCCATACATATGAACCATTTCCAATTTTCACGATAAAGTGAGAATAATTAATTTATTTCATTTTTCACATACAATGACATTCATCAAATTAATGAAATAAGCCATACTTTGGAAATCACATCTTTTCATCTTTCTCATTATGTCGACACTTCTTTAAAGTATTCTATTTATCACAATTTATAAGTGATCAATCATAAAGACCAAAAGATATGTTCTACCATTTTATCCTGGTTTTAATTAACCAATTTCCGGTTTCAACTTAAAACCACAAAGGAAATAACACATTGCTTCATAAATTTTGACATATAATCATGCACATATGTATTCTGACTTGATTAAATATAAACCAGAATATGCAAATTAGGACAAAAGATCATGCATCAGTTCACTTTTTCATATTAACAGCAATGCAGGCATTCATATATTCCTTTCCATCAACAGCCATCATTTGACCATTAAAATATAATGCACACCATTAATATCCAGTCTTTTTTCCATTAACACATGTAAAAACCAAATTTAAAAACATGATGTTCAATCCATTTTATGCATATAAGGTCAGATTACATATGCAGTCAAAATCCACGAAGATTGAACATAATTTTGACATACCAAATGGAATTTGAGAAGGTGAAATGATAATTACCGAAGTCGAATACTTGACAACGGATTCAGTCCTTCATTCTTTAAGATTTCTTTCCAAAGCGTTCCAGATTTCTTTAACGCCGTTAAAAGAAACTTTAACTTATCTTGCCATCAAAACGGTCCAAGCAAGATCTTGAACCATCAACTTCATCATCACCAAAGTGGTTTCGTTCTCCATCGCAGAAATATCATTTGAGATTGTTGGAAACATTTCACAACCAGGGGTTGGAGAAGAAACCAAAGAAATAGAATGTCAAGAAGATGAAAACGAATATGAAGGCTCAAACACGATATTGTTGTCCTCAAACAATATTTGTCCTTTTTCGGATGAATAATGGTGCTTAAAGGGTTGCTAAGCAAATGGTTTGAAGGATTAATCAAGCCTTGTAGATAATCTAAAACTTAAGAACTGTTGTGATTCTACAAAACATTGAGAACACAAAGGGGGACGATTGAATATGGAGGAAATGAAGCTTAATCCTTCTTTGTGGAATGGAATAATGTTTTTAATTTGTTTTTTTAATCATTTTGTATTGATCATTTATCACCTATTTATAGGTCTCAATCAATAACTACGAATTGGTGCCAAAATATGATGAAGAGTTGCAAAAAATCCGTCACAAACCACCAAAAAATCGAACTGAAAAACTGTCATAATGGTTAATTTTTTCTTCTATTCGGTCGCATAGAACAAATCTATTTGACCACATAGATCAGTTCCCAACAAGGCCTTTAAGCCTTGCATTAGACCATGCGACCGTATGATTGTTGGCCTATGCGACCGCATAGGCCAACATCTTGGCTTCCAAATCCATTTTTATTCCACATGCGGTTTTATTGATTTTGAACAACATATTCAACAAAAATTAAACATAAAAAATTCGGGTATAGAGAGGAGAAGGAAAACACATGAATAGAAATACTTGATTTTTGAAAATATAACATCTCAAATTGGGTTCTTGGATTGTGAACATCAAACTCCTTCCTTGATGATCGAGTTTTTTTACCAAGAAGTGGGTACAAGACGGTGTAGAAAGCAAGCAATCAAAATGCAGGTAATTCAACCTCATTTTGAGATTTTCAAGTAATTTTTACAATTTGAAATTCGGTTAAAAGCATGCAAGCGTGTTTTAACGAAAATATTTTTTCATAAGATTCTTAGTTTATAGCTGCAAAGAAAGTTTTAACGAAAATAATTCTTACGTGGTTAGGTAGTAGAATATTGAGATCTAGAATTGTCTAACTAGCATTTGTGGTATGTGCTAATCACGTTCATTTTTCTCTAGTTACAGTACTATATCCTTCCTCTTATTTGAAGAAAATTCTAACATATTATGAAAATTATAGGAACAATTACTTAAAACTATTATAACTGCGTACCCTTTTTTATTTTTAGTTTTTGATACACAACCACGTACTAAAAAGGGGATCCTTTTAAATTGTGTCTAAAAAAGCTTATTTAATTTATGTTGGTAGATATTTGTAGTGTTAAGTATATGAAAAAAATTGTGATGTCAATTTTCTATTTTACTTTTACAAAAATATGTGACCGTGTAAATAATATAAAAGATTTCTTTTACTACAATTTAAATTTAATCATATAAACAGAATCATCTAGTTCTACATTTCGGTTGCAATGGTTTTAGAGATGAAAATGAACAAAAATCTCTCTTTTTTTTTATCATGTTGTTATTTTAGATTAAGAAAAAGTCTTCTTCTTTAATTATTATTTTTTTTTAATTTTCTTCCATGTAATTAGAAGTGAATAATGCCTGAAAGAAATTGCTTTTAAGAAATAAGGCATGTGCAAGGCACGGACATAAGTGAAATTGGATGGTAAGTGACACAATGGTTCAATGTCCTGACATATTCTCAGTACATTTGGGACAATTTCTTCAACATGGTTGTCTTGTCTTCTTTCTGAAATTTCAATTGCCATAGAATAGTTTGATAATTGTCGCTCCTAATTTTTCTGGAAATTCCAATGGCCATTGAATAGTTTGACAATTGTCACTCTCATAAGTAGGACCGGCTATAACAAAGGCATCAATATGAAAAACGTGTTCTTAAAAATTATTTTATTTATTTTTTATGTCTTCATTGGTACAACAATTAAATTATGCCACTGTTTGGTGGAAATTAAAATCAAATTTTAATAAATTTTGATAAAAAATGATGAAATGTGTAGTTAAAAAGTTGGGGATTCTGTTAAAATTTATTGTTGTCATTGACTTATATTAAGCGAGCCTTGAAAGTAAGGGTGGATGGAGGAGGTTCAGCAAGTTTGGACATGGAGAAGGTGAAGAGTCTAGAAATGGACATGGTGGCCGGTAAGAAGTGGTGGTGGTGGTGGTGGAGGCACAGGGAGTGAGAGGAGAATAAGGAAAAAGAGAGTTTTTTTTTGTTTGGTTATTTTTTATATTTTAATAATTTATTTGGACTCATTTGCACTTTTTTAAAAAGTTGGGCCTATAGTTGCAATTTGTGCTTTATTTTTCTTTCCTTTTTGTTTTTATTTTATATTAAATAAAAGGGTATATATTCATCATTTTACGTTAAAAATTGGTGAAAATGACGTTCAGCGCAAGAAATGTGGAAGGTAGGGGCAAAAATGCCAAAAAAATGAAAGATAGCGACGTTTTCCACAATACACTTTAAATGTAGGGACATTTTGTGCCAATTACCCTTTAGATAATATAGAATACTCATTGAGATAATATAGAAAATTTTTACATTGTCTCAATTATGCAATGATATGAAAAAGACCTTTTAAACTATTGTATTGACTCGTCTTTAATTATGAAGGACCACAAAACTGAAACTTCACTTATTAAATTTTTTTCATTGGTGATTTTTGTGTTTAGATTTGGACGAAACACATGGGGACCATTTTTCAATATTAACATCTAATCTAAAATTTGTAAAACATGTGGTTGGAAAATTTTTACATTTGTCTCAATTATACAATGACATGAAAATACCTTCTATACAAGTAAACATTAACTCATCAATTAAAAAAATTATTCACTCACAAGTAAAAAATTAACCTTTTTGTAAAACATTCACTTCTATGTTAAATAATTTGTATTAAGTAAAATTTATGCATAATTACACTTACAAGTAAAATCTACGATGAGAAAACAATTCACTTACAGAAAAAGTCTTTGGCTAAAAGTAAAAAATTCACTTGTAAGTACAAAATACAAATTACTTATAAGAAAAAAATGAAATATAAGTCAAAAATTAATTATACATGAAAAAAAATTATTTTTTGATTAAAAAAGTATTTGTACATAAATATATTTTCAATAAAATTATGATTAAAAATTATTTATATATAAAAATATTTTCAATATTTCTTTCTTTTTTTTAGTTCTTAGTTTTCTGCCATCTCTATCGAATTACACATATCAATAGTTAAAAGTACAAAAAAGTAAAATGAACGCAAGGGACTTTTTCTAACCGGAGCCTCGGAAGTTCGAATTACAGCCAAAACCTAATCCATGTTAAACATCCCAAAAAAAAAAAAAAAAAAAAAAAAAAAAAGTGGATAATACTCTTCATTAGAATAGTCTCAAAACGGCAATCAAGATACAAAATGTTCAAATTACATAGATAAAGTAATAGAGACATATCTTTTTTGTGTCCAAACAGAACCAAACAGATCAAAGAACACTCAGTTCTTCATCATTTACACCTAGTAAGAAACTAAAAATCAGAAAGAAGAAAAAGAAGAATCTCAATGAGAACTGTTGCGGTTTCTCTCAAAAATCCCAACCCACAATTGACTCCAATAAAGCCATATGAAGTGTTTAATAACCCCATAAAAGAATCCAGAAGCATATCCAACCGTCTCAACAAGTCCACTTGTCAAAATCTCATGCAAACCCTCAACTTAAAGTAGTAGCAGCACACATATCACACGTGCACAGCACCAACATCTACACATTCTTAAACATTATATAAAGAGATACAAGCATGGAATCTTTCATTCACATTTCACTAAAGCTGCCTTTTATCTCTCTCTCAATTATGGAGTTCTCTGTGAAGTCATTTGCAGTAGTGTCCTTCCTGCTGTTGGTTTCCCTGTCCACTGGTTTGAAATTTATTCAACTCCAAAGCTTTTCAACTACCTTTAATTCGCCATGCATGAACCAAATAAGAAATAACCCTAAGAACTTTAATTTCATAGCAAAGCATTCGCATTTTTTACATTGGAGTGTATTATATATGTATATATTGAACTGTGCTTGTGTATTAAACTAGTGTAATTTAATTCATCTTTTACTCTTTTCTGGTACTAAGCAGATATGAGTGGTCCTCTTCTAGTGGATGCTCAAATATGTATCCCGGGTCTTTGTAAACTATACTGCTCTAGTCTGGGTTTGCCATGGTGCTGCCCAGGACTTGGCTGGAGTCCTTGTCGATGCACGTTCGCTTGCCCATGTATGTAAACATAAACTTAATGATATGTTGCCTTACAGATTGAATCTGGCAAGACAAAAAGCTTCCTTATGTTTGCACTAAAAAATTTCCCTCATTGATTGCAGTTGCGGATTCTGTTACAACAAAAATTACTGAGGAGGCGATGACTGGTGCAACAGACAAAGAACCTTTCATCAAGGAGATAATCGCTTGATGCTTTTGTGCAACGACAGAAGAATAAATTACTTATCTATGAAGCTGGTTGAGTCAATAAACTTGTAGATCTCTGTTTGGAGACTACATTAAACTGGCTTTAATTAAATAATCTGTAGTCTTTGTTTGGAGTGTACCCGTCTTTAATTACAAGTATTATGTTGTATATTTTAATAATTTTTGTTGTCTTCTTTTAGTTTTTATCAAATTGATATTTGCACTAACATCAACACTAAGTACCAAACTAATTCAGTCATTTTTCATCTTCCCACTAATTTAGTCATGTTTCATCCAACTTTAAAGTGATTTAAAATCTAAATCAAAGTCAATAATTAATTATAAGCATACGTTTCATTAGATCTATAACTTTTCAACCATACATTCTATCAACTGTGATAAAAAAACTACTAAAAATCTTATTTGCACTAACATCAATACTAAGTACCACATCTACCAACTAATTTAGTCATGTTTCATCCAACTTTAAAGTGATTTAAAATCTAAATCTAAGTCAATAATTAGTTATAAGCATACGTTTCATTAGATCTATAACTGTTCAACCACACATTCTATCAACTGTGAAAAAAAAAAAAGACTTGAGCTTAATGTGTTCCCCTATTGTAATATTTTGCTTTCGTTTTATAATATGTCACTGAATATGGTTGGTTTATCCCCCAAAAAATCATTCCATTACCTTATCTCAATCAAACATAATTAAGGAAACATCATTTGCAACCTAGAGGTTTGTTAAAATAACATTTGCTACCTACAATTAGACAAGTAGGTTTGGAAATAAACAATATCATTACTGATTAAAATTGACAATAAACAAGTTATTGTCAATTATATACTAATTACTGAATAATAATTTTATCCCTATAACCCTAGTTATATGATCATTGTATTTCTTACAATCCTAGTTCTTCCCTATACATAGGGCTTTGGTTTTCGATAAAATGCAAATATTTTTTTTTCTTCCAGTTTATAACATATTATAAGCATGAAGTTAAGTTCTGGTCAATTAGTTAGCAAAACTTATTCATCTTTCTGCTGACGAATCTCTGATCAAGTTGAAGTAGAAAAAAACAATTTCTTTTATGTTAAAACAAAGACAATAAATTTTAATAACTGAGTTCATAAAAAAACCCTTTTTTCCTTCAAAGAAAATATCAGTATTATCTTAACTTTGAATTGTATAACAAAGGGGTAAATATTATTTTGTCTATACTAATTGATAGACATATGCTTGCATGAATAAAATTTATTATTTTGTACAATATTATAGAAGAATAATTTCTTATAGAAGTAACACCACTCTTGAAGAGATGGTGGATTCGTGCCTTCACTTCATTTTAAGTTGATTGCCCTGTACTTGACTCTAAGCTGCAAGCTATTCTTGATCTGAACCCTTCTTGCATGCCGATTTGGATTTTCGGACTTGTGGATAGAAATAGACTCCTTATTAGCTATTCACTACATCACTTGTGGTAGAGGATCGTGGTCTATCCACACTACTCACAAAGATACGAGACATATGTTACGTTCGGTCATGACCCTTGTTTACACATATATTGGGAAGCAAACCAAATTGCTAATTCACTTGCTACGAATGGACACAATCGATGCTGGACCAGGAATATAGCCCTCTCGACTTACCACGGCGACTATTATGTCCTTGTACACATTAATAGATATGGCCTTCCCATTTCAAAGGTCTTTAGGCTCTATTTTTTCTTTCGTTATATTGTATAAGAGGAAGTATCTCCCCATTTAATGTTTTTGCTTTTGTACTTGTGATTATAGGTCAGTTTATGTCCTTCTCCCTTGTATTCCTTCAAGTTCCATTCGTATCGTGGTAGAGAAATTGCAATCCCCTCTATCGTGTCTAAGTGGAGCGAAAAATACATCGAAATTGTGATGATGCTTCACTAAAAATAGCCCATAACTATCATACAAAATTAGGGTGAATAAATGTTGAGAGCAACCCTCTATTTATAGGGGCACAAAAGGAAATTTTAGTTTCTATTTAGTATAAATTTATAAATTTGTTCAGTACATATAGAAAGCTAAAAAACCTACTTTATGTGGGCATATAATTGCAAATATATGAACCTCCAACTTCACTTTGAATTATCCAAAGCATCTGTATGTGGAATCAATAAATTCTAAAAATTTCAAATCGGTCCATGCTGAAAAACCTTGCTAGAAATTATGGTGCAACCTCTTATGTACCTGGCTTTTCTAGTAATTCATAAGTTGTTGACAAAAATTGTTCGCCACAAACCCTACATCAATGTAAAGAAAATACCATGTGCAAATTTGTGGACCTCCTAGCAGCAACACATCCTTATCATCACGATGAGGATAACTGCTCAAGAGCCAACTATGAATTTTTTGTGCCCATAATGATCCTACTTATGGCCACCATATTCATTCAACTGCAAACTTGAGATCCTTCTTGTGCATTCACATTGCTAAGTTTAGGGCCCAGCTCTTATACCATTTACAGGGACCTAGGGTACAACCCTAAAAGGTTAACCAATTAAGTGGAGTATCAAAATCCCTTATATGTCCATCATTTATCTCATGTCTAATCGATATTGGACTTTGTTTCCAATAGCACTATCATCCCTACGTAAATCTTTTAATACAAGAGTGATCATTTCCTTTAGCTGCCATCCAATTTATTTCTGAAAATGGTATGTGCACATGACTTATTTCTTAAGGGTAAATTTTATCCATACAAATTCTAGGTATTTTCCGCATCAACATTCTTCTCTCACTTTTTCCCTGTGTTTAGATAATGTTTATAAATTGATTTTAAATGATCAAATTATTTTTTATACACAAATTTATCAAATTCATTTGTAATATTCACTTATTCACCACTTATTTCTATTTTATTTATAAATTATGCCTATTATATAATATATGTATAATATATATATTTTTTACTTTTTTTATTTTAGATGAAGAAATAGTTATATTTTGTTCCTTTTCTTTTCTAACATTTAATTAGAAACAAATAATTTACGGACAAAATTTCTTTCAAGAAACAAGGTTTGACAAGGAACGGATATTTTTATGGTGAAACTGGATGGCTAGTGGTGGAAAGGATCATTGACATGATTAAAACTAATGTCCAAAATTCACAAATTCTCAATAGATAACAAGTGATACTCATCGATATAAAGATGTGGTTTGAAAAATCATATTTAGTGTAGGAAATATCTAGTCCCTGCTTGATGTTTCTATTGAGATTTTTATCAAATTTTGCTATATATGATGCTGACTTTTGAACGACAAAGTTTACATTTAAGTAGGTTAAGTAGGGTAGATATACAGTTCATCCTCGATTTTACCCTATACAGTTAACGTAATTTACTTTCATAGAGGGCAACATAGGCTTCAATACAAAATGCAACGATTTTGATTAGAAAGTTACTTTCCCTGGTGTTAGAGAAAGCCTTCAACATTTTTTAGTAAAAATAAAATAAAATAAAAAGGGACCCACATCACTTTTGAAAAATCAAATATTTTGAAGAAGAACAGTTAGACCTAATCTAAAATTTTGATAATGTGTGATACTCATTGAGGCAATGATATGAAAATACCTTTTATACAAGTAAAAATTCACTCAAATTAAAAAAATTAGTTTATAAGTAAAAATTTCACTTATATATTAAAAAAATCGTTTGTAAGTAAAAATTTATGCACCTAGATGCATACATACAAGTGAAAATCAACTATGAATAAAAAAAAAATCTCCCCTTGTAAATAAAACATTAGATTAAAACTAAAAAAATTCTCCGTGTCATGCTAGAATGTCAAAATATGAGGTTTGATGCTTTTTTTACACTTCTTAAAATTTTTATTATTAAAATGTTTCCGTTTGATGTTTTATTTTACAATACGATTCAAAAATTATCTTGCATGAATTATTGAATGCAAAACCCCGATTGTTACTTTTTCTTTTATTTATTTTTCATATCATATAAAATGTAAAAATTATGAAGTTTAAACAACGATTATTAAGTACATTTCTTGCAGTCATTTTTGACTTGTTATTATGAACTCGTTGTTTAGAGATTTTAAATACGAAAGATGTATTTCAATGTTTCTCAAGAATGGAAAAAAAATATGGTATGGGGACGGGGTGGACCTGCCCCATCCCACCGGAATCCAGCCCTATTCCACTTTAATCGGGTATGAGGATGGGGTAAGGTGACAAAAAAATCTTGATGGGATGGAGTGAGAATAGCCGACCCGTCACATATGCACTCTCTTGTCATCCCTATCCAGGATCAGAAAGAAAAATATATTTTTTGCTCCATAGTACCAAATATGCTCCCGTTTAGTCCAAACCAATGAGCTGATTTCTTACGATTACAACATTAATTATTCAAATAAAATCTAAAAAAAAAAAAAAGGAGCCAAAAGTATCAATAATTAAGTAAGAGAAAAAAAAAACAATCCTCAAAGAAAATAAATGTTGACATAAAAAATGAATAGGTCATTTTTTGTCAAATTAATTGATGATTTGTGAGGCAAATTGAGGTTAAATAGTAAAATTATGTTTGTATTAAGTATGAAGATTTGGGAGTGCATATAACTTGAGTGCCTTGCTCCTTTCCTTGGGGGACCATTACAATCCTTTTTATAAACTAAAAGGGGCAAATTACATTGTTTTAAATCAAATCAGCTACATGATTGACGTTAATGTGCTGCTAACCTAATTTTGATTGATTATTGAGGTCGATCTCCATGTGTCATGATGAAGCTGAGATGAGGAGTAATCATTGCGAAATTAGCACCTGAGGTTCAAATGTATGATTTCTATTAGTTTGATTGTTAATAGACCCAATAAATTGACTTTGACCAATTTAAGAAGACGTAAAATGGTAACATTGAATTAAAATTGAAAAAATAAAATTAAAAAAAATAAAACGAAAACCAATCACTGTTCATCACCCCTTTCCTTACCCCCACCTCCCCCTAATCCCAAAACCAATTTTTCCCATTTTACCCCTCCCAGCCACCACCTCCGCCGCCCTCCTCCACCAACTTTGCCATCTTTCCCTCCAGCATCTCCTCCCTAATTCTTCCACACCATTGTGCACGATTTTAGTTGAATTGAATAAAACTAGTTCAAGAAAAATGATGGGTAGCAGAAGTTTGGGAATTGGAACTCAAAAATCCATTCCGGAGAATTTCGGCATCGTGATGAGAGTAGAGAAAGATAACGTGGTCCAATTAGCGACCGTCTTTTGATAATTTTTCTGGCGGCGGATAGTTTAGGGCTTTTTTCCAATTTTCCCTGCACATCTAAAATTCCAATG
Source organism: Osmanthus fragrans (assembly GCA_019395295.1). NCBI lineage: Eukaryota > Viridiplantae > Streptophyta > Magnoliopsida > Lamiales > Oleaceae > Osmanthus > Osmanthus fragrans. The sequence continues at coordinate 19,995,928 of CM033359.1, read as the reverse complement.
GCTGCAATACCCAAGCTTGTCAACTGCATTAATTAGCCATACTATATGCATGTTAATTTACCAAATTTGAAATAACCAGAACAACTGCATTAATTAGCAAAGCATTCGTATTTGTTTACTTTGGACTGTATTATGTATAAAGCAGTGCTTTGTGTATCTTTTACTCTTTTCTTGTTTTTAGCAGATATGAGTGGTCCTCTTGTTGTGGATGCTACACGTTGTAACTGGGATCTTTGTCGAAAATATTGCTCGCTTCTGGGTAAGCCCGCATGCTGCCCAGGACCATCTGGCACGTGTCGTTGCACAGTAATTTGCCCGCGTAGTACGAGTGGTCCTCTTGTCATGGGTGCTCTATTTCGACGTTGTGACTTGGATCTTTGTAAACAATACTGCTCGCTTCAGAGTTTGCCAGGATGTTGCTCAGGATTTAAGGACCGGTGTGTATGCGCAGAAATTTGCTTACGTATGTAAACATAAATTTAATGATATGTTGACTTGCAGATTGAATATGGCATGACAAAAAGATCGTTATGTTTGCACTAAAATTTCCCCTTATGAATAAGTTACTTATCTATCTATGAAGCTGGTTGAGTTAAATAAACTGTAGATCTCTGCTTAGAGACTGCATTAAACTGGCATTAATTAAATAAACTGTAGTCTTTGCTTGGAGACTACATTGTGGAAATGTAGCCATCTTTATTTACCAGTATCATGTTGTATATTTTAATAAACTTGGAATGAGTATATTGTGGAATAATTTTTGTTGTCTTCTTTAAGTATTTATCAAATTGAGATCAGCACTAACATCAATACAATATAAGCACCTCTTCCAACTAATTTAGTCCCTCTTTGGTCAAAAAGTGAATTAAAATCTAAATCAAACTCAATAGTTAATTATAACTATACATTACATGGGATCCATAACTTTCCCACCTTGGATACTATCAATTTTTATCAAAATTTACTAAAATTATATTCTTTTAATTTTTCATTCATTTTAATAATACATATCACTAATGTCGTTGGTTTATCCCAAAAAATAAAAATAAAAATCTTATAACTACCTTATCTCAATCAAACATAGGAAAACTGCATTTGCAACCTAGAGGTTTGTTGTAATAACATTTGCAACCTAGAAGTTTGTTGTAATAGGGACACCAACGGAAATTTTAGTTCTTATTTAATATGATTTATAACTACTTTCATTACAAATAGAGAGCTCAAAAACCAACTTTATGTGGACATATAAATACAAATTATATTATAATTGAATAGTATACCATGTCAATTCTTATGAATCTCCAACTTCCCTTCGAATTGTCCAAAGCCTCCAAATAGTATTTCTTCCGTGTCTTTTAAATTGAATAATGTGCCTACGCCACAGTTTCATGTCTTCAATCATCTCGTTCTAAAAATTTCAAATTGTTCCATGCCGAACAACCTTGCTAGAAATTATGGTGCAAGTTCTTACTTGCCTTTTCTAGGAGTTCAACGAGTCCTCGACACAAATTTTCCACCACACACCCTTCATCAATTTCAAGAAAATACCATGTGCGAATTTGTGGAACTCCTAGCAACAACACATCCTTCATCATCGTGATGAGGACTTAAGAGCCAACTATGAAATTTTTTCCTCATCATGATATAAATATAGAATAGAAATATGATTGGGTCGCATTTAAAATATGTTATATTTTGATGAAGTGCAGAAGGGATTAGAGTTTATGTTGAAATGGGATCGGCACAAGCAAAATAATTAAATTTCATGATTTCTAACAAGTTTCGGGTTTGTCCCTTTTCGACGAACCTCTAGTCAAATTCCGTCGTTTAGGCCTTCGTTTAGGCACTTTTTCCATTTTTGATAATTTCTATTTGGACAGCATTTCATTCAAATAAATTCGAATTTGCATTCCGTTTGTTGGGGGACGATCCTGAATATTATGAGTATTAATTTTAGTTGTTATCTCGATTTTTTCCATTTTTTGAAAAATATCTTTTTTTGTTATTTTATTATTTATTTTCTGAATTTTCCTATGGTTTACTATTTAAACGCATTGTAATCCCTTTGAGAGAGGAGTCATTGTAAAAAATAAAATTTTCGTGAAATTATTTTCACTCTTGTAAGATTTATCCATCTTACCTATAATCTTCCGTTACGTCATATTTACTTCAAGAAAGATAGTCAAATAAAACTAGATTATCAATTGTCATGTATATACAAATCACAATTAATTAATAGGTTGAGAAATGTAATTTCAATAATAATAGGCAGATTCGGGATTCCAACACATACATCTCATATTTAGTTTAAAATCATATTATTTAATTTGTAGATAAATCTAGAGATAATTAATATATCTATTTTATTTTACAACATTCTAATTTGATAGCGTACTCATACAATTCAATTTAAGGCTTATTTCGTGCGAATCGATACTTTTAACTCCCTACGTTATTCCTTGTATCCGATCTCGTATGTTTATAGGTTTTGCATGAAAAAGATCCGTGTAAAAAATTATAAAGTTTAACCAATGATTATTAAGTTCATTTTTTGCAATCATTTTCAACTTGTTATTATGAACATACTGTTTATCGATTTTAATTTGGAAAGATTTATTCTAACTTTTGAATATTATGAACTTCATTTAGATGACGAAAATTGAAAGTTACGGGATAGCGCTAGATCGTTACTAGATCACCGTTTTTTATTTTGACCTTATGTGCGGAATAAATATAATCAAAGCAACAAGTCACTTTTAATTAGTTTCTAGATGGTTATGCATAGAATTACCGCAGTTAATAACTTCAAAAGTAATAAATAATGCACAATATGAAGACGGAGAAATTCAACGTGGGTAAAAACTCTGGAACCAAGTCAATTACCTCCACTATAGACAAATTGGGTTACAGTACGATTCCAACCTAGTTCTACTAGCTGTTGTAAACTTTGTAACACCAAGATATGTTATTCATTCCAGCCTTGCAATTTACTACCGTAGACACTGTCTAGCCAACTCGCTAGATCTCCCGCTAGAAATTATGGTGCAAGTTCTTACTTGCCTTTTTTAAGAGAGTCTTCGACACATATTTTCCACAACACACCCTTCATCAATTTCAGGAAAATACCATGTGCAAATTTCTGGAACTCCTATCAACAACACATCCTTTATCATCGCGATGAGGACAACTACGTAAGAGCCAACTATGAAATTTTTTCCTCATCATGATATAACTTAGGGCAGCTATATCCATTTGACTGCAAACTTGAGATCCTTCACGTGCGTTCACATATCTAAATTTAGGGCCTAGCTCTTATACCTTTCGTAGGGAACTAGTGTTCCATCCTAAAAAGTAAACCTATTAAATGGAGTATCAAAATCTTTTAGATGTCCATCATTTATTCCATGTCTAATCGATGTTGGACCTTGTTTCCGAAAGCGCTATCGTCTCCATTTGAATCTTTTACTATAAAAACAATCATTTTTGTTAGCCACCATCCAATTTATTTGACAAAATGGTTTGTGTGCACATGCTTTATTTCTTAAGGGAAAATTTTGTCCATACAGATTCTAGGTAATTCCCGCATTTTTTTTATAAATTAAATTATTTGTATACACTTTGGAAACATGCTTCTTATATATAATATATCTATAATATAAGTAATTTCCTTTTTTATTTATTGAAAATTGCTACTTTGCCCACTTTGTTGACACCCCCTTCACATGAGTATGTGGATCCCGCGTGATTTAAATAATATTTCCCCCTTAATGTGAGGGATATGTGTCAACCAAGGAATCAATCAAGTGGACAAAGTAACATGGCTCTTTATTATTTTAGATTAACAAAAAGTCTCTATATTGTTTCGTTTCTTTTCTAACATTTAATTAGAAGTAAATAATTCATGAAGGTTTGAAATTTTTTAGATTTATCTCAATTATATGATATGAAAAGACCTTACAAAAGTAATTATGGTACTCAGAACCTGTAAAATTTCCTGTGCATTTTTCTTGTAACTTACTTCACTTGATATAATTTCTGTTCACTTGTGATTATAGTGTTTAGATTTAGACAAAAGATGTGGGACACCGTTAGTGGTACAAATTAGTCTAGGAAATATCTAATCCAGAGGTGTTTCTGTTTTAGATATTATTTTGAAAATTTGCTAGATATGATGCTGACTTTAGAAATAAAAACCGACAAAGTTTACGTTTGACTAGGTTGAGTAGGGTAGATAAATAGTTCATCCAAATTTTCGATTTTACCCTCTACGGTTCACGTAATTTACTTTCATTAGAGGGCAAAACGAAATTTAATACAAAATGCACAAATTTGACCCCTGTTCGATGGTATTAAAATCAGATTTTAATAAATTTGGATAAAAATTGATGAAATGTATAATTAAAAAGGGGTGTGAACTCATAAGTGTTTAGTTAAAATCAATTCTTGACTTTAATTTAAATTTAAATTTCTACAAAATGGAGGCCTAATTTGAAAATTACTTTTCCGTGGTGATATAAAGCCTTCAACATTTCATTAAAAAAAAAAAAAAGATAACATGTGATACTATTGATTGAGTTTTTAGTTTTTTTTTTTCAATGTTGTTATGATATGGAAATACCTTTTATAACAAGCAAAAATTTACTTAAAAGTTAAAAATTCACCTACATGTAAAAAATTCACTTGTATGCTAGTAAAAAATTATGCGTAAGTGTACTAACAAGCAAAAAAATTTCCCTTGTAAATAAAACATTCGGTTAAAAAAAAAAAATTCACTTAGAAGTAAAGAATGATGTATAAATAAAAAATTAATAAAAAAAAAAAATTTATTATAAAAAAGTGTTCATAAATAAAAATATTGGTATAATTTTTTTTAATTAACGAATATTTCTCCCATATCGTATAATATCAAACCCGGTTATAAAACAATATATTGTAATCCACCTTGATACAAATATCTCTAATACAAATTCCTCCTTATTCTATTCTCCCAATCTTGCAATTTGTATGACGGCGCCCTAAACTTCCTTTACTTTAGCTGCCCTCATCAATTGTCTTGTTAATGCACACGTGATTTTAACCTAATTTTTGGCGGCGATAAGAAGAGAACATGAACGAACATTAGGGGACTCTCTCTCTATCTCTCTCACACTTCTCATATGAAGTTATATCATAAAATCTTTCAATAACGATAGTCAAATTCATCATAAGTTGGATAGAAAATAGATCTAGCACATGGATTGAATCAAGAAACATCAAGAATTTGAAGAATCAAATCTTACTATTGAAAATAAAGAACAATAAATAGATTTCACACCTGGTTCTTGTATTTATAAATCCTAGGTGACGATATTTCATTTCTTTTGTTGTTTTATCTTTAGAATTATGCAAGGCAAGTTTCTTTTGTGTAGGGATGAAGATGGATATTATTATTATTTTTCTTTTTAATTCAAAGACCATGTAGCTTGATAAATTTCTGTTATACATGCTTTGTTGTACTATTTAATTAATTGGCCACTAATTAGGTAATTAGTTACTTATTACAGTGCTAGGAGGTTTATAATAAATTAGAACTTTACAAGATAAACATGTAGATAATAAATATTAAGAATAATATGTGTGGCGTGTGCAATCACCTAGTTAATCATATAATTGAAAGTGTAACTTTGCATATGAATTTAGAATAGAAATATGATTGGGTCGCATTTAAAATATGTTATATTTACTCCAAGAAAGATAGTTAAATAAAATTAGATAATCAATTGTCATGTATATACAAATCACAATAAATTAATAGGTAGAGAAATGTAATTTCGATAATAATAGGCAGATTCGGAATTCCAACACATACATATGATATTTAGTTTAAAATCATATTATTTAATTTGTAGATAAATCTAGAGATAATTAATATATCTCTTTTATTTTGCAACATTCTAATTTGATAGCGTATTAATACAATTCAATTTAAGGCTTATTTCATGTGAAACGATACTTTTAACACCCTACATTATTCCTTGTCTACGATCTCGTATGTTTACAGGTTTCGCACGAAAAAGATCCGTGTAAAAAATTATAAAGTTTAACCCATGATTATTAAGTCCATTTCTTGCAATCATTTTCAACTTGTTATTATCAACATACTGTTTATCTATTTTAATTTGGAAAGATGTATTCAAACTTTTGAATATTATGAACTTCATTTATATGATGAAATTGAAAGTTACGGGATAACGCTAGACCGTTACTAGATTACCATTTTTATTTTGACCTTATGTGTGGAATAAATATAATTAAAGCAACAAGTCACTTTTAATTAGTTTTTAGATGGTTATGCATACAAGTCCTTTTATCTAAGTTGAATTATCAAAGTTAATAACTTGGAAAGCAATAAATAATGCACAATATGATGATGGAGAAACCCAACGTGGGTAGAAACTCCGAGACCAAGCTAATTACCTCTATGTACAATCCCAACCTAGTTCTACTAGCTGTTGTAAACTATGTAACACCAAGATATGCTATTCATTCTAACCTTGCGATCTACTACCATAAACACTGTCTAGCCAACCCACTAGATCTCCCGTTCTACCTCCTGTAGCTTCCAAGTTGTGTTGTAATCCAGACTCCCAATCTTCTATTCCAAGTGAATACACAGGAATCACCTATTCATTTTCTTCTTATTGCACTTGAATCCCTTCCTTAAAATGTTAAAGAAGTAAGATATTTTGGATTTCAGATCTTTGATGTTTTCCCCAAGGATGGTTGTATGAATTCGAATCAAAGAATTGAATCATAAATGATGAATGTGTTCTTGAATCTCTTAAAAAAGATATAGAGAGGCAATACAATGAAACAACCCTACAAAATTCGTGCTAGGGCTTGGATATTTATAGTGAAATGTGTTTAGGTAGTTTGGACCGTGTAAAACTCTTCAAAAATGCAAATTAGTGTTTCCATATGCACTGTCGCTCGAGCGAGGAGCCAGCGACGGGTCGGCGATAGCTGAGCAATCGTTAGTATTTTTATCGTAACTTTCTTTTCCGATGTCCGATTGAAGTGATTCAAAATGAGTTGAAAATCTAACTCAAAGGGCTACAATTCTTCGAAGAGTAGCCTTGTCCAAATTCCAATGTCTTCTATATGAAAAATGCGTTGCAAGTTACAACTGAGAATTTGGAATATAACTTGTGCAGCTCTTTGATATCCTTTAGACTTCTAATTGTATTTCCTTGATCATAAGTGATATTCTTCGACATCTTGGTCTCCTTCAATGACTATACTACCAACTCCAAAACATTTCTTGACTTTTACAACTCTTTTATATTAATCTATTTGTCTAAAGAATTGCCAATATAATAGAAACCTAACAATATGAAGATATAGTGCATTTGTACTCGAAAATTAAGTGGATACAGAAGCAGCAAGCTAAGGCTATGATGGGAGCAAAGGCCTAGTGCCTAATGTACCTCGTTCCTTAAGAGGAAGAATTGCAAAATGCTACTTATTCAGGTCCGATTTCGAGAGGTTTTTGACATATTTTAAAATCAAACACTTTAAAAGGGTTTGAAAAATTAAAATTCATAGCTATACCAAACCATATAATATGATTTAAAAAAAAGGATAATTATATTACCATTACAAAATTTACTTATCACACCACATTATGGAATGGTTATTGAGGGAAGAGAAAGAAAAAATTAGGTTTATAATTGTGGTGTAACAATAAATTATTTTATGTGATAAATACTTTAAAACCTCATTTATGTAATTTTACTTAAGGCCATTTAAGTAAATACAAAACAAACTTAAAACTGTGGTGTAACTAACAAATTCGTAGTGTAATATAATTGTCCATGAGAAACATCAAACCTACACCTAATGATTTTATTATGTTTTAATCCTTGGTTTTTCAATGTGTTTAATCTTTCGGTTCACTTTTTCTTCCTACTTGACAATGAGACAAACAAACACACACCCCCCCCCCCCCCCCCCCCCAAAACACATGTATCCAAAATATCAATTAATCGATGATAATGTAGAGCTTTTTAGCCTTCAACATTTCGAGCGTAAATAGGGTTTTAGTCTAAAGTATGAACTATCAATCATGAAGGATTGATTGGTGTATGAAATTTGGGTAGTTGGTATTGACAATCGACAAAATTACCTATATTTAAATTAATATTTTAACATTCATGCTTTTTTGGAGGTTAAGAGAGTAATTTGTGGTCCAATCCATGTTCAATTCAGACCAATTTTGAAAAAAAAAATTAAAAAATTAAAAAATATATATTTATATTTACTATATTTAAAATTTTTAATCAATCATGTTCAGTTTCCAACTACGATTAAAATATCGAAACCCAAACCAAATCATTAAATTTGTTATGTTTATGGGTAGAAGCGACACCAATTAACCAATTATTTCGAAAGCGATTTTGAAACAATTCTCTAGTTTAAGTGTTTTTTTTCTTATAGCGCTACTTATTCCACTGTAAATTTAATGTCATTTCTTTGTAGATGTTCAGATGATTGATTTACATGTGGACAAAACAACCACCCTACTACATGATTTAAAATTCATCAATAAGGTTTGGGGTTTTGGGGAAATGGCCAAGTGGAATGAGTGTTTTGAGAATATAGAGTGGGGAAATATGGGGAGAGAGGGTTCTGGTTCTACATTTCAGTTGCAATTGTTTTAGAGAGATGAAGATGAAAAGAAAATTCTTTTTCCTTTTATCATTTTGTTATTTTAGATGAAGAAAAAGTCTTTAAGTTGTTTCTTTCGTTTGTTACATTTAATTAGAAGTGAATAATGCACGATTTTTTTATTTTTAAATGGTGAAATTGTACTACAAGTGTCAAGATTAAAAGTCTTGAATTCACATATTCTCAAGAAGTTGGGACCATTTTGTGCAATTAGTGCAAATTTGTCAAGGTAATATCTAATCCAAATTTTAGATAATATGTGGCACTCATTGATATAAAGATATCACAAAGATGTGATTGTGACCTTTTAACAGCATTGGTACCTTATCCGCAAATAGTTAATATGACAATTTTGGTTCACTCGTGATTGTCGTGTTTAGATTTAGACAAAAGACTTGGGGGACCATTTGTGGAATTAGTGCAAATTACACATGTGGTTGAAATTTTTTTTACATTTGTCTCTTATGCAATGATATGGAAAGACCTTTTATATAAGTAAAAATCCATTCATAAATTAAAAAAATCACTTACAAGTTAAAAATTAACCTATATGTAAAACATTCATTTCTATGTTAAATAAGTAAAAAATTATGCATACCTACACTAATGATTAAAAATCTACGATGAGTCAAACAATTCACTCATAGATAAAATATTTGGCTAAAAGTAAAATTCACTTGTAAGTACAAAATACACATTACTTACAATTAAAGAATGACGTATAAGTCAAAATTTAATTATATGTGAAAATTAATTTTTGATTAAAAAGTATTTATACATAAAAATATTGTAAAAATTTATTTATGATTAAAATATTATTTATATATAAAAATATCGTCAGTAGTTTTTTTTTTTTTTTCCTTTTTAGCACTTATACATTTTTCTAATATGGTATAATACTAAACAACATATTAAATTGATACTTCGTAATTCAGCTACTAAAAATCTCTATAACGCATACCTCCTTATTCTAATCTCCAAATATTATGCCTCAATTTCTATCAATAATGTTGGAATTGCCTTGTTAATGCATTACATACTTTTGTGAGTCCTCCAACATCCATAGTTTTTGTTGGATCCAGCGTTCTAAAAGGCGTAATGCGTGGAGGCCAACCTATGGGTTAGGCAAGTTTAGGCGAGGCATAGGCGTCAAAAAGTGTAAAAAGATGTTTTCTTATTTTAATATTATTTTAATTTTTAATCAATGAAAATTTTATTTTATAATTAAAAATAATACCTACAAAACTTCTAAAATAGATTTATCGAAACTTTATACATTTTTTTCAAAATTTCCAACAAAATAGATTTGAGAGTTTTCTTTTGTTCAATGTTTCGAGCGGTTGTTTTGAATCTAGGGCTGACAGTGAAAAATCAGCCTTTAAATTTTAACTTAAAATAATTATTAAAAATTATAAAAAAAAAAAAAGACAATAATGCGCGCCTAGGCACGCATTAGCGGCCAACGGCAATCGTTGACTGCTAAATAAGGCGCCAAGCCACTTGGCTTGGCTTTTTGCCGGGCATCGCGTCTAGGTGATGCAGTGGCATCGCTTATGCGTGCTTTTTAGAACAATGGTTGGATCATGCCGTCCAAATATGAGGTTTTTGTTTTAGTTTCAGATTCAATTGAAATTAAAATACTTTTGTGCCATAGAGCGACAATTCAATGCCACTAAATGGAGCATGTTGCAAAGAAGACTAGCCTCAAGGGATAATAGGCTTAGTTCAGTATATTTTGATATCTTTGAGGACTCAAACAAATAAATTAAGTGGTTCGAAACTTTTTTACCGAAGAAAATAGAGTTTCCTTTTTTTCACTGAAGAAAATAGAGACTTATTATTTTGGTACCCAAACTGACCCTACGTTTACTATTCACTTATGACACCACAGATCCTAATCAGTACCCTTTTGGAACAAAACAAATCAAAGAATACCACGAAACCGAGAATATGGCTAGAGAGGATAATTTGAGTGAGAGAGAAGGTTCTGATTCTGCACTTCGGTTGCAATGGTTTTAGCGAAATGAAGATTAAAATAAATTATATATATATATCTTTTATTTTATTTTATTATTTTAGATAAAGAAAAAGTCTCTATTTTGTTTCTTTTCTTTCTAACATTTAATTAGAGCTGAATAATTCGCGGACGAAATTGCTCGTAAAAAACAAGGCATGTGCAAGGAATATAAATTTGTTTATCTAAATTTTACGACATGAAAAGATCTTTCAAAACGAATTATGCGATCTCATTCGCTCATCGTTAATGAATAAGAACAACAAAATTGGAACTTAATTCACTTACGAAAATTTATGTTCACTTGGGATTGTCATAATTAGATTTGGATAAAAGATTTGGGAGACCATCTGTGCAATTAGCAGAAATTAGTCTAGGAAATATATAGTCCCTGTTTGATATTTCTATTTTTGAGATTTTTATCAAATTTTGCTACATATGATGCTGACTTTTGAAAAATAAAAAATAAAAAATGAGGCTCATATGGTTTACGTTTGAGTAGGTTGAGTAGTGTAGATATACAGTTCATCTTAATTGTCGACATTAGGACTTTAAAACAAAATGCCACATATTTTATTTCAAAGTTGCTTTCTCTGGTGTGAGAGAAACCTTAATCATTTCATTAAAAAGGTCAAAAGGGACAAAATCACTTTAGAAAAAATCGATTTTTTATTTTTTATTTTTTTAAAAAGAAAAACAGTACTAGGCCACATGATACCGATTGATGTAAAGATATAGCGCCACTAATTGATAACATGTGACACTCATTGATATAAAGATGTGGTTATGATTATCGTTTAGATTTGCATGGACAACTTGAGGGACCTTAAAGAAAAGCAGTACTAGGCCACATGATACTGATTGATGTAAAGATACAGTTAATTTTTATTTTTTTTTTTTATTTTTTTGACATTTGTCTCAATTATGCAATGATATGAAATGACCTTTTATATAAGTTAAAATTCACTCATAAATTAAAAATTCACTTATAATTAAAAAATTCACTACATGTAAAATATTCACTTATATGTTGAAAAATTTATGCGCAAGTATACTTACATGTAAAAATCTACTGAGTTAAAAAAAATCCCCCGGTAATAAAACATTCAGTTAAAGTAAAAAAATTCACTTATAAGTATAAAATGACTTATAATTCAATTATTAATTAAATGTAAAAAAATTATTTATGATTTAAAATGTATTTATAAATAAATATAATTTCATAATTGATTTACTTGTGGACAAAGCAACCACCTTCTGAAAGATTAAAAATTGATCAATAATGTTTGGGGTTTTCGGAAAATTAATGGCCAATTAGGATTAGTGTTTTGAGAATATAGATTGGGAAATATGGCGAGAGAGGATAGTTCAAGCGAGAGAGAGGGTTCTGGTTCTACATTTCAGTTGCTATTATTTTAGAGAGATGAAGACGCAAAAAAAAAAAAAAAAAAAAAACAAAATTCTTTTTCCATTTATCATTTTGTTATTTTAATGGAAGAAAAAGTCGTTATGTCGTTTCGTTCTTTTCTTACATTTAATTCGAAGTGAAAGAAGCATAGACAAAATTGCTTTTAATAATAATGTGTGTGCAAGGCACAAACATTTTTATGGTGGAATTGAACTACAAGTGCCGGAAAGGATAAGTGTAATGACTAAAACGATAATTCTGAATTCACATATTATCAATATGTTGGTACCGTTTCTGCAATTAGTCTAGAAAATATCTAATCCAAAATTTAGATAACATGTGGCACTCATTGATATAAAGATGTGATTGTGACCTTTTAAAAGCATTTACAGTACCTTATTCCCTCATAAATTAAAAATTAACTTATAATTAAAAAATTCACTACAGGTAAAATATTCACTTATATGTTAATTTTTTTATGCGCAAGTATACTTACATGTAAAAATCAACTGAGTTAAAAAAAAAAAATCCCACGGTAATAAAACACTCAATTCGTGTAAAAAAATCACTTATAAGTATAGAATGACTTATAAGTCAAATATTAATTAATTATAAAAAGTTATTTATGATTTAAAATGTATTTATAAATAAATATAACTTCATAATTGATTTACTTGTGGACAAAGCAACCACCTACTACAAGATTAAAAATTGATCAATAAGGTTTGGGGTTTTCGGGAAATGGCCAAATACCATTAGTGTTTTGAGAATATAGAGTGGGAAATATGGTGAGAGAGGATAGTTTAAGCGAGAAAGAGGGTTCTGGTTCTGCATTTCAGTTGCTATTGTTTTAGAGAGATGAAGACGCAAAAAAGAAAAAAAAAATTTCCTTTCATCATTTTGTAAGGAAGAAAAAGTCATTATGCCATTTCGTTCTTTCTTACATTTGATTAGAAGTGAAGATGCATAGACAAATTTGCTTTTAACAATAATGTGTGTGCAAGGCACAAACATTTTTATGGTGGAATTGAACTACAAGTGCCGGAAAGGATAAGTGTAATGATTAAAACGATAATTCTGAATTCACATATTATCAATATGTTGGTACTGTTTCTGCAATTAGTCTAGGAAATATCTAATCCAAAATTTAGATAACATTCGGCACTCATTGATATAAAGATGTGGTTGTGACCTTATAAAAACATTTACGGTGCCTTATCCGCTAATATTTAATCTGAGAATTTTGGTTCTCTTGTGATCGTCCTTTAGATTTGCAAGGACGATTTGAGGGACCTTTAGTGCAAATAAGTCGAGGAAATATCAAATTTAATTAAAATAACATGGGATACTCATTGATATAAAAATGTGGTAGGAAAAATTTTACATTTTTCTCAATTATATATGCAATGATATTAAAAAAACCTGTTTAATGTATTGTATCTGCTCATCGTTAAAGATGAAGGACCACGAAACTGAAACTTTAATAATTAATATTTTTGTTCACTCGTAATTGTCATATTTAGATTCGGACAAAAGACTTGGGGGACCATTTGTGCAACTGGCGCAATTAGTCTTGAAAATATCTAATCTAAAATTTATATAACATGTGGTTTGAAAATTTTTACATTTGTCTAAATTATGCAATGATACGTAAATACTTTTTATATAAGTAAAAATTCATTCATAAAATTTAAAAATTAACTTACAAGTAAAAAAATGAGTAATACTATTCATAGTGAAGTTTGCCGATATATGTCATGCATGGCATACATGTGTCACCACATAAGACGGCTACCGATAGTCTTCACTATAAATGATATTACTCAAGAAAATTAACTTATATGTAAAACTTTCACTTCTAGGTTAAATAATTTATTTAGTAAGTAAATCTTTCCTAATAAGTAAAAATTTATGCACGAGTACACTTACTAGTAAAATCTCCGGTGAGTAGAACAATTCTCTTATAAATAAAACATTTGGCTAATTAAGTAAAAAAATCACTTGTAAATACAAATTACTTATAAGAAAAGAATGACATATAACTCAAAAATTAATTAGACATGAATTTTTTAATCTATAATTAAAAAACGGGTATTTATACATAAAGATATTGCCAATATTATTTTACTTTTTAATACTTGTATTGTTTTCTAATATGGTATAATACCAAACACCGTACTAAAATAATACAACATAATTCACCTTAATACAAATCTATCTAATGCAAATTGTCCTTATTCTGATATTTTAATCTTACACTTTGTACCAACATGCCCTCAATTTCCATCAATAATGTTGGCGGTATACAAATCCCTTGCTTCAGTTCTTAGAATTCGCTTTAGTTGCCCTCATCAATTGCCTCGTTAATGCATAACATAATAACTACATGTTTGCTTTATTGAATTCTCCTCTACCAACTTGCGTGATTCCGGCATGACCTAGTTTTTATTGGGTCGTGATGTGCTAGACCGTCAAATTATGACGTTCGATCGACAAGGGCCTTGATAGGAGCAATCCAAATTCTCAACTTTTTTTTTGTATTCCGAAGAAGCTTTTTTTTTTTACCGAAGAAAATAAAGAGTTTTCATTTTTGGAGAAGATTAATAAAAAAAAAAAAAAACTATTTATCAGTTTGTCCTTGTATCCATTGCATATAGATGTTCATATTTTATGAATAATGCTATTAATAGTTGTTGGGTTTTGATACCCAATAAACTTCCCGGGCTGTGATGTTAACTCGGATTGATTTCAGTCGGTTTAGACCAAATGATTGAAAGGTATATTAACACCATTAATGGAACGATCCAACTTCAATTTAGTTTGGGCCATTCGAAGCGGCCTAATTATATTAGAGCTGCTCGTGGCCCGACCCACTTACTTGGATGGCTATATTATATTATCCACTTGAGCAGCCCATTTGTCCTAGTATTGGGTCTTGCATTGTGTTATTGGGCCGCTATTATTATCCTACCATAACTTGCCTTATATGGTTTTGATCGCTTTGTTAAATGGCCTGGTTTTCTCCACGCCTCCTAATCCGTTCGCTACTGTCGCTCTCTGTCCTCTCCATTCGATCGTTATTCTTGGCTCCTCTCTCTTCTACAACCTTTGTGGTTGTGTCTTCGTGTGATATTGTTTTCTTTTGTGGTATCTTTGTGGGTAAACATAAACAACCGTATAGTGGGAGATCTTAGAGTTGGAGATTCTTAGGTTGAAGCTTTGTGGTGTTGATTGAGATTATACTGAGCCCAAAAAAAACCTTAGTATTGATATTGTTTATCACCTCACATCTGGTATCAGAGCTTAAGGGTGGAAGATTCGACCAAAATTTGGCCAAAATCGCGAAGGAGACGTGAGTTTCTCCTTTGACTGAATCTGAAAATCCTCGATTCCGGCCAAACTAGACCTCCGTTGGACGAACAGATGCGAGACCCATAGGCGTCACCAGTGGTAAGGCGCCTGGTTGTTTCGGCATGGCGCATGGGGGCATTTTTTGACGAGCTTTCTTTGGGCAGTTTGTCTATTTTAACCTGTTGAACGCACTAATATTGTTTATTTTGTGTTTCAGGTTACGCAAGAAAACTATAACGATTTTTCCCTGGATATCAATATGCTTCTGTAGCTGATTGCATTGGTACATCTTGTAGTTTACGGACTTAGATACATCCGCTCTAGTAAATTGGCTTATCCCATTAATTTCAGCATTAGAGCATCATCGTGTGGAGTGACAATAAGATTGTGGTTACCTTGAAGAACCAACATTGCCTAAGCTAGAAATTAGGATAACTTGCTATTAATTGTTATGATTGAGTACTCATTTTGATAAATTAGCATATTGCTCATTGTGATATATTTTTCATTATTGTGAGTGAAATTTTCTTTTTATTGGACATACCTATTTGTAGCATCGTCAATTCCGTTGCCTCGTTAATCCGTTAGAATACCTAGACCTTACCCGTTTGAATATTCCCTTGATCTAAGATCGCGAATCTTACGAAATCCTGAGAATCTAGAACTATGTATATTGTCTGTAACCCTATGACTACTTCATGTGGCTTGATTGTGATTTTGTGCAATTTTCTGATCTGTTTCATAAACATGACAACTCACAATTTTTATTTAAGTGTGTTTAATGGAAAATGTAATTTTTCTATATGACAACAAAAGATGGGGGGTATTTTGGTCCAACAAAAGGTTTCAAAAGTCATTCAATGCAATTTTTCTGCTAATTTTTCAAAAGAACAAAAAAGAAGTAGCTGGTGAATTTGCTTATACTTTAATCATTTTACACTTGTCTGATACTATCTTGAGAAAAGTGGGCAAACTGAAAACCAGTAAAAGTTGGAGGACTTATATTTGCTTAAGTCTACTCCTACTAAGTTGTATTTGCTTGGACATTTTTCCAGTTTTAAATGGATCCTTTAAAGGATCTTGACAACGATTTGGATAATTTCAACAAACTTGTTCCGAATATTGTGAATTGTCATGAAAATGTGTCTGCAAACTATAAAGCTATATTCATGCTTAATTCTATGCCTAATTCATAGAGAGAGGTTAAGAATGACATTAAGTACGGTAGGGACAACTTAATACCTGAGATTGTCATAGATCCCTTAAGAGTAAGGAGATGAAAATTAAAGCTGAAAAAGAAGATAAGATGAGTGGTAAGTTGCATATGATGAGGAATAAAATGAAATGTAAGCTAATGAATTTGGGTAGAGC
Source organism: Osmanthus fragrans (assembly GCA_019395295.1). Classification (NCBI taxonomy): domain Eukaryota; kingdom Viridiplantae; phylum Streptophyta; class Magnoliopsida; order Lamiales; family Oleaceae; genus Osmanthus; species Osmanthus fragrans. The sequence continues at coordinate 19,979,078 of CM033359.1, read as the reverse complement.
TCAAGACAATAGTGATTTGAGTAGTGACTCGAGTGATGAGGGTGGTAAGAAGAAGGGCAAAGATGGGACCAGTCTAGTAGTAGACGGTGTTACAACTGCAGTAAGTCTGGACACTTTAATCGGGATTGTCCCAAGAAGAAGGATAAGCAGAAAGGTAATACAAGAGGTGAGGTAAACGTGGCTATTGGGTCGAGTGACAACCCTATTGAGGTTTATTGAGAGCAAATCCATTTACTGCATGTGCATCTGTGTGTAATATTTTCTGCATGTGTGTGATTGCTTAATTCTGTAGGTTAAGATGCATTAGCAGTGTGTTAGATGTCTATTGGTGAAGTGGAGTATAGATACCTAGGGGTACATTGTGATTTGCACCGGAGGATGTGGAGTGTTACATTTAGATCACGAGTGAAGATGTGATTAAATATTTGGAATCATTTATCTATGAAAGACCTTGTATATGTAGAGTGTGAGAGAAACACTTCTATCACTTCTGTTAGATGGAGACCAATTATCCACTTAGGTAGGGAAAAGTGATGTGGTGGTAGAGGATTATCCTAAGAACTTAGGATCTATTACGATTTACCATTAGGACATGAGTTGAGTGATTAGTCTAGTAAGCGTGGTAGGCGATGAGTGGAGATATGTGTTCTCGAAGTGTGAGCAACACATAATGAGATATGATAACTGTGGCTATATCTTTTCGTAGGGTCATTTATACATTTGTTGCATATGTGTTGGCCTCATGTTGATTAACACGGTGTTAGTCAGTTGTTCTGTGTGAACATGTTTTGAAAAAGATATATATTTTACCCTATATTATCTCAGCATCACATGTTTTATTTGCTCTTAATTGTTCATTGTGAATATTTGCTCCTACATGGTTGTTCTTGACCTTAGCCTCGATAAGTATATGGAGCAAATATGGTATGTGTTTCGAGTCTAAAACATGAGGTAAGGTCCGTGATCTCAATTTTATTGGTTACCTTGATTATGTAAGTAATAACTGTGTATCTTGATTGCTTACAGTTTTATTGGGCATCAAGGTGGAGATTTGTTAGGTTTTGATACCCAATAAACTCCTCGGGCTGTAATGTTAACTTGCATTGATTTTTGTCAGTTTAGACCAAATGACTGAAACGGTATATCGGCACCATTAATGAAACGACCCAACTCCAATTTAGTTTAGGCCACTCAAAGCAACCTAATTATATTACAGTTGCTCATGACCCGACCCGCTTACTTGGATGGTTATATTGTATTACCCACTTAAGTAGCCCATTTGTCCTAGTATTGGGCCTTACTTTGTGTTATTGGGCCACTATTATTATCCTACCATAACTTACCTTATATGGTTATGGTCCCTTTGTTAAATGGCTAGGTTTTCTCCATGCCTCCTAATGTGTTCGCTATTATCGCTCTCTGTCCTCTACATTCGACCGTTATTCTTAGCTGTTGTCTCTTCTACAACCTTTGTGGTTGTGTCTTCATATGATATTGGTTTCTTTTGTGGCCTCTTTGTGGGTAAATGTAAGCAAATGTATAGTGGGAGATCTTAGAGTTGGAGATTCTTAGGTTGAAGCTTGGTGGTGTCGATTGAGATTATACTGAGGTAATGGTGTTGTTTATCACCTCAGAATAGTGTAGACTATTAGTAGTAAACTATTACATGTATGTTATGTAGGATGATTATCGATAGTTTTCACTCTGAATAACATTACTCTATTTTATTGGACGCTGACACGAGAGATGTTAAGATGGCGGCTAGTTAGAACTGAAATTGAAAATGTGATTGCATGGCAAGAGAAATATTTCTCACATAATATTCTCTCTCCCTCTTGCTTATAAGTTACATCAAACATGGTTATCATTAACAGAAATTCCTAGAAATAACAAAAATAGTGATTAAACCAATCAAATTACACATATCAATAAGGCAAAATGAACGCAAGGGATTTTTTCTAGATCCTCGAAGGTTTGAATGACTACTGCCAACACCTAATCCCCTATTAAACATCCAAAAAAAGTGGATAATACTCTTCATTAGAATTGTCTCAAAATGGCAATCATGATACAAAATGTTCAAATTACAGTGATAAAGTCATAGACCACTTTTCACCAAGAACACCACAAATCCTAATCAGTACCTTTTTGGAACCAAACTGATCAAAGAATACTCAGTTCTTCATCATTTATACCAAGTAAGAAACTAAAAACCAAAAAGAAGAAAAAGAAGAATCTCAAATGAGAACCGTTACAGTTTCTCTCAAAAATCACACTCACAATTAACTCGAATAAAGCCATATGAAGTGTTTAATAAACCCATAAAAGTAGGGGCGAATCTAGGGTTCAAGTTTAGTTAGGGCGGACCGCAAACATTGAACACTTACTGTCAACGGTCAACGTTTGTGATAGAGATGTCGTTTATATATATTTAATTAAATAATATTCAAAAAAATCATACGGACTAGAACTTGAAGGACTAGATATACCACTAGAACTAGAACTAGCTTTCATTTTGAATGAAAAAAATTGTTCTATAATTTGCAAAATGTTATAATTTATTTTTTAATCAAACATGCAATACGTACTAACAAAATGTCAATATTCAATTACTTTAATTAAACAAGCATTATTATATTAACAAAGTTGAAATTATTTGTGTGTTTATATTAATTTTATGTGCTTGTGTGATCCCACTTTTTCGCAATCGATTTTTCGTGAACGAAAAGTAGAACCTTCTATTAATTAAATAAGTTTTGTAGAAATATTCTTTATGACACTACGGCCATTTTTTTTACAAATTCATTCGATATTAATTGACCAAACCCTCAGATTAATTCATTAGAGGAAAAAAATAATAAAGAAGAGGGACAAATCACCGGTTAAAATGTTTCTATTTGCATTAAAATCGGTAAAATGAACATATATTATTTTGTTTTACTGAGTGTTAGAAATAAATGCTTATCATGATGGTAAAGCTGTCAATATCTTCTAGGTAAGGTCCCAAGTTCAAATCCACTTTGCAATTAAAAAAAATTGCAGACTTTTTATGGACCTATCTTTACCTGAATGGAACCTTCTGTAGTTCTTTTGGATGTTTGTGTTCTAGGCTTGAACTCAAGGACTTGATAATCTTCTCGATTTCTCTTCATTCTGATCGTTTTCTTTATTAGGTCCCTGTTTGGATGACTTGAGCCTTGAGGAATATTATTGCTGTTAATGAAGAGTTGACAAGGGAAAAGGAAGAAATACGAAGACAAGTTGAAGAAGCAAGCGCGGAAGAGGAACGAAGACGACTAGAGTTTGAGAAGCAAATGGAAGCAGCAGGCGTGAAGAAGAAGCAAAGCGTATTGCATTTGAGAAAATATGATTAGCATGCTCAATGAAAGATGTGGTTCTTCCAAGGTATAATGTGAGGTACCAGGATGATCTTTTGTTTAACGTCTTTTGCTCAATGAAAGATGTGGTCCTCCCAAAGTTTATTTTGTCATATGGTGTCGTGAGAACTAGTGCATTACATTGCAAACCGAATAATCTTTTGTTTAACATCTTTTTGTTTGTTTGTTCGGGTAAAAATGTTATATGGAAGTATTAGGTGATATTGGAACTTTTGAAGTATTTGGTGATATTGGAACTTTTGTATTGTCCAATTATGTCAATTAATGAAATCGACTTGGAGTTTTTTATGATATACGTTACATTTTATCTTTTAAAACCATTAATTTATACGAAGAAGAAAAAACAATATTGATATAGCCGTACTTACTAACGGAATTGGCAATGTAAAAAAGACCTTGCAAAAAACTACTATTGAAAAAAACCATTGGTAATCACCAACGAACATTCTATAAAAAAAAAGTGTTGGTGATCTCCAATGGACCTTCAATGGATAAAGGCCTTGGTGATGTCCAATGAACTTACTAACGGACATTTGTCATTGATAATTTACCAACGGACCAATGCAATGGTAATGCCGTTACAAATAACATATTTTACGGCCGTTGGTAATCCGCAACGAAATACAATGCCATCGCTATTCTGTTTGTATATTTCCAACGAACCCTTTGGCCGTTGGTAAATTACTGATGAAGGTTTTACCAACGGATTTTACCAACGACATTTTACCGTTAGAAAACCTATTTACCAACGAAAAATCTGGGATTCACCAATGGAATTTTCCGTTGGTGATGGCGCACATTCTTGTAGTGACACTAACCCAAACACGTTCATCCATAGATTTTAAGAAGACTCTCATTCAAATCTTTCAATAGGTATAATTACTGCCATAAAAATAAGGAGGAATGAAAAGTGATCGACTCATCTAAACAAAATTGGGTCGCGAATCATAATTAAGCTCTCATACCAGTTTTTGGGGAATTGTTTAAACTTGAATATGCGAAATTAATCAAAACACATGTAACAAGTCACTTGATTATTATTTCTAGATGATTAAGGTAATTACTCCATTTAACCCTAAGTTTAAACAATCATGTAAACGTATAGATCAAAAGCAATAAAGTAAATAACACCATATATGATCACAAAAGAAAATCTCTTCTCAGGATAAAAAAAAATAAAAATAATAATACATTTGGACAAACTTGTCAGTAAAATCTATTAAAAAATTAACATATAATTAGTCTGAACACCGCTAAACATTAGCTGACTTTAGTCACATAACACGTAAATCACCAAGAAACTCCTGTCGTTGTGCTACCCGTACTTCCCAAGAACTATAAGCTACTTTGTCTTCCATGCAGATCACTAGGAACTAACTCGTTTCGGAGCGCTGGAATTCCAGCTGCCTCTTTTCCCAATTTCAAAACTCTAAAGGCTTATAGGTAGAGGTAAGATTTTTGGTGTTTGATCTAATGATCTTTTTATGTTTTGATCTTTTGGCTGAGGTAAGAGATTATTGAAATATGGATTTGATCTTCAAAGAATGTTCTCTTGATTGAATATAATGCTCAACCAATAATGAAACAATGTTTGGGATGAATTTATGAATCAATGATCAATTGGTTAAATCCAGTGATCGTTTTTGGATCTTCAATGATATGATCTTTATAATAAAATAATGATTCAACACACATTGGGACGTTTCATAGCTTGTATATTAATAATTGGTAGTGTTTGGGCTGAAATAAGACTGAAATTAACAATTTCATACAAACTAGGGTTCCTAAATTGCACTATCGCTTGAGCACTGGCCTCATGCCTATTGAGTGGTACCTTCGTTGCTCTAGCACCAGGCTTGCGCCAAGAGAGCAGCGACTCCATTATTCTGGCGTTCGAATGCCATTTGGCATACAACAAGCAGTCATCTTCTCCATTTCTTAATCTTTTTTAATGTCTTCGACTCCTTTTAGGAATCCACCAACCTCAAACTATTTTAACTCTAATTCCAACTCAAAAACCATGATTTTGAATACGGAAGTTGCCAACTTTAAGTGCAAGTATTATGTTTTATATTTTAATAAATATGGAATCAGTATATTTTCTTTGAATTCTTTATCAATTTGATAATATGCTCTAACATCTACCTTATTTTACTATTTTCTTTCTGCCCTTGTTTTACTATTTTTCTTTTATTTTTGATAATACATATCATTTTTAATAATACATATCAAATTCCAAAAAATGTTATTGAAATATAGAAAAACCCTAAGAATTAATTTTCCAATTAGAACAAGGAAAGTGGGTAGCACCGGTGGCGCCTTAACTTGAGGAGAACCTTCGAAACTTTCCCACCTCTTATAGACCTGGCGCTTGGTATTTACATCATAAGTCCTCAAATTCTTCAATTTGGTCCTTCAACTTTCCAAATTATCTAAATTGATCTCTAAATTTATTATTTCATCCATTTTGGTCCCCGAACTTTCAAGTGTTAAATTTGGCACCATAACTTGTGAAATTGTCTAATTGAGCTTCCAAGTCTTCCGATCAAGTCCTCTCTTTTTCCTTGAGTCATGCAATTCCATCTTTTGTTTCACAATTAAAATATTGTCATACATTTTTAATACATGAATATTTTTCTGACATGGTATAATATCAAACATCGTAATTTTAATAGGTTCCTAAATGTATTTGAATGACAGATGAATTAGACCTAAATATTAATCTAATATGCACACGCTAGTTACATGGAAATTTTGCAACGAACTTTACAATGGTGAAAAATAGTACGTATGCATTGAACTTATTTCATCTGGGTTCTTGAAAATTAATGAAATTTAAGTTAAGGACTACTTGACATTAATCATATTTCTTGTTGAAGAACTTTCTAAAGAAGTTAACTTAGACTCTAAAAAGCTTTTCAAGCCACATAAATTACCATAAAAAAAATATTTAAACATATTAAAAAGTAGCTTCTTAGCTTAAAAAAAATAGCTCTTTACTTTTCAAAACCATGCCAAACTAGCCCTCAGGCACTCCACATTTAAGCGTTTGTTACAATATGATCATTTTTGTCTATACATGGTAGTTTGACAAGTAGAAAAATACAAATTAGTTAAAAAGAAAAAAATATTTAATTTTTAAAAAGGGAAGCCAATGAGCTAAGCTAAGCTAAGCTAAGCATGCTAAATATTTATTTAGTTAAATTTATAGGAGTCAATATCATTGGAAATTAAAAAAAAAAAAAAAATTCATTGTTTGTACTATGTAGATTGCTGTATAAAAAAAATAATGTTTATAGACTAAAATATATTGTTGTAAAAAGTAATATATAAAAAATTTCATTGTTTGTACTGTATAGATTGTTGTGTAGCAAACGTGATAGTAATGTTTACAGTAGATATCCAATAATTGATTCTCCTATGCCATAGATATCTAAATATGCACACGCTAGCTGCACAAAAATTGTTACGAACTTTACAATGGTGAAAAACTGTACGGAACATGCAACTAAGTCACCTAAATTTACTGTTGATTTTTGCTTTCCATTTGTAAATATATTATTCAAAATTTTGGTTCACTTTTTCTACCTTTTCTTTCTCTTTTCTGTGTCTTCGGTGTGTTTAGTTCATCAATTGGCCTGCCATGCTCAAAATATTCACACGCGCAAGCAACCGGCAATAAATAGGTAACAAGAATATAAAAGTTAGTATATTACAGCATAAAAACATTATAATAGAAGAGAGTGTTGAGTTTTTCATCCGAACATTCTTGTTAGTGATTCACAGCTAACTGACTCTACATTGTACAAAATATGTAATAGCCCACAACGGGTCTCCATATCATTGGACAAACTTCCTTATCTTTGACTATACAATACAAAATTTTTATTGTAATGGACTTATAATCACTATTTTAAATGGCGCGCCTAGGCGCGATACGTGGTGGAAACGCCAAGCCAAGTGGTTTAGCGCTTATTTACCAATCAACGACAATCGTTGACTGCGCGCATTATTATATATATTTTTTTTTTAAATTAAATTTTTTTTAAGTTAAAACTTAAAATCTGGTTTCTTAAGGTCTACCCTAAATTCAAAACAACCCCTTGAAGCCTTGAATAAAGGAAAACTTTCAAAACTTTCTATCTATTTACCATTTAATATTTACATTTGAAACTTATCCTCTTGTTGGAAACTTTGAAAAAGTGTATAAAGTTCTTATAAATCTATTTTAAATGTTTGGTAGATATTATTTGTAATTATTAAATGATTTTTTAATTGATTAAAAATTAAAATAAGAAAACGTATTTTTACGCTTTTTTACGCATTTGCCTCGCCTAAGCTCACCTAGCCCATAGTTTGGCCTCTACGCATCGCCACGTATTATGTCTTTTGGAACACTGCTTCTAATCATGATTCACAAGGATAAACAAACTTTAGCTCCTATTTGGTAAGGATTTTTTAAAAATTATTTTTATTATGCATAATTTTAGTAAAATATTTTTATAATTTTTCTCTACTTTTTAATTTCATATTATTTAAAAATATATTATTTTTTAAAAAATTCATTCTCATAAAATAGACTTTTTTTTTTCCCTGTGTTGCCAAATAGAATTTCTCCCAGACAAAAATATTAATTAAGTGCTTGTTTGGAATATATTAAGAAGCTAAGATCAAAGTCAACATTAATTCTAATAGCACACCTTCATGAAACCAATAACTTTTATCAACTTTTAAATAACATATCTCATTAACTCTTATCAAGATATGCTAAAACTTTTTATTAAAAGCTTCGTCAAACAACCTCTAACTATGGACATTTAGTAAATTCGAATGGCTAAAAATGCCAAGTTATTGAAATGTCTTTTAGACTGTCTAAACAACATTGACGAGGAAGACTGAAATATATATAAGGTCGAGACTTTGTCAACTTTGATCAATTTGATGAAAATTTCTCTATACATAAAATTCGATAAAAAAAAATGAATAGAAATGTCTAAGGGTCTATTTGATTGCAATGGTGGAAAACGGGTGGAAAAAAAATGAATGATAGGGAATTGAATTGCCTAGAAAACGTTTTACAGGGAATTGTAATTAATGGTGTTTGATTGGTATAATTTTTTACCTGGCAAATTTTTTGTTTGGCTTTGTTTTTTATACAAATTGTCAATTAAATGGATAAATTTTTTTACCATTGACTTTGGAATGTGTTTCAATTGCTAAAAAAAAAAAAAAAAAAAAAAAAAAAAATTGTCAAAAAGTTGGAAAACGTTTTTCCACCACTATGGTGAGAAAATGTTTTCTAGCTTTTGTGCATCAACCGCTTGTACCTTGGAAAACGTTGGAAAATGTTTTCCTTAGAAAATTAGTGCAATCAAACAGGTGAATAGTAAAAAGTAGGAAAACGTTTTCCACGGAAAACGGGTGCTAATCAAACAGGCCCTAAATGTGTTATTTATTTACTTGAAAAGGTACAAATATGTAATTGTTAAAAAAGGAGGCCAACGAGCTAAGCCAAACATGAAACATATTTATTCAGTTAAATTAATAGGATTCAATATCATTGGAAATAAACAAAAATATAAAAAAAATCATTGTTTTGTACTATGTTGATTTTTGTAAAGCAGACGCGATAGTAATGTTTACTATAGATATCCAATAATTGATTCTCCTATGCCATTGATGATTTATAAAAAAAGATATTTTATTATAAAGCATGAAGCATGTGAGAATCATTAAAACATTGAATCAGCCTTTAATAATCAATAGCTGTTGCTTTCCATTTGTAAATCTATTATTCAAAATTTTGGTTCACTTTTTCTACCTTTTCTGTGTCTTGGGTGTGTTTAGTTCATCAATTGGCCTGCCATGCTTAAAATATGCACACAATAGCCACAAAGTTTTTGTCGGAGAGAAGCAACCGGCAATAAATAGGTAACAAGAATATACAAGTTAGTATATTACGGCACAAAAACATTATAATAGAAGAGAGTATTGAGTTTTGTGTCCAAACATTCTAGTCAACTGACCGACTCTGCACTATATAAAATCTATTGTAGCCCACAACGTATCTCCATAACAATGGACAAACTTCCTTATCTTTGACTATACAATGTGAAATTTGTATTGTAATGGACTTCTTATAATCATGATTCACATGGATAAACAAACTTTAGCCCCTATTTGGTAAGGATTGTTTAAAATTTATTTTTATTATGCATAATTTCAGTAAAAATTTTTATAACTTTCATATTATTTAAAATTAAATTATGTTTTCAAAAAATTCATTCTCATAAAATCTACATAAAATAGACTCTTAATTTTTTTTTATGTTGCCAAACAAAATTTCTCCCAGACAAAAATATTAATTAAGTGCTTGTTTGTAATATCTTAAAAAGCTAAGATCAAAGTCAACATTAATTCTAATAGCACACATTCATAAAACCAATAAATTTTATTGACTTTTCAATCACATATATATTTCATTACCTTTCATCAAGATATTCTAAAACTTTTGTTTTCAAGAGGCTTTTGTTTTAAAAATGGTTCGTATTCAATTCCTCATTTATTAAAAATACATTTTTGTTCACCAAGCATTAAATCAAATTTTTTATTGCCTTGAGTAAATTTGTGTACAATTTGAGTCAAATCTAAAATCTTTTCTTGTAAAGAGGAATCCTCCTTAACTAAAGAATCGTAATCATTTTGAAATTTAGAAAAAAAAAATTACCTCATTTTCTAATAAAGAATATTATTTTTTTTATTTTTAAGAATCGAATGATTTAAAGCATGTTTTTCAAAATTTTCAAGAATTTTATCGTAAAAGATAGATAATTCATCATATAAGCAATTTTTTATTTGAATTTACCTCATCATCGAAATGCGGATGAATTCTTCTTTTATAATTGCTCCAAGACAATGTAATACGAAGTCCTATTTAAATAAGTTTTTAAAATGTCAAAAAAAGTGATTGGAATATTGGCAAACCCTAAAAATTATGTTTCCAACTCGAACTAGGAAATTGGGCAGCAGGGTATGACGTGACAGGTTCTATGAAACATTCGCACCCTCTTACCCACCTCACGCAAGGTATTTACATCCCAGGTGTTCAAAGTTTTCAACATCTTCAATTCAATCCTTTGATTTTTTGAGTAACACATTTAGATCCTTAAAATTTCACCTATTAAAATTTTGGTTCACTTGTGATGTTGTGTTTAGATTTGGACAAAAAACATGGAGGTGCAATTAATATAAATAATTCTTAAAGATATTAAATCTAATTTAGATAAGGTGTAATTGACACAAAACGTTTCTACCTTTCAAGTGTATTGTAGAAAACGTCTCTACCTTTCGTTTTTTGATATTTTTGACCATATCTTCCACATTTCTTGTGATGAACGTTATTTTTACCAATTTTTAACGTAAAATGACAAATATATCCTCATATTTAAATAAATAAAAAAAAGGAAAGAAAAATAAAGCAAAAATTACAACTATTGGTCCAAATTTTTTAAAAAGTACAAATGAATCCAAATAAATTATTAAAATATAAAAAATAACCAAAAAAAAAAAAAAAAAAAATCCCTCTCTCCCCTTCTTCTCCTCCCCCTCCCCACTGTGCCTCCTCCACCACCACCTTCCGGCCACCATGTCCACTTCTAGAGTTTTCACCTTTTCCATGTCCAAACCTCCTCCTTCCACCCACACGTTTGCCATATGTGCTGACAAAGAAATTCGTTTACACACATTTCCATGTGTATTAAGCCAGGAAAATTAGATCAAGGATCAACAGATGGCCGAATGTTAGAGAGATAAAAGCCCTGTTTGGAAATGATAAACACTATCTAGAACCTGCACCACCACTTTCGGAGTTTCTTGATTTTATTCACTGTGTTTTCAGTTTTCACCACTGCCATTGATCTGATCACTCCGACCCAGTTTCTTGCCGGAGATAAACTATAGGGGAAGAATTTGTGCATCAACTATAGGGGAAGAATTTGAATTGGGTCTTTAATCCTGGGGAATCAAAGAACTGGTACATCGGAATCTGGTACAAGAATATTGAAGAAAAAACTATTGTTTGGGTCGCAAATAGAGATTCACCTGTAAGAAATCTTCAGGGGTGTTGAAAATTGGGGAAGATGAAAATCTTGTTCTTTTGGATGAAAATGGAAAATCTGTATGGTCGACAAATCATTCCAGGGCAGAAAATACTGTAGCAGAATTGCTACAAACATGTGTGTGGATGGAGGAGGTTTAGCAAGTTTGGACATGGAGAAGGTGAAGAGTCTAGAAGTGGAAATGGTGGCCGGAAAGTGGTGGTGGTGGTGGTGGTGGTGGTGGAGGAGGCACATGGAGTAGGAGGAGAATAAGGGGAAAGAGAGTTTTTTTTTTTTTTTTTGGTTATTTTTCATATTTCAATAATTTATTTGGACTCATTTATATGTTTTAAAAAATTTGGTCCTATAGTCGCAATTTGTGCTTTATTTTTCTTTCCTTTTTTTTTCGTCTTATTTAAATAAGAGGGTATATTGATCATTTTACGTTAAAAATTGGTGAAATTGACGTTCAACGCAAGAAATCTGGAAGGTAGGGGCAAAATGTCAAAAAATGAAAGATAGAAACGTTTTTCATAATACACTTAAAATGTAGAGACGTTTTGTGCCAATTACTCCTTAGATAATATAGAATCCTTACTGAGATAATATAGAAAATTTTTACATTGTCTCAATTATGCAATGATATGAAAAAAACCTTTTAAACTATTGTATTGACTCGTCTTTAATTATGAAGGACCATAAAATTGAAACTTCACTTATTAAATTTTTTTCACTGGTGATTTTTGTGTTTAGATCTGGACAAAAGACATGGGGACCATTTTTCAATATTAATATCTGATCAAAATTTTGTAAAGTTGGAAAAATTTTACATTTGTCTCAATTATACAAGGGTAAATGTTTAACCCATAGAAGAATCCAGAAGCAAATCCTAAAGCCACAACAAGTCCACGTATCAACATCTCATGCAAACCCTCCACTTAAAGAAGTTGTGTTTTACATAAGAATTAAGCCTCAAGTACACTTTTTTTTGACATGATTGTTTACACTTCTCTCACATGTGTGGGGTCCATGACTATTTTAATTGTGGGCTCCACCGCTCCATAATGGTTTGTGCACATGTTACATTTACCTCACAACGTACATCATATTTATTTACGGGGAATTTTAAAAAATGTCACTTTTTTTGAAAATGCACCAAAAACTTTTATTGGTACTTGATTTTATCAAAAATGTCATTTTTTGGATGTGAATGGTCTATATTATCCTTACACACAATTCTGGGAGCATTTAATGCACATTAATGCTACCTTTCATTATCATTAATGTATTGATGTGATGATTTAATTTTTATATTATAAACATTAGATATATGTATATTATATTGTCTAATATGAATTTTGTTAATAAAAATAAAATAAAATAAATTGACATGTTAACTCCACTAATTACTTATTTTAATTGTTTATTTATTATTTAATTCACCATTTATTTAAATATTTCATTAATTATTTTAATTGTTTACGTATATTATTTATTTAATGTTTAATTAATAATTTATTTAAATTGCTTATGTAATATTTAATTTCATTAATTATTTTAATTATTTACGTATATTATTTACTTAATATTTAATTAGTTATTTATATTAATTACTTATTTTAATTGTGTATTCAATATTTAATTGAATTTTTTTAAATATTTCATTAATTATTTTAATTGTTTACGTATATTATTTTCTTACTATTTCATTATTTTATTTAATTATTTGCTTAAATTAATTACTTATTTTAATTGTGTATTCAATATTTAATTGAATTTTTTTAAATATTTCATTAATTATTTTAATTGTTTACGTATATTATTTTCTTAATATTTCATTATTTTATTTAATTATTTGCTTAAATTACTTATTTTAATTATTTATCTAATATTTAATTTCGTTTTTATTTAAATATGCCATCAATTATTTTAATTGTTTATGTATACTTAATATTTAATTTATTTATTTTAATGAATTATTTTCATTACTTATTTCATATTTAATTTAATTGTCTCTTTACTTTTTAAAAAAACAATTAAACAAATAATATACATAAACAATTAAAATTATTATTTAATTGTAATGTTGATTGATTTTATGCACCTATCTGATTGACAAGTCAAATTTTATCTAATTTTATACACTCATCTGTCGAGAATTATTGAGGTAAACTGTCGGGGAACGACATTTTATCTGTCGAGAACGACATTTCATCTGTCGAGATTTACCCATCTGTCGAGAATTATTGTAGCAACGAACATTTTCTGACAGTCGTACAGCAGTTTGTCTGATCCGTACAGTACTTTTGTACAATTTTCAAGCCCATGTCAGTCTCATTTAATGGTGTACCTGTTGGGGAATTAATTTCTTTACAAGGGTAAAAATGTCAAAAAATGACATTCTTGATATGGCCCAAAAAAATGACATTTTTGTAATTTCATACAAGGAAATTGACACCCAATGTAATTTCCTCTTTATTTACCAACAAATGATGGAACAAGATTTGATTGGGTCAAAATCTATCAGCCAAAAAAAAAAAAAAAACTTTCACAGTTTCTTATTGACATATCATCGATCAGTAAAAAATTGTATAAATAATAGAGGAAATTACATTGGGTGTCAATTTCCTTGTATGAAATTACAAAAATGTCATTTTTTTTGGGCCATATCAAGAATGTCTCTTTTTGACATTTTTACCCTTGTAAAGAAATTAATTCCCCAACAGGTACACCATTAAATGAGACTGACATGGGCTTGAAAATTGTACAAAAGTACTGTACGGATCAGACAAACTGCTGTACGACTGTCAGAAAATGTTCGTTGCTACAGTAATTCTCGACAGATGGGTAAATCTCGACAGATGAAATGTCGTTCTCGACAGATGAAATATCGTTCTCGACAGATAAAATGTCGTTCCCCGACAGTTTACCTCAATAATTCTCGACAGATGAGTGTATAAAATTAGATAAAATTTGACTTGTCAATCAGATAGGTGCATAAAATCAATCAACATTACAATTAAATAATAATTTTAATTGTTTATGTATATTATTTGTTTAATTGTTTATTTAAAAAGTAAAGAGACAATTAAATTAAATATGAAATAAGTAATGAAAATAATTCATTAAAATAAATAAATTAAATATTAAGTATACATAAACAATTAAAATAATTGATGGCATATTTAAATAAAAACGAAATTAAATATTAGATAAATAATTAAAATAAGTAATTTAAGCAAATAATTAAATAAAATAATGAAATATTAAGAAAATAATATACGTAAACAATTAAAATAATTAATGAAATATTTAAAAAAATTCAATTAAATATTGAATACACAATTAAAATAAGTAATTAATATAAATAACTAATTAAATATTAAGTAAATAATATACGTAAATAATTAAAATAATTAATGAAATTAAATATTACATAAGCAATTTAAATAAATTATTAATTAAACATTAAATAAATAATATACGTAAACAATTAAAATAATTAATGAAATATTTAAATAAATGGTGAATTAAATAATAAATAAACAATTAAAATAAGTAATTAGTGGAGTTAACATGTCAATTTATTTTATTTTATTTTTATTAACAAAATTCATATTAGACAATATAATATACATATATCTAATGTTTATAATATAAAAATTAAATCATCACATCAATACATTAATGATAATGAAAGGTAGCATTAATGTGCATTAAATGCTCCTAGAATTGTGTGTAAGGATAATATGGACCATTCACATCCAAAAAATGACATTTTTGATAAAATCAAGTGCCAATGAAAGTTTTTGATGCATTTTCAAAAAAAGTGACATTTTTGAAAATTCCCCTAAATAATAATGTACAACAAGCATTTTCCAACATTTTGTAACACCTGCATGTCAAAACATCAACACACGCTTAAAACATTATATAAAGAGATACAAGCAGGGAGTGTTTCATTCACATTTCACTAAAGCTGCCTTTTATCTCTCTCTCTCTCTCTCTCTCTCTCTCTCTCTCTCTCCCTCTCTCTCTCTCAATTATGGAGTTCTCTGTGAGGTCATTTGCAGTGGTGTCCCTACTGCTATTGGTTTCCCTGTCCACTGGTTCGAAATTTATTCAACACCATAGCTTGTCAACTACTTTTATTAGCCATACTACATGAATGTTAATTTACCAAATATGAAATAAACCAGAACAACATTAATTTCATAGCAAAGCATTTGTATTTGTTTACGTTGGAGTGTATTATGTATTAATCTGTGTTTGTGAATCTTCTACTCTTTTCTTGTATTATGCAGATATGAGTGGTCCTCTTGTGGTGGATGCTATATATTGTTTCCCGAATCCTTGTGTAAAAATTTGTGGTAACATCAACGCATGCTGCCCAATAGGTGGCACGTGTGATTGCAAAGCAATTATTTGCCTACGTATGTAAACATAAACTTAATGATACGTTGCCTTACAGATTGAATCTGGCAAGACAAAAAGTTTCCTTATGTTTGCACTAAAATTTTCCCTCATTGATTGCAGTAGCAGACTCTGTTAAAAAAGAAATTACTGAGGAGGTGATGGCTGGTGCAGCAGAGGAAGAGCCTTTCATTAAGGAGATGGTAATCGCTTGATGCTTTGCTGCAACAGCAGGAGAATATATTACTGATCCATATATGAAGCTGGTTGAGTCAATAAACTTGTAGATCTCTGTTTGGGGATCTACAAGTTTGGAGATCTCTGTTTAATTAAATAATCTGTAGTCTTTGTTTGGAGACTACATTGTGAAAGTGTACCAAACTTGTAGATCTCTGTT
This sequence comes from Osmanthus fragrans, assembly GCA_019395295.1. Taxonomy (NCBI): domain Eukaryota; kingdom Viridiplantae; phylum Streptophyta; class Magnoliopsida; order Lamiales; family Oleaceae; genus Osmanthus; species Osmanthus fragrans. The sequence continues at coordinate 19,962,774 of CM033359.1, read as the reverse complement.
TGGGGATCTACAAGTTTGGAGATCTCTGTTTAATTAAATAATCTGTAGTCTTTGTTTGGAGGCTACATTGTGAAAGTGTACCTGTCTTTACTTACAAGTATTATGTTGTTTGTTTGGAGACTACATTGTGAAAGTGTACCCATCTTTAATTACAAGTATTATGTTGTATATTTTAATAATTTTTGTTGTCTTCTTTTAGTTTTTATCAAATTGATATTTGCACTAACTAGTCACGTTAAATTTAGTTATGTTTCGTCCAACTTCAAATGTAATTTAAAATATAAATCAAAGTCAATAATTAATTATAATTATACGTTTTATTGGATCTATAACTTTTCAATCACACATTTTATCATCTTTGATATTAAAAAATTATAATAATAAATAAAAACTACTAAAAATCTTATTTTTATCAAAACTCCTATTGTAATATTTTGTTTTTCATTTTATAATATGTCACTGAATGTGGTTGGTTTATCCAAAAAAATCTTTAAGTCAGTTTGTACACCCCCTGGTTGTCCAGGGGGTGGGGGGGTGCTCCAGGTTTCCATACATTTACTTGTCTCGGGGTGTCCATAAATTCCAGTTAAGTTCCAACTATATAGAGGCGAATCAATTTTAGCATCAATGTGATTTTTAGAAAAACTGAGAACTGATAACTGAACATCAGATTTCAAAAGAAGAGCAATTCCACCACTACGTCCCACTGCCTCAACACTAAAACAGCCGTAAAATTTCAACTTAACTCGACAAAGTTCCATGTTCGTAGCATTTAGTTATGTTCTCTTGCAAGAACAAAACTTCGGGATCTTCTTTTCTGATAAGCTCAGAAAGAGTGCGAATGCCACGAGGGTTCCCAAGCCCTAGTGCATTCCAGCTGAGCAGCTTCTGAGGATCGGTGGGGCTGATTTTCAGCCACCGCCGAAATCTGAGAGTTGGAGTCATGATTCCTAGCTTGAGATTTACCTTTTCCTTTCAACCGTTTGGGAACATGAGCAGCTTCATCTTTTGCAGGTGAGATATCCAGAGACCTCTTCAGTTTTGCTAGTGTGGTAGAGGTATTAGGGTTGAGTGTCTGGTTCTTATTTACCCTCCTCCACCGTCGAGTATAGTTTGCTCCTTGTTCCTTAGTTGATTCCTCGCCAATTGAGGTGAAATGAACATCGATTTGTGACAGGACAGGAATGCCCTTAGATAGAATATTAGCAGAATCTCCATCAGCCTTATTTTCGTCCATTTGATCAACAATTATCAAGTCATGCTGTAGAGGTAATTGCTCCCGGTTTATTTCCTTTATCAAATCCCCAGTATATTCTTTGGAGTTAATTTCCTGTGATTTCTCCTGAATTCCAGCCGTATCCATTTGATCAGCAATTATCAAATCAGGTAAGTGCTTCAGATTTGGTTCCTTTATCAGGTTCCCAGTATATTCCTTGGAGTTAATTTCCTGAGATTGCTCCTGAATTCTCGCTGTGTTGCTGTCACCTTCCTTGGCTGGAGATTCGTTACCATGTTTGTTCTCACCGGAGCTAGGTTCTGCTTGGTTCATCGGAGGCTGATCAACCGACGAATTTAGTTGTCGGTCACGAATAGGGCCACCATAATCACCAAAGTTACCAGCACGTAACCAGGGTCCATATGGATAATCAGAGATCGTGTATGCTTCCATGGAAGATCGCCATAGAGGACGCTTCTTCTGACCATGTCCAAGAATGCCACATAGGTAGCAGAAGTTTGGGAGTCGCTCATATGTAAAACGAACCCAGAGTGGTTTGTGAGCTCCTACACAGATCCTCTTGCCATGTAACAAAGCCTGGAGATATCAAGGCAGACCCTAACACGGATGTATTCACCCCTTGCGATCTCTGTTTTGTCTATATCGACTTCAATGACCTTGCCAATTTGCCTGCCAATAGAATCTTCCATCTTCCAATTACGGACCACGATAGGAAGGTCAAAAATTCTTACCCAGAAGTTCGCTTCAGAGAATGTGATGTTATGGATTTGCTCTAGGCCATCAACATCTTTGGTCACAACCAAATGCTTATCGAAGATCCATGGTCCTTCACGTTTTACACGCTCCTTATCGCAACTATCTTCAAATTCTGCTAGGAAGAGATTTGGGGATATGTCTCGAATGCTTAAAGCTTTGTTTGGACGCCATAATCGCTTCATGGTACTTTTGAAAGCCTCTTTGTTGAAGTGCTTACCGGATAAGAGTTTGAATAACAAGCATTTGTCACTCCGGTGAGGTGTCAGAACATCTTCTTCTTCGACTACTAGTGGTTCTTCCTCCTGTTCTGTGAGCGACAATTGTTCACACATTCTTGTAATATCATATTCCATGGAGGTAGTACGAGACGAGATGAAAGCCTTCACTGATGCAGGGAAAGAGGCCTGCACTGATGCAGGGAAAGAAGCCTCTACTCAGGGAGCCTTGGAGAGGAAACTTTTTTGGAGGGTGTTTGGTATTGATTTTTGGGGTAAGAATTGATTTTTGAATAGTGATATAATGGAAAATGTATGGTTGAAAAAGAAGGAAAAGTTATTGATGTGATGAAAAATATTTTTTTATTGAAAAATATGTGGTTAAAAATGAAAATTGATTTTCAAAATCAATACCATACACCCTCTTGAATTGACATGCTAATAATTGTTTTTAGACGAACATGATTAAAAACAAAAATATAAAGTCTAATACATAAACTGAATAGAGAGATAAAAATGATGAATACATCCCTCCAATCCAGCATCTCATAAACGATCTTGAATTGCCATCTTCTCTAATTTGTCTGGAATATGGATGAATTCTTCTTTTGTAATTGCTTCAAGACGATCTAATATGATTTATGTGGTGGTAGATATTCTATACCAGGGTTATCATATTTATATAAGTCTTGAAAATTCCAAAAAATGTTATTGAAATATAGACGCATGCATTGAACTTATTTCATCTGGGTTGCTGAAAATTAATGAAATTTAAGTTAAGGACTACTTGAGGTTAATCATATTTCTTGTAGAAGAACTTTTTGAAAAAGTTAACTTAGACTCTAAAAAGCTTTTCAAGCCACATAAATTACTATAAAAAAAATATTTAAATATATTAAAAAGTAGCTTATTAATTTAAAAAATAACTCTTTACTTTTCAAAATCATGCCAAACGAGCCCTCAGGCACTCCACTTTGAGCGTTTGTTACAATATGATCATTTTTGTCTATACATGTTAGTTTGACAGGTAGAAACAAACTAATTAGTTAAAAAGATAAAAAAATAATTAATTTTTAAAAAGGGAAGCCAACGAGCTAAGCCAAACATGCTAAATATTTATTTAGTTAAATTTATAGTAGTTTGTACTATGTAGATTGCTGTATAAAAAAATGAATAATGTTTATAGACTAAAAATAAACAAATATCATTGGAAATAAACAAAAATAAAAAATATCATTGTTTGTACTATGTAGATTGCTGTATAAAAAAAAGGAATAATGTTTATAGACTAAAAAGTATTGTTGTATAAAAAGTAATATATAGATTGTTGTGTAGCAAACGTGATAGTAATGTCTACAGTAGAGATCCAATAATTGATTCTCCGATTATAATGCATGAAGCATGTGAGAATCATCAAAACATTGAATCAGCCTTTAATAATCAATAGATAAAATGTATTTGAAGAAGACCTAAATATTAATCTAAATATTCAACTTTACAATGGTGAAAAAGAGTACGGAACATTCCAATAAGTAACCTAAATTTGCTGTTGATTTTTGCTTTCCTTTTTAAATATTTATTTAAACATGAGATCCTCTATTATTTTAAATAGTCAACCTTTAAAATAATGCTTCAAGAGACTCGTTAAATTAACATTTTAGTTTAGAAAGCGAGTTTGACTCTCCAAATTTGGAGAGCCAAACTCACTTTCTATAATTAAATGCATTCAAAGTGTTTCAAACTTCAATGTAGGAAAATAATAAAATAATCTAAAGAAAAACTGGTTCAAATAAAAGATAGAGAAAAATAATAAATATTATTTGGGAGTAGTAAAATTAAATATTAAATATAAATAGCTTGTTGTAGTACTTCAAAATTTTAGCTCTCTAAATTTATAGATACTCTCAAAATGATAGAATATGTTCTTTAAAAATAGAGAGTTTTTGGAGTTGCTATTATGATAATTATAGGAAATAATTACTTAAAACTATAACAACTACATACCTTGTTAGTTTTTTTTTATATATATTTTTGGTACTCTGAAACTCATGATAGTTATAAATAAGTTCTCAAAACTATAGAGAAGAAGAAAAAAACAAAGGAATAGTAAAAAAATGAAAAGAATTAGAATAAGGAAAAAAAGGTAAAGTTGCAAGAAGGGACAATGCAATGCAGGTAGCTCTAAACTCTAAACATGTGATACTCATTCACATAAATATGTGGGAGAAATTTTTTTATGCTTATCTCAATTGTGTACGATATAAATATGTCGTACTTAATAATTGAGGATCATACAATTGAAGATTTCTGATAAGTACGTCTTACACACTTATTTAGGCCACAAAACATAGCTAATTGTGAATATATAGATATATGTTGAAATATGACTTAATTCGGTACAAATTGTGTTTGTAGGGCTATAGTGATAGATGCAACAAAAAGTATTCGAAAATGGGCTAAAAATGACCAAAACAAAAGTGAATGAAAGTTCCGAGACCAAATTGAAATTATTCAAAAGTTGACCCAGGAGATGAAATGAAGATTGAAATGAGCCAAGAACAAATTGAGTAATGATAACGAGACATAAAAGGAAGAAGAAAGTTGAAATGAGTTCAAGGAGAGAAGGAATGAAGATGAGGGACCAAAATACAGGAATTAAAAGGTGTAATACACTATGCGGCCGCATAGTATAATACCTATGCGACCGCATAAGTATAGGCGGGGAATTCTGGCCCGCAATCCTTATGACTATGCGGCTGCATAGATTAGTACTATGCTGCCGCACAGTAGAAAGTTGGTCGTGATTTTCTGCTTTCCTTATTTGAATCAACTGCCTATGGAAACATATCTTAGATTCCTTTAAAACCTATTTTCGACAGAAGCAAGGGCTACGCATTCTTAGACATATCCTAACATATTGGAGAGCAAAATAACAAGCAGACAACGGAATTACTTCAAGATTCAAGTTTTAATCCAAGACTTTAATAGGGTGATATCTCCTCCAACATATTTACTTTGTTTTCCTAGTTCTTCCATGCTAGGCTAGATTTTTATGTAATAGGTGAACGATGAACCTTGTGATGTGATATTTCAATTTCTAGTTTTATATTTTTGACGTTAAAACGTGTTTTGGATTGATGAATGATTTGTATACATTAATTTGCATCTAAATTTATTATGCATGTGATTGTATGATTTGTGGTGATTTATTTCGTCTATTCAAAAGAGGAGAAATAGATTAGATAGGGTATAAATGATCGTAGGGTACGATAGGGGACATAGATATACGGCTATGTCTTACGTGAATCTCTAAGTGTTCATAAACATTCATGCATTTTTGTGTATTTACTCCCGTCATAGAGATATAGTCGGGTCGTATATGAAAACAAGTTCAAACTTAATCGAGAGAGTTTTGCAATAATAGGAACATTGATTCGTCACAATTCAAACGTGTTGTCAACTTGTAGAACTAGGGTTGAAATAGATCGTTGCAAGGAAATTCGCGAACGTAGTACGCCTTTTATTTGATTGATTATCTCAATTTGCATTTAGTTATATCATTGTACATAGTGAAATTTGCATCCAATTAGTTAATTCATTCGCTTTTGCATTGTTAGATTACTTAGTTTTATAGCAATCTAGTTACAAAAACTCAAACCACGTACTTTGTTTCGGTTAAGGTCGAATTAAGTATAGTCAAACTATTAAATCTCTGTGGAAACGATATTTTAATTTAAAAAATCCACTTTATTACTTGAAAACTAACCGTACACTTGTGGTGATTTAAATCGAAGCATATTTTCGGGATCAATTTCTTTTGAAAAAAGGGATAATTGCAGCAAAAGCCCTAAATCTATGAAACACTAGTAGTCTTTCTCTCCCCCACCATCCCGCCTCTCCCCTAGAGCATCGCAGAGGGGGTAAATTGCAGGAAGTGTCTCAGCAGGTTAGGGTACAAGAGCTGTCATACTGGTGCCCACAAAAAGCCCAACTATCATCGCCAACGTGGACGCCACATCCACCGCCAACCGTCGGCGTCTCTACTCCTTCCAATCTCATCCATCTCCTAAAAATTACAATCTCCTCGATAGACCTGTCGAACTCTTGTCTTAATACAGATTTCTCCTCGATGGTGAAGTTTTTGTTGGGCATCGAGAACTCGGAGTCCCTTGTGCTCAAAATACCATCTTCATTGGTGTACTCACTTTTATTTCAAGTTTAACATGCACTGGTTTCTTGAATTCAAAAGATCTAGTGGAAAATGGCATTTCAAACCTGCAACTGATATTACAATCCTTGGATTTTTGCACTGATTTCTATTGATTTTATTGCTTTAGACCAAATTTTTGTTGTACAATTTATTGTTGAAGTGAGAAGCTAAGAATGGGGTGAACGGAGAAGCCACATTGAGAAAGAAGGAAGTCTCCACAAGAATGTTGGTGCTGAATATTAAGCAAGATCACACGTCCAAGGGTGAAACAGATCACCTCTCTCCTAGCAGGAACATTAACTTAGAAGAAACGGAAGAAGAGGAGGCCAGTTGAGCAAAATATGGATCTTACCGTATATTGGAAAAATAATTCCACCCGGTAAGTACCTACCGTATCTTGGCAAAGAGTTTCCGCCAGTTACCATATTCTGGCAGAAATCCATCTACGGCAACTGACAACACAAGATCAGCAATTAATTGATTCAAATATTCTCCTACTATAATAAAAAAATATTATATTCTTTGTATCATCTCCCATTGTAACGGATTCTAAAAATGTAATAGAATTGGAACTATCTTCTCACGTGAAAAAAGGAAAAGGAAAAGGGAGAAAACATTTCTTCAATACTTTGTTCAGTTTGAGTTTTTCTTTATTTTATCAGAGCCTCTTGTGAGATAAGAGAGTTCTACACTGCAAAAACAATGGCTTCCACAATTTCCTTGAATGTTGCCAACTTCGTCACACTCAAACTTACCCCAGAAAACTACCCTCTATGGCGAGAACAACTGCTCGCCCTTGCAGAAAGTCAAGACATGGTTGAACTCCTCACAGGTGAAAGAGAGAAACCAGCCATGTATAGCAACACCACAGTAAACGACACCTCAACAATTGAAGCAAAAAAGATCTCAGAAGAATTCCTCAGATGGCGAAAAGAAGACCGTCTCCTACGTGGGTGGATCATTGGAACACTCACAGAAGAAGCTCTAAGCCTCGTTATTGGCCAAGAATCATCACAATCAGTTTGGAATACGTTGAAAGAAGCATATGCTCAAGATTCACAAGAACGGGAATTTACCCTTTGACAACAACTTACACACCTCAGAAAGGATCCAGATCAACCCCTGGCTGAACACCTAAGAAAGTTTAAAAGTATTTGTGACAGCCTTGCAGCCATAGGAAATCCAGTACCTGACAAGAACAAAGTCTACTCCTTGCTAATCTTGGTCCGAAATATGAGTCTTTTAGGACGGCTATGCTCAAACCTCCCATGCCGTCTTACTCAGAAGCTGTGTCTCTCCTACAAGGTTTCGAAAAACGAAACACATGGGTCGAAACATCCAACTCACCATCATATGCGTTTTATGGACAACGCAACCAAAATCAGCACACTTACAACAACCGCAACCGTCAAGGCAATCAGTTTACATCAAAAGGTAGAGGATTTCAGGCCACTAACACCAATTTTTAGCACTCCAACTTTGCAGGAAATCACTCACAACCACCGCAAAGAGATTACACTCCACGACCACCACCTCCTGGTAAACGAAGAATGACAAACATAGAACGTGAAATGTACAAGAATGATCTCTGTCAGCTTTACGGTAGGATTGGACATATCGCTGAAATATGTTGGAGCTTACTGGACCAATCTGTAAGCAATGAGGACCTTCCCCAAGCTCTCGCTGCTCTCATCTTGGACACCTCCGTTGCGGATGTTGAATGGATAACCGACACTGGAGCCTCAAACCATATGACTGCACATTCAGGTATGTTACAAAACCTCAGAAAATATGTTGGTCATGACTCTATCCTCATTGGCGATGGTTCTTCCTTAAAAATACATGCAATTGATGATACTCTAATCTCTGATGGTAAGAATGAACTACTCCTTCGTGATGTCTTACTTGTACGCCAATTAACTCGAAATCTGCTCTCTATTAGTCAGTTGACGACACAATACCCATTAAATTGTGAATTTACTGACAAGTTATTTTGCATTAAGGAACTGGCAACAGGTCGAACTTTGCTAATGGGTCAACGTAAGGGAGATCTTTATGTCCTGTCCAAACCAAGGGAATCACATTTCTCCAATAGACAAACCTCGAGAACTGAGGAATTGTGGCACCAACGTCTTGGACATCCACAACGTTCAGTCGTTCAACACTTACGTGTCAAGAATTTAATTCATTTTTGTTCGAATAAAACTATGGCAACTGTTTGTGAAAGTTGTCAATTAGGCAAACTTGGCAAGTTACCATTTAGTTTATCTCATTCTTCTAGTACTGATGTTTACTTAGCCTTTGAAAACTATGTGCAGCGTCAATTTGAAAAAAAGGATTAGAATCTTTCACTCTGATGGTGGAGGTGAGTTTGTAAATAAAAGACTCACCTCTCATTTTCAGCAACAGGGGATTGTTCATCAACTCTCTTGTCCTCACACACCTGAGCAAACATTGATGGTTGAAGGCCGTCACCGTACTATCAGGGAACTCGGGATGACTATGATCTTCCACAGTGACGTCCCCAACTTTCTATGGGTTGAGGCCTTCACCACAGCAACCTTTTTAATAAATCGTTTGCCTTCTTCCTCCATTGGTTTTAATTCTCCTTATTTTCGTTTATATGGCGCTCATCCTAATTATTCCTCTCTTCGTGTGTTTGGGACTCGTTGCTACCCATATATATGGGATACCAAGAAGAATAAATTTGATCCTAAAACCATTCCCTGTGTATTTCTTGGTTACAGTGACCGGCATAAAGGGTATCGTTGCTTCGATCCAAAAACCCGCCGGATGTTTGTCTCTAGACATATCTTGTTTGATGAGAATTTGTTCCCTTACAAAACAAAGGGATCCTCCTCACCGTCTACTACCTGCATAACAGACTTTCTCAACTCTCCGCTTCCCACTTCAACGCCTAGGCCCTCTCCATCAACTGGTATGGATTTACCACATCTTCCACTACCACCCAATGCGTCCAGTACTCCATCGACTGTGCCACCTCACACCAGCTCAGATATGTCACCTGCATCCCCTTCAAGTTCTGACAATGATCCCACTTCGCCATATGCTGTTCTCAATTCCCCATCTCCTGATCTTGACTTCGTTTCTGCACCATCTCCGACCACAGTTGACACCAATTCGGTAAGTGCAAATTTGTTGAGTGTGTTGGAACAAAGAGAGGTTTCCTAACTTGGATTGGCTAAAACTTTTATGAAGGACAACAATGATAGGAAGAAGTGAGTGAACAAAATGAAACTTGTATTTCTCAAATACAATACTTACACACTTGGTTTCGCTTATTACAAAATGGAGGGATCTTACCCCTTTATATAGTGGTCACATGAAACTTCTAGACCACATTTTGCTAGAGAATTCTAGTCCTCATGACATTTCTAGACCACATATTTAAATTAGATATTTTCCTAGAATATTCTAGATACACACATGGTCATATTGTTAGATATTTACATAGATTTTTCTAGATAATGTTTCTAGAAATACTTGTTGGGCCTTTTAATTAAATTGGGCTTATGAGCAAAATCTTTAAGCCCATATTACTTAATCCAAAAATCAAGTTTACTTCTTAACATCCCCCCTTAAACTTGATTTTGTTACTCCAAGTAGAGTTCTTAGCTTGCGGAACACGTCATGCTTGAGTGGCTTAGTGAGAATGTCGGTGATCTGTTCTTGAGAGGTCACATACTTCAACTGCACCTCTTTCTTTGCAATACTTTCTCTAATAAAGTGATATCTTGTATCTATGTGCTTGCTTCTATCGTGGAATACTGGGTTCTTTGCTAATGCTAGTGCTGATTTGTTGTCAACATGGATCTCGGTCGGCTCTTCTTGTGAGACTCCAAGTGTCTTCAACAAGTTTCTAAGCTAAATTGCGTGGCAAACACTTGATGTAGCTGCAACATATTCAGCTTCACATGTAGATAGCGCCACGATCGATTGCTTCTTTGAGCTCCAAGTGAAAGCAGTGTCGCCCAAGTAGAACACATACCCAGTAGTGCTCTTTCTATCATCAGTGTCTCCGCCCCAATCGTTGTCACTATATCCGACAAGTTTGAATTCATTAGATGATGAATAGTCTAAGCCATAGTCAAGCGTACCTTTGATGTAGCGAAGAATCCTCTTTGCTGCCTTCATATGGGTCATAGTGGGTATTTTCATATAGCGACTGATGAGCCCAACTCCAAAGAGGATATCCGGTCTTGTGCATGTCAAGTATCTTAGACTTCCGACAAGACTCTTAAAAAGTGTTGGATCCACTTTTTCACCTTCATCATACTTCGATAACTTGGTTCCGCATTCGACGGGGGTGCATACAGGCTTGCAATCCTCCATGTTGAATTTCTTTAAAATTTCTTTTGCGTACCTTTCTTGTGAGATGAAGATTCCATCTTGCATTTGCTTTACCTCAATCCCAAGATAGTAGGCCATGAGGCCGATATCCGTCATCTCAAATTCTTGAGTCATGACCTTCTTAAACTCAATGATCATACTTAGATTATTTCCTGTAAAAATAAGATCATCCACATACAAACAAACAAGTAGGATATCTCCTTTCTCATTTACCTTTGTGTAAAGGGCATACTCGTGAGGGCATTTTGTGAAGTCATTTTCTAGAAAGTACTTGTCAATTCTACTATTCCATGCCCTTGGAGCCTGCTTCAACCCATATAGAGCCTTTTTGAGTTTTAAGACTTTACCTTCATGCCCTTTTATTTTATAGCCCATTGGTTGCTCTACGTAAATTTCTTCTTCAAGATAACCATTTAAGAAAGCCGATTTCACATCCATTTGAAAAATCTTCCACTTATTATGTGCGGCAAGAGAGATAATTAATCTTATAGTTTCTAAGCGAGCAACAGGGGCAAATACCTCTTCATAGTCGATCCCCGAACGTTGGTTGTAGCCTTTGGCAACCAATCTTGCTTTGTATCTCTCCACTTCTCCTTTAGCATTTTTCTTTGCCTTGTACACCCATTTGACTCCGATTGCTCTCTTTCCTTTGGGAAGAGTCGTCAGCTCCCATGTGTCGTTCTTCTCAATAGCCTTAATCTCTTCATCCATGGCATCTCTCCATCTTTTACTTTGCGTTGCTTTTTCATACCCTATTGGTTTACAATCGATAAAAAGACAAAAAAGTGTGAGATCATTTTGATTTTCTGTTATCTCATATATCTCTTGTAAGCTCCTCATCCGTGGTATTCTTTCGCTTGAACTTTCTCCTTGTGAAGATGATGGTGAAGTATCTCCATGAGTAGGTGATGGAGGTGGACTGGTAGGCTCTTGCTGCTCTCCATTCTCTTGCTCTTCTTCTTCAAAGAATGGCAAGAGGTCGTAATCTTCTTCTTGGACACTCCAATCCCAAGTTCCTTCTTCATCGAACTTGACATCTCTACTTATGGTGATCTTTTCATTGCTTGGATTATATAACTTGTAGCCTTTAGAGCGAGAGTCATAGCCAATAAAAACATACCTTCCACTCCTGTCATCTAGCTTGGACCTCTTTTGATCCGGTACATGAGCATATGCAATGCTCCCAAATACTCGTAGGTGAGAGATACTGGGCTTCCTTCCACTCCATGCTTCTTGTGGTGTCTTATTCCACACACTTCTAGAAGGCGATCGATTAGACAGGTACACAGCGCAATTAACAGCTTCAGCCCAAAATTCTTTGGGCAATCTCTTACTTTTGAGCATGCAGCGGGCCATGTTAAGAATGGATCTATTCTTTCTTTCGGCTACTCCATTTTGTTGTGGAGAGTATGGAACTGTCAACGGACGACGAATTCCATTCTCTTCACAATATTTCTCAAACTCTTTGGAGGTAAATTCTCCTCCTCTATCTGATCTTATGGCTTTTATGCTATAGCCACTTTCCTTTTCAACAAAAGCTTTAAATTTCTTGAAAGTTCCAAAAACTTTCGATTTTTGTTTAAGAAAATAGACCCATGTCTTTCTACTAAAATCGTCAATGAAAAGAACAAAGTAATTGTTCTTACCGAAAGAGCTTGGTTTGATTGGCCTGCAAACATCCGAGTGTACAAGTTCTAACGGTTTCTTTGCTCTTGTAGATGCTTCTTTCGGGAAACTTTTCCTCGAATGCTTTCCAAGCAAGCATCCTTCACATAGTTGATCCGCATGATTTATTGGAGGCAAACCTTTCACCATCTTCTTCTTACTCAACAACTTTAAGCCTCCAAAATTAAGATGCCCAAATCTCAAGTGCCAAAGCCAAGATGAATCTTTAAAACAAGTTTTTAAGCATTTAGCAACATCATTTTGAATACTTAATGCAAACATTCTATTTTTTGTCATGGGGACTTTGGCAATCAAATTTTCTTTTTGATCTCTTATTAAAAGACTATGATCTTTCAAATGAATATCATAGCCCTTCTCTAAGAGTTGTCCCAAGCTCAAAATGTTATTCTTCATATTGGGCACATAGTAGACATTTGAGATAAATTGATGCATACCATTCTTCAAGCGGATCAAGATTTTACCTTTGCCTTTCACGGGGATCTTGGATTCATCTCCAAAAGTAATATTGCCGCTTACCGATTCATCAAGCTCCACGAACATGTTTCTTTTTTCACACATATGGTTGCTTGCTCCCGTATCCAAATACCAAATGGTCTTTTCCCTACTTTCTTCACCTTTGTAAGCCAACAATAGTGTAGGATCCACTTCATTTTCCCGACTAGCATAGTTGGCTTTCTCCTCAACTTGGTTAATAACATTTCTACATTCTGAAGCATAATGACCAAGTTTTTTACAACTATAACATTTAACTTGAGATTTGTCATACCTTGGCCTTTCATTTTTCCTCGTACCTCTTCCTCTTTCACGATCTCTAGTGAAAAATGTACTTCTTCCTCGATCTTGGCCACGTCCTCTTCCTCTTTGACTTCTCCTATTGCCAAACCTTCCTTCACCCTCGCTCAAGGTGAGCTTTGTTTGAAGAGCTTGCTCTAATGGCTCTTCTTTCACCTTCTTCTTTAGTCTTTCTTCATGGGCTTGTAAAGATCCCATGAGTTGATCAACACTCATACTATCTAGATCTTTAGATTCCTCAATGGCTACAACTATGTAGTCAAATTTAGAATCTAAAGACCTAAGTATCTTCTCAATTACTCGAGTGTCGCTCAACTTTTCTCCATTCCTCTTTAATTGGTTTACAATGGCTAATACTCTAGAAAAATAATCAGAAATTGATTCTGATTCTTTCATATGTAAAGCTTCAAACTCACCTCAAAGTGTTTGGAGTCGAACTTTTTTCACCTTCTCTACTCCTCTGTGGGAATTTTGCAAGATCTCCCACGCTTCCTTACTTGTAGTAGCACAAGCTACTTTCTCGAACATGCCTTCATCTAAGGCTTGATAGATGAGGGTGAGCACCTTCTTGTCCTTCTTCCTTGCATCCTTCAAACTATCCCTTTGTGCTTGAGATAGAGTGGCTTCGTCTTGTGGCTCCGTGTAGCCTTTCTCTACAATCTCCCATGCATCTTGCGACCCGAGCAACACCTTCATCCTTATACTCCAATTTTTGTAGTTATCCTTATTGAGTTGGGGGACTTGAAAAGGAATCATCCCACTTGCCATTTTTCACAAGAACCTTAGGGCTCTGATACCAATTTGTTGGAACAAAGAGAGGTTTCCTAACTTGGATTGGCTAAAACTTTTATGAAGGACAACAATGATAGGAAGAAGTGAGTGAACAAAATGAAACTTGTATTTCTCAAATACAATACTTACACACTTGGTTTCGCTTATTACAAAATGGAGGGATCTTACCCCTTTATATAGTGGTCACATGAAACTTCTAGACCACATTTTGCTAGAGAATTCTAGTCCTCATGACATTTATAGACCACATATTTAAATTAGATATTTTCCTAGAATATTCTAGATACACACATGGTCATATTGTTAGATATTTACATAGATTTTTCTAGATAATGTTTCTAGAAATACTTGTTGGGCCTTTTAATTAAATTGGACTTATGAGCAAAATCTTTAAGCTCATATTACTTAATCCAAAAATCAAGTTTACTTCTTAATAGAGTGAACCTACTAACACTTCTCCTCTTTCTGAACAAGTTCAGCCAATCTCTCCCTATGATCACTCGCGCGAAACACGACATTTCCAAGGCAAATCCACGCTATGCTTTTTTGCAGGAATTTCCTGCTATTCCAGGCGAGCCACGGTCCGTCAAAACAGCACTTCAGCATGGCGGGTGGAAGAAAGCCATGCTCGATGAACTTGATGCCCTGCACCAAAACCACACGTGGACCTTGGTTCCTAGAGAATGTCATATGAATGTTGTCGGATCAAAATGGGTCTTTAAAACCAAGTTAAAAGCTGATGGAACTCTTGATAGGTTGAAAGCCACGCTCGTCGCTAAAGGCTATCATCAGATCGACGGTATAGACTACATCGAAACATTTTCTCCTGTTATAAAACTAGGTACCATTCGCCTAGCACTTAGCTTAGCTCTAGTTTGAAAATGGGAAATTAGGCAACTTGACGTAAAAAATGCTTTCCTCCATGGTTACATAAATGAAGATATTTATATGGACCAACCACCAGGTATGCATGATCCTAAATTTCCATCTCATGTATGTAAACTTCAAAGAGCTCTTTATGGCCTTAAACAGGCCCTAAGAGCGTGGTTTGATCGCTTTAGTACCTTTTTACTTCAACATGGTTTCTTTTGTAGTTTGGCTGATCCGTCTCTGTTTATTTTGCACTCATCGCATGGTACTTTAGCCTTACTCCTTTATGTTGACGATATGTTATTGACAGGCTCTCACCCAAAGTTACTTGCCGACTTTATTACCCTTTTGCATTCTGAATTTGCTATGAAGGATCTTGGACCAGTACATCATTTTCTTAGCATCGAAGTTCAACGACATACCAACACTCTACACCTTTCTCAAACTCATTATGCTCACACTATTCTTGACAAGGCTCAAATGCTAGATTGCAAACCCATGCATACGCCTATGGAGTCTAAAACCAAGGGTCTCAATGATGATACTCCACTCTCTGACCCTACCTTTTACCGTAGTCTTGTTGGTGCCTGATCTCTCTTTTAGTGTTAACTATGTTTCTCAATTTATGCAGTCGCCAACAGCTACCAGCATGAAAATGGTTCGGCGTATTTTGAGATATGTTAAAGGATCTATTGATTTGGGTTTGCACCTAACTGGCGACAGTACACTTGATCTGTCTGCCTTTCTGATGTAGATTGGGCGGGCTGTCCAACTACAAGGAGATCCATTTTTTTCTAATATGGAATAATACTAAACAACATATTAAATTGATACTTCGTAATTCAGCTACTAAAAATCTCTATAACACATACCTCCTTATTCTAATCTCCAAATACTATGCCTAAATTTCTATCAATAATGTTGGAATTGCCTTGTTAATGCATTACATACTTTTGTGAGTCCTCCAACATCCGTAGTTTTTGTTGGATCCAGCGTTCTAAAAGGCGTAATGCGTGGAGGCCAACCTATGGGTAATTTAGGCGAGGCATAGGCGTCAAAAAGTGTAAAAATATGTTTTCTTATTTTAATATTATTTTAATTTTTAATTAATGAAAATTTTATTTTATAATTAAAAATAATACCTGCCAAACTTCTAAAATAGATTTATAGAAACTTTATACATTTTTTTCAAAATTTCCAACAAAATAGATTTGAGAGTTTTCTTTTGTTCAATGTTTCGAGCGGTTGTTTTGAATCTAGGGCTGACAGTGAAAAATCATCCTTTAAATTTTAACTTAAAATAATTATTAAAAATTATAAAAAAAAAAGACAATAATGCGCGCCTAGACACGTATTAGCGGTCAACGGCAATCGTTGACTGCTAAATAAGGCGCCAAGCCACTTGGCTTGGCTTTTTGCCGGGCATCGCGTCTAGGCGATGCAGTGGCATCGCTTATGCGTGCTTTTTAGAACAATGGTTGGATCATGCCGTCCAAATATGAGGTTTTTGTTTTAGTTTCAGATTCAATTGAAATTAAAATACTTTTGTGCCATAGAGCGACAATTCAATGCCACTAAATGGAGCATGTTGCAAAGAAGACTAGCCTCAAGGGATAATAGGCTTAGTTCAGTATATTTTGATATCTTTGAGGACTCAAACAAATAAATTAAGTGGTTCGAAACTTTTTTACCGAAGAAAATAGAGTTTCCTTTTTTTCACTGAAGAAAATAGAGACTTATTATTTTGGTACCCAAACTGACCCTACGTTTACTATTCACTTATGACACCACAGATCCTAATCAGTACCCTTTTGGAAACAAAACAAATCAAAGAATACCACGAAACCGAGAATATGGCTAGAGAGGATAATTTGAGTGAGAGAGAAGGTTCTGATTCTGCACTTCGGTTGCAATGGTTTTAGCGAAATGAAGATTAAAATAAATTATATATATATATATCTTTTATTTTATTTTATTATTTTAGATAAAGAAAAAGTCTCTATTTTGTTTCTTTTCTTTCTAACATTTAATTAGAGCTGAATAATTCGCGGACGAAATTGCTCGTAAAAAACAAGGCATGTGCAAGGAATATAAATTTGTTTATCTAAATTTTACGACATGAAAAGATCTTTCAAAACGAATTATGCGATCTCATTCGCTCATCGTTAATGAATAAGAACAACAAAATTGGAACTTAATTCACTTACGAAAATTTATGTTCACTTGGGATTGTCATAATTAGATTTGGATAAAAGATTTGGGAGACCATCTGTGCAATTAGCAGAAATTAGTCTAGGAAATATATAGTCCCTGTTTGATATTTCTATTTTTGAGATTTTTATCAAATTTTGCTACATATGATGCTGACTTTTGAAAAATAAAAAATAAAATAAAAATGAGGCTCATATGGTTTACGTTTGAATAGGTTGAGTAGTGTAGATATACAGTTCATCTTAATTGTCGACATTATCCCCTACAGTTCATGTAATTCACTTTATTAGAGGGAAAAGTGGACTTTAAAACAAAATGCCACATATTTTATTTCAAAGTTGCTTTCTCTGGTGTGAGAGAAACCTTAATCATTTCATTAAAAAGGTCAAAAGGGACAAAATCACTTCAGAAAAAATCGATTTTTTATTTTTTAAAAAAGAAAAGCAGTACTAGGCCACATGATACCAATTGATGTAAAGATATAGCGCCACTAATTGATAACATGTGACACTCATTGATATAAAGATGTGGTTGTGATTATCGTTTAGATTTGCATGGACAACTTGAGGGACCTTAAAGAAAAGCAGTACTAGGCCACATGATACTGATTGATGTAAAGATATAGTTAATTTTTATTTTATTTTTATTTTTTTGACATTTGTCTCAATTATGCAATGATATGAAATGACCTTTTATATAAGTTAAAATTCACTCATAAATTAAAAATTAACTTATAATTAAAAAATTCACTACATGTAAAATACTCACTTAAATGTTGAAAAATTTATGCGCAAGTATACTTACATGTAAAAATCTACTGAGTTAAAAAAAAAATCCCCCGGTAATAAAACATTCAGTTCAAGTAAAAAATTCACTTATAAGTATAGAATGACTTATAATTCAAATATTAATTAAATGTAAAAAATCTATTTATGATTTAAAATGTATTTATAAATAAATATAATTTCATAATTGATTTACTTGTGGACAAAGCAACCACCTTCTACAAGATTAAAAATTGATCAATAATGTTTGGGGTTTTCGGGAATTTAATGGCCAATTAGGATTAGTGTTTTGAGAATATAGAGTGGGAAATATGGCGAGAGAGGATAGTTCAAGCGAGAGAGAGGGTTCTGGTTCTACATTTCAGTTGCTATTATTTTAGAGAGATGAAGACGCAAAAAAAAAAACAAAAACAAAACAAAACAAAACAAAAAACAAAACAAAACAAAAAAAAAAATTCTTTTTCCTTTTATCATTTTGTTATTTTAATGGAGGAAAAAGTCGTTATGCCGTTTCGTTCTTTTCTTACATTTAATTAGAAGTGAAAGAAGCACAGACAAAATTGCTTTTAATAATAATGTGTGCAAGGCACAAACATTTTTTATGGTGGAATTGAACTACAAGTGCCGGAAAGGATAAGTGTAATGATTAAAACGATAATTCTGAATTCACATATTATCAATATGTTGGTACCGTTTCTGCAATTAGTCTAGAAAATATCTAATCCAAAATTTAGATAACATGTGGCACTCATTGATATAAAGATGTGGTTGTGACCTTTTAAAAGCATTTACAGTACCTTATTCCCTCATAAATTAAAAATTAACTTATAATTAAAAAATTCACTACAGGTAAAATATTCACTTATATGTTAAATTTTTTATGCGCAGGTATACTTACAGGTAAAAATCAACTGAGTTAAAAAAAAAATCCCACAGTAATAAAACACTCAGTTCAAGTAAAAAATTCACTTATAAGTATAGAATGACTTATAAGTCAAATATTAATTAATTGTAAAAAGTTATTTATGATTTCAAATGTATTTATAAATAAATATAACTTCATAATTGACTTACTTGTGGACAAAGCAACCACCTACTACAAGATTAAAAATTGATCAATAAGGTTCGGGGTTTTCGGGAAATGGCCAAATAGCATTAGTGTTTTGAGAATATAGAGTGGGAAATATGGTGAGACAGGATAGTTTAGGCGAGAAAGAGGGTTCTGGTTCTGTGTTTCAGTTGCTATTGTTTTAGAGAGATGAAGACGCAAAAAAGAAAAAAAAAATTCCTTTCATCATTTTGTAAGGAAGAAAAAGTCGTTATGCCATTTCGTTCTTTCTTACATTTGATTAGAAGTGAAGATGCACAAACAAATTTGCTTTTAACAATAATGTGTGTGCAAGGCACAAACATTTTTTATGATGTGGTTGTGACCTTATAAAAACATTTACGGTACCTTATCCGCTAATATTTAATCTGAGAATTTTGGTTCACTTGTGATTGTCCTTTAGATTTGCAAGGACGATTTGAGGGACCTTTAGTGCAGTCGAGGAAATATCAAATTTAATTAAAATAACATGGCATACTCATTGATATAAAAATGTGGTAGGAAAAATTTTACATTTTTCTCAATTATATATGCAATGATATTAAAAAACCTGTATAATGTATTGTATCTGCTCATCGTTAAAGATGAAGGACCACGAAACTAAAACTTTAATAATTAATATTTTTGTTCACTCGTAATTGTCATATTTAGATTCGGACAAAAGACTTGGGGGACCATTTGTGCAACTGGCGCAATTAGTCTTGGAAATATCTAATCTAAAATTTATATAACATGTGGTTTGAAAATTTTTACATTTGTCTAAATTATGGAATGATACGTAAATACCTTTTATATAAGTAAAAATTCATTCATAAAATTTAAAAATTAACTTACAAGTAAAAAAATGAGTAATACTATTCATATTGAAGTTTGCTGATAGTTGTCATGCATGGCATACATGTGTTGCCACATAAGACGACTACTAGTAGTCTTTACTATAAATAATATTACTCAAGAAAATTAACTTATATGTAAAACTTTCACTTCTAGGTTAAATAATTTATTTAGTAAGTAAATCTTTCCTAATAAGTAAAAATTTATGCACGAGTACACTTACTAGTAAAATCTCCGGTGAGTAGAACAATTCTCTTATAAATAAAACATTTGGCTAATTAAGTAAAAAAATCACTTGTAAATACAAATTACTTATAAGAAAAGAATGACATATAACTCAAAAATTAATTAGACATGAAATTTTTTATCTATAATTAAAAAACGGGTACATAAAGATATTGCCAATATTATTTTACTTTTTAATACTTGTATTGTTTTCTAATATGGTATAATACCAAACACCGTACTAAAATAATACAACATAATTCACCTTAATACAAATCTATCTAATGCAAATTGTCCTTATTCTGGTATTTTAATCCTACACTTTGTACCAACATGCCCCCAATTTCCATCAATAATGTTGGCGGTATACAAATCCCTTGTTTCAGTTCTTAGAATTCGCTTTAGTTGCCCTCGTCAATTGCCTCGTTAATGCATAACATAATAACTACATGTTTGCTTTATTGAATTCTCCTCTACCAACTTGCGTGATTCCGGCATGACCTAGTTTTTATTGGGTCGTGATGTGCTAGACCGTCAAATTATGACGTTCGATCGACAAGGGCCTTGACAGGAGCAATCCAAATTCTCGACTTTTTTTTTCTTATTTCAGATTTTGAAATAAGAAAAGTATTCCGAAGAAGCTTTTTTTTTTTTTTTTTTTTACCGAAGAAGATAAAGAGTTTTCATTTTTGGAGAAGATTAATAAAAAAAAAAACTATTTATGAGTTTGTTCTTGTATCCATTGCATATAGATGTTCATATTTTATGAATAATGCTATTAATAGTTGTTGTGTTTTGATACCCAATAAACTTCCCGGGCCGTGATGTTAACTCGAATTGATTTCAGTCGGTTTGGACCAAATGATTGAAAGGTATATCGACACCATTAATGGAACGATCCAACTTCAATTTAGTTTGGGCCATTCGAAGCGGCATAATTATATTAGAGTTGCTCGTGGCCCGATCCACTTACTTGGATGGCTATATTATATTATCCACTTGAGCAGCTCATTTGTCCTAGTATTGGGTCTTGCTTTGTGTTATTGGGCCGCTATTATTATCCTACCATAACTTGCTTTATATGGTTTTGATCGCTTTGTTAAATGGCCCGATTTTCTCCACGCCTCCTAATCCGTTCGCTACTATCGCTCTCTGTCCTCTCCATTTGAACGTTATTCTTGGCTCCTCTCTCTTCTACAACCTTTGTGGTTGTGTCTTGTTGTGATATTGTTTTCTTTTGTGGTATCTTTGTGGGTAAACATAAAGAACCGTATAGTGGGAGATCTTAGAGTTGGAGATTCTTAGGTTGAAGCTTTGTGGTGTTGATTGAGATTATACTGAGCCCAAAAAAAACCTTGGTATTGATGTTGTTTATCACCTCACATCTGGTATCAGAGCTTAGGTGTGGAAGATTCGACCAAAATTCTGCCAAAATCGCGAAGGAGACGTGGGTTTCTCCTTTGATGGCCAAACTTGACCTTCGTTGAACGAACAGATGCCAGACCCATAACCAGCAGGTGGAGGCATCACCAGTGGTAAGGCACGTGGTTGTTTCAGCATGGCGCATATGGGCATTTTTCGATGAGCTTTCTTTGGGCAGTTTGTCTATTTTAACCTGTTGAACGCACTGATATTGTTTATTTTGTGTTTCAGGTTACGCAAGAAAACTATAACGATTTTTTCCCTGGATATCAATATGCTTTTGTAGCTGATTGCATTGGTACATCTTGTAGCTTACGGACTCAGATTCATCCGCTCTAGTAAATTGGCTTATCCCATTAATTTCAGCATTAGAGCATCATCGTGTGGAGTGATAATAGGATTGTGGTTACCTTGAAGAAGCAACATTGCCTGAGCTAGAAATTAGGATAACTTGCTATTAATTGTTACGATTAAGTACTCATTTTGATAAATTAGCATATTGCTCATTGTGATATATTTGTCATTATTGTGAGTGAAATTTTCTTTTTATTGGACATACCTATTTGTAGCATCGTCAATTCTGTTGCCTCGTTAATCCATTAGAATACCTAGACCTTATCCATTTCAATATTCCATTTATCTAAGATCACGAATCTTACGAAACCCTAGGAATCTAGAAGTCTGTAACCCTATGACTACTTCATGTGGCTTGATTGTGATTTTGTGCAATTTTCTGATGTGTTTCATAAACATGACAACTCACAATTTTTATTTAGGTGTGTTTAATGGAAAATGTAATTTTTCTATATGACAACAAAATATGAGGGGTATTTTGGTCCAACAAAAGGTTTCAAAAGTCATTCAATGCAATTTTTCTGCTAATTTTTCAAAAGAACAAAAAAGATGTAGTTGGTGAATTTGCTTATACTTTAATCATTTTACACTTGTCTGATACTGTCTTGAGAAAAGTGGGTAAACTAAAAATCGATAAAAGTTGGAGGACTTATATTTGCTAAAGTCTACTCCTACTAAGTTGTATTTGCTTGGACATTTTTTCAGTTTTAAAATTGATCCTTTAAAGGATCTTGATGACGATTTGGATAATTTCAACAAACTTGTTTTGAATATTGTGAATTGTGATGAAAATGTGTCTGCAAACTATAAAGCTATATTCATGCTTAATTCTATGCCTAATTCATATAGAGAGGTTAAGAATGACATTAAGTACGGTAGGGACAACTTAATACCTGAGATTGTCATAGATCCCTTAAGAGTAAGGAGATGAAAATTAAAGCTGAAAAAGAAGATAAGATGAGTGGTAAGTTGCATATGATGAGGAACATAATGAAATTTAAGCTAATGAATTTGGGTAGAGCTCAAGACAATAGTGATTTGAGTAGTGACTCGAGTGATGAGGGTGGTAAGAAGAAGAGCAAAGATGGGATCAGTCTAGTAGTAGACGGTGTTACAACTGTAGTAAGTCTGAACACTTTAATCGGGATTGTCCCAAGAAGAAGGATAAGCAGAAAGGTAATATAAGAGGTGAGGTAAACGTGGCTATTGGGTCGAGTGACAATCCCATTGAGGTTTATTGAGAGTAAATATATTTACTGCATGTGCATCTGTGTGTAATAATTTCTGTATGTGTGTGATTGCTTAATTCTGTAGGTTAAGATGCATTAGCAGTGTGTTAGATGTCTATTGGTGAAGTGGAGTATAGATACCTAGGGGTACATTGTGGTTTGCACCGGAGGATGTGGAATGTTACATTTAGATCACGAGTGAAGATGAGATTAAATATTTGGAATCATTTATCTATGAAAAACCTTGTATATGTGGAGTGTGAGAGAGACACTTCTATCACTTCTGTTAGGTGAAGACCAATTATCCACTTAGGTAGGGAGAAGTGATGTGGTGGTAGAGGATTATCCTAAGAACTTAGGATCTATTACGATTTACCATTTGGACATGAGTTGAGTGATTAGTCTAGTAAGCGTGGTAAGCGATGAATGGAGATATGTGTTCTCGAGGTGTGAGCAACACATAATGAGATATGATAACTGTGGCTATATCTTTTCGTAGAGTCATTTATATATTTGTTGCATATGTGTTGGCCGCATGTTGATTAACACGGTGTTTATCAGTTGTTTTGTGTGAACATGTTTTGAAAAAGATATATATTTTGTCCTATATTATCTCGGCATTACATGTTTTATTTGCTCTTGATTGTTCAATGTGAATATTTGCTCCTACATGGTTGTTCTTGACCTTAGCCTCGATGAGTATATGGAGCAAATATGGTATGTGTTTCGAGTCTAAAACATGAGGTAAGGTCTGTGATCTCAATTTTATTGGTTACCTTGATTATGTATGTAATAATTGTGTGTCTTGATTGCTTACAGTTTTATTGGACATCAAGGTAGAGATTTGTTAGATTTTGATACCCAATAAACTCCCCGGGCTGTAATGTTAACTTGCATTGATTTTTGTCAGTTTAGACCAAATGACTGAAACGGTATATCGGCATCATTAATGAAACGACCAAACTCCAATTTAGTTTAGACCACTCGCAGCAGCCTAATTATATTATAGTTGCTCATGGCCCGACCCGCTTACTTGGATGGTTATATTGTATTACCCACTTGAGCAGCCCATTTGTCCTAGTATTGAGCTTTACTTTGTGTTATTGGGCCACTATTATTATCCTACCCTACCCTACCCTAACTTACCTTATATTGTTTTTGTCCCTTTGTTAAATGGCTAGGTTTTCTCCATGCCTCCTAATGTGTTCACTATTATCGCTCTCCGTCCTCTACATTCGACCATTATTCTTAGATGTTCTCTCTTCTACAACCTTTGTGGTTGTGTCTTCATGTGATATTGGTTTCTTTTGTGGCCTCTTTGTGGGTAAATGTAAGCAAATGTATAGTGGGAGATCTTAGAGTTGGAGATTCTTGGGTTGAAGCTTGGTGGTGTCGATTGAGATTATACTGAGCCCGAAAAACCTTAGTAATGGTGTTGTTTATCACCTCAAAATAGTGTAGATTATTAGTAGTAAATTGTCACATGTGTGTTATGTAGGATGATTATCGATAGTTTTCACTCTGAAAAACATTACTCTATTTTATTGGACGCTGACACGAGAGATGTTAAGATGACGGCTAGTTAGAACTGAAGTTGAAAATTTGATTGCATGGCAAGAGAAATATTTCTCACATAATATTCTCTCTCCCTCATGCTCATAAGTTACCTCAAACATGGTTATCATTAACAGAAATTCCTAGAAATAACAAAAATAGTGATTAAACCAATCAAATTACACATATCAACGCAAGGGATTTTTTCTAGATCATCGGAGGTTTGAATGACTACTGCCAACACCTAATCCCCTATTAAACATCCAAAAAAAGTGGATAATACTCTTCATTAGAATAGTCTCAAAATGGCAATCATAATACAAAATGTTCAAATTACAGTGATAAAGTCATAGACTTGATCATTTATGTATCCAAACAGAAAATATGATCACTTTTCACCAAGAACACCACAGATCCTAATCAGTACCTTTTTGGAACCAAACTGATCAAAGAATACTCAGTTCTTCATCATTTATACCAAGTAAGAAACTAAAAACCAAAAAGAAGAATCTCAAATGAGAACCGTTGCAGTTTCTCTCAAAAATCACACTCACAATTAACTCCAATAAAGCCATATGAAGTGTTTAATAAACCCATAAAAGTAGGGATGAATTCAGGGTTTAAGTTTAGTTAGAGCGGACCGCGAACATTGAACGCTTACTGTCAACGGTCAACGTTTGTGATAGCGATGTTATTTATATATATTTAATTAAATAATATTAAAAAAATCATATGGACTAGAACTTGAAGAACTAGATACACCACTAGAACTAGAACTAGAACTAGAACTAGGTACTAGCTTTCATTTCGAATGAAAAAATTGTTCTATAATTTGCAAAATGTTATAATTTATTTTTTAATCAAACATGCAATACATATTAACAAAATGTCAATATTCAATTTACAATTAAAGTTAATTAAACAAACATTATTATATTAACAAAGTAGAAATTATTTGTGTGTTTATATTAATTTTATGTGCTTGTGTGATCCCACTTTTTCGCAATCGATTTTTTGTGAACGAAAAGTAGAACCTTCTATTAATTAAATAAGTTTTGTAGAAATATTCTTTATCACACTACGGCCAATTTTTTTACAAATTCAAGCGATATTAATTGACCAAACTCTCAGATTAATTCATTAGAGGGAAAAATAATCAAGAAGAGGGACAAATCACCGGTTAAAATGTTTCTATTTGCATTAAAACGGGTAAAATGAACATATATTATTTTGTTTTACTGAGTGTTAGAAATGAATGTTTATTATGATGGTAAATCTGTCAATATCTTCTAGGTAAGGTCCCAAGTTCAAATCCACTTTGCAATTGAAAAACATTGTAGACTTTTTATGGACCTATCTTTACCTAAACGGAACCTTCTGTAGTTCTTTTGGATGTTTATGTTCTAGGCTTGAACTCAAGGACTTGATAATCTTCTCGATTTCTCTTCATTTTGATTGTTTTCTTTATTAGGTCCCTGTTTGGATGACTTGAGCCTTGAGGAATATTATTGCTGTTAATGAAATGTCTACAAAATAATTTGATTAGACAATTTTTGGTAAATATTGTTGAAATTCAAAAATTAAATAATACGTTGCCATTGCTAGGTTTCGAACCCGAAACTAGTAGTGGCAAAAAAGCTTGCGAGCTCTGCTTGAGCCCCCTTTTAGGGAAATGAGCTGAGCTCGACTCGGCTCGGCTCGTAAGCTCGAAAATATATAAAATTAAAAAAAAATTGGCTGAAAAAACCTAAGCCGAAGCTCGGGCAGAGCCTTTTTTCTTAGGCGAGCAAAAGTTCAGCTGGACTTGGCTCGCAAAAAAAGCCCACAACTCGGGCCCGAGCCGAGTCCGAGCCTCAAATTTTGGCTCACGAGTCGGCTCGACTCGGCTCGTTGACACCCCTACTCATATCTGCTTAATACAAGAAAGAGTAAAAGATGAATTAAATTACACTAATTCAATACACAAGCACAGTTGAATATATACATGTATAATACACTTCATTGTAAATAAAAGACTCCCTTCTTATATCTCTTTATATGATGTTTAAGAGTGTGTTGATGTTATGTTGTGCACGTGTGATATATGTGTGCTACCATTACTTTAAAGGAGGGTTTGCATGGGATTTTGACAAGTGGACTTGGTGAGACTGTTGGATATGCTTATGGATTCTTTTATGCAGGGGTGGATTCAACACCTGGCAAGATTCGCGGTCGTGCATGCTGGATCCGCCGGGAAGAATTTATTTTTTTGTTGAGAATAGATAAAATGTTTATATTATATTTCTAATTATTCATTTTATTTACAGACAACCTTGGTAACTTAATTGGTTGGCGCTTCCTTTTTATAAACTGGAGGTTCCGGCCTTCTATCCTTTAAAGAGCTATGATTGTCATATTTTTATGCAGAGGTTGCTACCAATTGCATTTAAGGATATATTGTCAAAACCAATTTGGGAAGCTTTAACTGAAATTAGCCTTTTCTTTAGAGATATATGCTCTATTGTCTTGAAGCCGAGTGACATGGAGCAGCTTGAACAGAATATTTTTGTAACCATGTGTAAGCTTGAGAAGTTTTTTCCTCCTTCATTCTTTGATTCGATGGAGCATCTTCCAATTCACTTACCATACGAAGCTAAGGTTGGAGGTCCTGTGCAGTATCGATGGATGTACCCCTTTGAGAGGTATCCTTGTGTATTTTTATCTTATTTTCTATATAGAATAAATTTTGATTATATCTATAAAAATTGTATAGGTTCTTACACCACCTTAAACAGAAAGTGAAAAATCGTGCTCATGTTGAGGCGTCTATTGCGGAGGCATACTTGGTAGAGGAAACATCAACTTTTCGATCGTTATATTTTGACCAAAGTATAGAAACTAGATTACATCGTGTGTCAAGAAATGATGATGGAGGTTTAATTGACCCCCAAGGAAGACTGTCAATTTTTGCACAACTTGGACATCCACTTGGCACCCAACATTCTAACCACAGGTCATTAACTGAGGAAGAGTATAATGCAGCTTCAATATATGTCCTCCTGAATTGTGATGAGGTTACTCCTTTTGTGAGGTATAAGTTCCAAAACTCATGTTTGCATATCATGTATTATTACACTGGTTGCTTCATTTCTTGCAGGGAGTTTGACAAACTATCGATTACATGAAAAGCGTTTTTGCCTGTGTTTGAGAGAATATGCAAGTGAATTTCTCAAAACATTATAATTCCTTGATATATTATTCGTTAATTGAGGCCCTAATTCAAGTAAATTGATATTTTTAGTGATTCACAACTAACTGACTCTATACTGTACAAAATATGTAATAGCCCACAACGGGTCTCCATATCATTGGACAAACTTCTTTATCTTTGACTATACAATACGATTTTTTTTTTTTTGTAATGGACTTATAATCACTATTTTAAATGGCGTGTTTAGGCGTGATGCGTGGTGGAAACGCCAAGCCAAGTGGCTTTGCACTTATTTACCAATCAACGGCAATCGTTGACTTCGCACATTATTATATATATATATATATATATTTTTTTTTAAATTAAATTTTTTTTAAGTTAAAAATTAAAATTTGGTTTCTTAAGGTCTACCATAAATTCAAAACAACCCTTTGAAGCCTTGAACAAAGGAAAACTTTCTATCTATTTACCATTTAATATTTACATTTGAAACTTATCCTCTTGTTGGAAACTTTGAAAAAATGTATAAAGTTCTTAAAAATCTATTTAAAATGTTTGGTAGATATTATTTGTAATTATGAAATGATTTTTTGATTGATTAAAAATTAAAATAAGAAAACGTATTTTTACGCTTTTTTAAGCATTTGCCTCGCCTAAACTCACCTAGCCCATAGTTTGGCCTCTACACATCGCCACGCATTACATCTTTTGGAATACTGCTTCTAATCATGATTCACAAGGATAAACAAACTTTAGCTCCTATTTGGTAAGGATTTTTTAAAATTTATTTTTATGATGCATAATTTTAGTAAAATATTTTTATAATTTTTCTCTACTTTTTAATTTCATATTATTTAAAAATATATTATTTTTTAAAAAATTCATTCTCATAAAATAGACTTTTTTTTTCCCTGTGTTGCCAAATAGAATTTCTGCCAGACAAAAATATTAATTAAGTGCTTGTTTGGAATATATTAAGAAGCTAAGATCAAAGTCAACATTAATTCTAATAGCACACCTTCATGAAATCAATAACTTTTATCAACTTTTAAATCACATATCTCATTAACTCTTATCAAGATATGCTAAAACTTTTTATTAAAAGCTTTGTCAAACAACCTCAAAATATGGACATTCAGTCAATTCGAATGGCTAAAAATGCCAATTTATTGAAATGTTTTTTAGACTGTCTAAACAACATTGATGAGGAAGACTGAAATATATATAAGGTCGAGACTTTGTCAACTTTGATCAATTTGATGAAAATTTCTCTATGCATAAAATTCGATAAAAAATGAATAGAAAATGTCTAAATGTGTTATTTATTTACTTCAAAAGGTACAAATATGTAATTGTTCAAAAAGGAGGCCAACGAGCTAAGCCAAACATGAAACATATTTATTCAGTTAAATTAATAGGATTCAATATCATTGGAAATAAACAAAAATATAAAAAAAATCATTATTTTGTACTATGTTGATTTTTGTATAGCAGACGTGATAGTAATGTTTACTATAGATATCCAATAATTGATTCTCCTATGCCATTGATGATTTATAAAAAAAAAAAAAAGATATTCTATTATAAAGCATGAAGCATGTGAGAATCATTAAAACATTGAATCAGCCTTTAATAATCAATAGATCTAAGACAAGATAAAATGTATTTGAAGAAGACCTAAATATTAATCTAAACATGCACACGCTAGCTGCACGCAAAATTTTCTACAAACTTTACAATGGTGAAAAAAAGTACGGCACATGCAATTAAGTCACCTAAATTTACTGTTGATTTTTGCTTCCCATTTGTAAATCTATTATTCAAAATTTTGGTTCACTTTTTCAAACTTTTCTGTGTCTTGGGTGTGTTTAGTTCATCAATTGGCCTGCCATGCTTAAAATATGCACACAATAGCTACAAAGTTTTTGTCGGAGAGAAGCAACCGGCAATAAATAGGTAACAAGAATATACAAGTTAGTATATTACAACACAAAAACATTATAATAGAAAAGAGTATTGAGTCTTCTGTCCGAACAATCTAGTCAACTGACCGACTCTGCATTGTATAAAATCTATTATAACCCACAACGTATCTCCATAACAACGGACAAACTTCCTTATCTTTGACTATACAATGTGAAATTTGTATTGTAATGGACTTCTTATAATCATGATTTACATGGATAAACAAACTTTAGCCCCTATTTGGTAAGGATTGTTTAAAATTTATTTTTATTATGCATAATTTCAGTAAAAAATTTATAACTTTCATATTATTTAAAAATAAATTATTTTTTCAAACAATTCATTCTCATAAAATCTACATAAATAGACTCTTAATTTTTTTTTATGTTGCCAAACAAAATTTCTCCCAGACTAAAATGTTAATTAAGTACTTGTTTGGAATATCTTAAAAAGCTAAGATCAAAGTCAACATTAATTCTAATAGCACACATTCATGAAACCAATAATTTTTTTTGACTTTTCAATCACATATATATTTCATTACCTTTTATCAAGATATTCTAAAACTTTTGTTTTCAAGAGGCTTTTGTTCTAAAAATGGTTTGTATTCAATTCCTCATTTATCAAAAACACATTTTTGTTCACCAAGCATTAAATCAAATTTTTTATTGCCTTGAGTAAATTTGTTTACAATTTGAGTCAAATCTAAAATCTTTTCTTGTAAAGAGGAATCCTCCTTAATTAAAGAATTGTAATCATTTTGAATTTTAGAAAAAAAATTTACCTCATTTTCTAATGAATTAAAGCATGTTTTAAGCATGTAATCATTCGATCCCTTAAAAAAAAATTTACCTCATTTTTTTTTTTTTTTAAGGGATCAAATGATTTAAAGCATGTTTTTCAAATTTTTCAAGAATTTTATCGTAAAAGGTAGATAATTCATCATATAAGCAATTTTCTTATTTGAAGTTACCTCATCATCGAAATACAGATGAATTCTTCTTTTATAATTGCTCCAAGACAATGTAATACGAAGTCCTATTTAAATAAGTTTTTAAAATGTCAAAAAAGTGATTGGAATATTGGCAAACCCTAAAAATTATGTTTCCAACTCGAACTAGGAAATTGGGCAGCAAGGTATGACGTGACAGGTTCTATGAAACATTCGCACCCTCTTACCCACCTCACGCAAGGTATTTACATCCCAGGTCTTCAAAGCTTTCAACATCTTCAATTCAATCCTTTGATTTTTTGAGTAACCCATTTAGATCCTTAAAATTTCACCTATTAAAATTTTGGTTCACTTTTGATGTCGTGTTTAGATTTGGACAAAAAAACATGGAGGTGCAATTAATATAAATAATTCTAAAAGATATTGAATCTAATTTAGATAAGGGTAATTGATATAAAACGTTCATAATTTTCAAGTGTATTATAGAAAACATCTCTATCTTTCATTTTTTGATATTTTTGTCCCTATCTTCCACATTTCTTGCGATAAACGTCATTTTCACCAATTTTTTACTTAAAATGACCAATATACCCTCATATTTAAATAAAACAAAAACAAAAAGGCAAAAAAATAAAGCAAAAATTAGAACTATTGGTCCAAATTTTTAAAAAAGTGCAAATGAATCCAAATAAATTATTAAAATATAAAAAATAGCCAAAAAAAAAATAAAAAAAATTCTCTCTCTCCCCTTCTTCTCCTTTCCTTTCCCCTTGTGCCTCCTCCACCACCACCTTCCGGCCACCATGTCCACTTCTAGAGTCTTCACCTTCTTCTCCTCCACCTTCCCCTTGTGCTGACAAAGAAATTCGTTTACACACATTTCCATGTGTATTAAGCCAGGAAAATTAGATCAAGGATAGCCCTGTTTGGAAAATGATAAACACTATCAAGAACCTGCACCACCACTTTTGGTGTTTCTTGATTTTATTCACTGTGTTTTCAGTTTTCACCACTGCCATTGATCTGATCACTCCGACCCAGTTTCTTGCCGGAGATAAACTATTAGTGTCTATAGGGGAAGAATTTGAATTGGGCTGATAAACTATTAGTGTCTATAGGGGAAGAATTTGAATTGGGCTTCTTTAATCCTGGGGAATCAAGGAACTGGTACATCGGAATCTGGTACAAGAATATTGAAGAAAAAACTATTGTTTGGGTCGCAAATAGAGATTCACCTGTAAGAAATCTTCAGGGGTGTTGAAAATTGGGGAAGATGAAAATCTTGTTCTTTTGGATGAAAAAATCTGTATGGTCGACAAATCATTCCAGGGCAGAAATACTGTAGCGGAATTGCTACAAACATGTGTGTGGATGGAGGAGGTTTAGCAAGTTTGGACATGGAGAAGGTGAAGAGTACATGGTGGCCGGAAAGTGGTGGTGGTGGTTGAGGAGGCACATGGAGGAGGAGGAGAATGAGGGGAAATAGAGAATTTTTTTTTTTTTTGGTTGTTTTTAATATTTTAATAATTTATTTGGACTCATTTGTACGTTTTAAAAAATTGGGTCCTATAGTTGCAATTTGTGCTTAATTTTTCTTTCCTTTTTATTTTCGTCTTATTTAAATAAGAGGGTATATTGATCATTTTACATTAAAAATTGGTGAAAATGACGTTCAGGGCAAGAGATATGGAAGGTAGGGGCAAAATGTCAAAAAAAGAAAGATAGAGACGTTTTTCATAATACACTTAAAATGTAGAAACGCTTTGTGCCAATTACCCCTTAGATAATATAGAATACTCATTGAGATAATATAGAAAAAATTTACATTGTCTCAATTATGCAATGATACGAAGAAACCTTTTAAACTATTGTATCGACTCGTCTTTAATTATAAAGGACCACAAAACTGAAACTTCACTTATTAAATTTTTTTCATTGGTGATTTTTGTGTTTAGATCTGGACAAAACACATGGGACCATTTTTCAATATTAATATCTAATCAAAATTTTGTAAAACATGTAGTTGGAAAAATTTTACATTTGTCTCAATTATACAAGGGTAATTAAGTGTTTAACCCATAGAAGATCCAGAAGCAAATCTTAAAGCCACAACAAGTCCACGTATCAACATCTCATGCAAACCCTCCACTTAAAGAAGTTGTGTTTTACATAATGGTTTGTGCACAAGTTACATTTACATCACAACGTACATATTTATTTATACCAATAGATGATGGAAAAAGATTTGATTGGGTCAAAATCTATCAGCCAAAAAAAAAAAAAAAAAAACTTCCACACTTTCTCTTTGACATATCACCGATCAGTAAAAAATTGTATAAATAATAATGTACAACAAACATTTTCCAACATTTTATAACACCTGCACGTCAAAACATCAACACACTCTTAAAACATTATATAAGCAGGGAGCGTTTCATTCACATTCACTAAAGCTGCCTTTTATCTCTTTCTACCTCTCTCTCTCTCTCTCTCTCTCTCTCTCTCTCAATTATGGAGTTCTCTGTGAGGTCATTTGCAGTGGTGTCCCTACTGTTTTTGGTTTCCCTGTCCACTGGTTCGAATTTTATTCAACTCCATAGCTTGTCAACTACTTTAACTAGCCATACTACATGCATGTTAATTTACCAAATATGAAATAAACGAGAACAACATTAATTTCATAGCAAAGCATCTGTATTTGTTTACGTTGGAGTGTGTTATGTATTAAACTGTGTTTGTGAATCTTCTACTTTTTTCTTGTATTATGCAGATATGAGTTGTAGCGATCGAGAATTTTAATTTATGTTTTCTCGAAAAACGTGTCGCTAAGTCTTAAACCCGAATTTTAAAAATAAAAACGCATTCGTCTAGCCGTTATTAAATTAATTTAAATCGAATCCAATTTCGAATATTTTAAATTCCTTATCGTTTTAAATCCGAAATTAGATACGCTATATTATTTTTCGGGTCCAACGTTCCATTAGTCCAATTAGAGTTATTTTAGTTCAATTCTTTAAGTCCAATTAGACAGATTCTTCCGGCAAAATTTTTGGTCCGTTTACTGCCCTAGAGATTCGTCCCCTAGACTTCTACTGTATATATATACCCCAATCTCTCCCCCCTTCAACCTCACTCCCGCAGCCAACAGCCAAAGAGTAAGAAACTCCAAAATTTCCTCTCCTCCATGCAGTCAATTCCTAGCCCATTCACGTGTGATGCTAGAAAACTAATTTCTAGCATCAACACCACCACCTCCAACCTACAGACCGTTGCACACGGCCACTGTCCATCCCACAAAATTCAGAACCACCTCCAACCTATAATTTCCACCACTGCAGCCACCACACACGCCACAGTCAGGACCCCCCCAAGCTGCAGCCATCCACCCCACAACCCAACTAATCGAACCACCACCATGACCACCCCCTGCAGCCACCACCCATCGACAGCCACCTTCCAGGCAACCCCAAAATCGAACCCCAAATCAAAACAAAAACCAAGAAAATAAGAAAATTCGAACTTACCTCGCTCCCTGACCCATTCTCCAGCCGGTTTGCCGCCGAAAAACCCAAGAAACCCGAACTTCAAGCTTCGGTTTCTCTTAGCCCGTGCGCCAAATCATCCCCCAATCACCCCCCACGCCACCGGCGTCTCCACGCGACGTCGGCGCTGGCGTCGCCGGCCGGAAGCGACGGAAGGGGCGAAGTTTCCCGTTGTCTCCCGTCACCTCTCCTCCGTCTGCCTCAGTTACGTGAGAGAGAGAGAGAGAGTTGAGAAATTTTTATTTAATTTGATTTTTTAAAATTATTTTTAAGCCCCTAGTTTAGAAGTTAGTTTATTTTAGTCCCCCAAGTTTTAAAATGATTTATTTCAGCCCAAAGTTCGATTTTTAAAGAAGAACAGCCCAAAATTTATGTTTTAAAATGAATCGGCCCATAGATTCTGGAAAAGTCCATTTTAGTCCCTGAATTCTTATTTTTTCAGTTTTAACAAATTTTCAATTTAGTCCTTATTTTAGAAAAGTTCAATTTCAACCCTTAAATTTTTATTTTCAGTTTTAATAAATTTCAATTAAGTCCCTAAACTTTATTTTTATCGTTTTTAATCTTTAAAAAATTCGAAACACTAATTCAAGGTTTATTTTCTATTTTTGGCTAGACGAAACGTACGGACGATAGAGTTTGAGATTACTTCCCGCTCCAATTTTTACAACTCGAGATAGATTGAGGTAAACTCGCCCCCATTAATTAGTTTAAATTATAATTGCATGTATTATGTGATTTATATGCTTTAATGCATAAGATGAGAATCTCTTATGAGATAGATTATGTTGTTATGCTTGTCGTAACTTATATGCTTAATTGCATGAGAAGGAAGAGAATCTCTTATGAGATAAGATGATGTTATGCATAACTTACTTGCTTAAATGCATGAGACAGACAACCCACACCCTATGATTTTAAAGAGCCTATGATTTTTCAAAGACTATAAACCCACGAGAATATCACTGTATAAATTGTATAGTTATGTGTTCAATTATTCTGTAAATTAATTACTGGCGATGAGTCTACTGAGTATTTCTTCGAAATGCTCATTCCATTATTTTAACCATATTGCAGATTTTGGAGACGGCCGAGTTTGATGGGCAGTGGTGGCAGAAACGAATAATAGTAGTCAACTGTTTTTAATTTACTTTTAAATTTCACTCATTTGAACGTTATGAACTTACCTTGTCGTTTCCCCTATTTCAAATTTGAGTTTAAAGTTTTAATCAATTTTCCTTAAATTAATTCAAATGAGATTTATTGCCGTTAAGTTCACAAATTTTAAATGTGATGTTTTTAAAAAGTTAGTTATTCCGCCAAACTTTTCAATTAAGTTAAGATAAAAAGATGATAACGTAGCATTCCGGGTCCGCGGAACTCGGGGCGTTACAGCTTGGTATTAGAGCCAGTCTGCGTTTCTGTAGACTGGCAAATTTTTAAAAAATATATATATATATTTTTTTGATAAATTTCACATTATTTAATTCTTATTAATGAAAGTTGCCACTGCCATCACTCGATCAGCCGACTCCAAAGGTAAAGAAGTTTATGAAGTTTAAATGTTATTTTAATTTGGATACTTGTTTTGATACTTTATGAGATTTAGAAGAAAGAAAGAAAGAAAGAAAGTGTATCCGAATTAGAAAGAAAGAAAGAAAAAAAAAAGACGAATTTGAGCATAATTTGAAAGATTTTCTTTAATTTTTACGCCCTCGTAATTTTAACTGGGAGAGATGAATAACCCCGCTTAATTGGACTTTGCATAATTGATTTAGGACATGGCACCCATTCGTAGAAATGCACTCAGTGACGTCGAACGAGCCATTAGGGATTATGACCGTTTCAGGCCCGAACTTGAGTGGAAAATTGCCCAACATGTAGAGCAGCTGAATATCGTACGTGAGCAGGCCATACAGCATGGCAACGTGACCAATAATCATCGATCGATCCGTCACTTACTCTCGACTTTTCGAAGTGACTATGCGGAGGTAGCTAATAACATATATGTAGATGCTCTAGTGTCTCTTAATGTGGAGATGGAGTATGATACCTTCTGCACGAGATTTGTGGCATATTGGCCCATGTACTTTGAGTACCGCTATGGGTTTGCTCCCGAAGAAGATTCAGAAGAAGAACAAGCTGAGGAAGACGCTGATCCAGCGCTAGGAGAGTTCTCTGACGCTAAATCAGGCGTAACCGAAGGATAATACAGAGATAGAAATTAGAGTAGGCTCGACATGTTATTGTAAAAAAAAAAAATTAGTTCGGCATACATTCCTTTCTACCCATGTATCTTCATTAAAAGAAGACGAGTTTTGAATGAAATAATATTTGGGTTCCAATTTTCATTTTTTAGTTATCTGTTATCGTTCACGATTGTTGGTACATTAAATTCAACCTTTATGAACTATTTTTAAAATTTTATGAAGGTTATGGCACCACCGACTCAAAGTGATGTCATCCAGGAACTACTTAACGTGGTGCGAGAGATGAGACAAGCTCCACAGTCGGTTAACCCCATAATACCAGCGATAGAACAGTTCCAAAGATACCACCCACCTACGTTCGATGGAGGAGATAGTCCACTAGCAGTGGAAGAGTGGCTCCAGGGCATTGAGAAGATATTCAGGCACATATCTTGCCCTGAAGATAAGAAGGTAATTTGTACCGAGTTCATGTTAATCGGAAGAGCTGGTTTCTGGTCGGAATCTGCATCACGGACAAGGAGCTCAGAGCAGCTAGCAGCTCTGACTTGGGACAAATTTAAGGCTAAGATCAGGGATAATTTTTTCCCACAAGCCCTCAGAGATCACAAGGAGTCCGAATTTCTACGTTTGGTATAGGGTGAAATGGATATAACTGAATATGAGAGGAAGTTCGAAGAACTGTCGCGTTATGCTCCACATCTGGTGGAGACTAAGTTCAAGAAGGCACGGCGTTTTGAGAGAGGTCTACGCCTTGATATTCGACAGATTGTCAGTTCACATGAACTGCCAACTTGTGAACCAAGGCAATCATACCGAGCAGAGGTATCAGGGAAAGAGAAAGTGGCAAGGATCCAATCGCAATCAGAATCAGAACCGGAATCAAGCATTTACCAAGAGGCCGAATCTAGGACCAGTAGGGAGACAGATTACCAATTTCACTCTACCCTGCCCCGCATAAGGGAGAGTGCTTTTTTGGAAAGGGAGTCTGCTACAAGTGTGGCCAGCCGGGTCACTTTGCATCGGATTGTCATGCCCGTCCGCCCAAGGTTCCAATCAGAAGATGAACCCAGACCAGAACAGAAAAGGGAAAGTAAGAGTATTTGCTATGGATGCAGCTAGGATTCTGACGTGATTGCAGGTATACTAGTTATTCTGGTATTCTTGTGCATGTCTTAATTATTCTCCATACTGTATTTTCCTTCCCATTTTGAGCATGATAATAGGTATACTATCTATTTCTAGTATCCCCGTATATGTTCTAATAGACTCAGGAGCTACGCATTCATTTATAGCTGAAGCATGTTTAGAAAGACTGAACTTGATAGGAGAAGAAACTGATAGTACTCTCGAGGTTAGTTTACCGTCAGGAGGAACTATCGATACCAATAAGATAGTCAAAGCAGTACAAATAGATTTTGATGGCCAAGTTTCAGAGGCAGACTTGAATATTATCCGAATGAACGATTTCGATATTATTCTGGGTATGGATTGGCTCAGCACCAATCGTGCCGCAATTATGTGCCACGAAAAAGAGGTTATTTTTCGCAAGGATGGTGAAGAAGTATTCAGGTTTTACGGGACGAAGATCAAAGCACTTCCTCGCCTTATCTCGGCTTTACAAGCGGAGAAACTATTAGCCAAGGATAATTGTCATGGCTATTTGGTTAGTCTTCAAGACAAACCCGTAGAGGAGATTACTCTGGACTCAGTGCCAGTAGTATGTGAGTACAGCGATGTCTTTCCAGACGATCTACCCAGTACTCCGCCCGACAGGCAAGTGGAATTTTCTAATGATTTGGTACCAGGAGCTGCTCCTGTTTCTAAAGCTCCGTATCGTATGGCGCTGAAAGAGTTGCAAGAACTGAAGGTGCAGTTGGAGGAATTGCTAGAGAAGGGTTTCATCAGGCCAAGTGTATCTCCATGGGGAGCACCTGTTCTATTTGTAAAGAAGAAGGACGAAAGCATGAGGATGTGCATCGACTATCGAGAACTTAACAAGTTGACGATAAAGAATAAGTATCCCCTTCCCAAGATCGAGGACTTGTTCGATCAGTTGAAGGGTACAGCTGTCTTCTCCAAGATTTATTTGAGATCTGGTTACCATCAGCTAAAGGTTTCGCCAACTGACGTACCAAAGACAGCGTTCAAGACACGATATGGGCATTATGAGTTCACAGTAATGCCTTTCGGCCTCACGAACGCACCCGCAATATTTATGGACTTGATGAATAGAGTTTTTCATCAGTATCTCGATAAATTCGTTATTGTTTTTATCGATGACATACTGATTTACTCCAGAGATTCTGCGCAACATGAAGAACATTTGAGGATTGTGTTGGAAACACTGAGAGCAGAAAAGTTGTATGTCAAATTCAAGAAATGTGAATTTTGGCTTGAGCGAATAGGTTTCTTAGGTCACATTGTTACAGCTAAAGGCATCGAGGTTGACCCTTCTAAAGTTGAAACTGTAACGAATTGGCCAACACCTGCAAATGTTGGAGATGTGAGAAGCTTTCTTGGATTAGCCGGGTATTATCGACGATTCATAGAGGATTTCTCTAAAATAGCAGGTCCTATGATCCAATTGACCAAGAAGGGAGTTAAGTTTCAATGGATAGAAACATGTGAACAAAGCTTTCAGAAACTTAAGAACAGACTTGTCTCAGCACCAGTATTGACTATACCAGACGGGTCCGATGGTTTCGTTATTTACAGCGATGCATCCAAACATGGTTTAGGTTGTGTATTGATGTAGAATGACAAGGTGATCGTATATGCTTCAAGGCAGTTGAAGCCACATGAAAAGAATGACCCGACCCATGATTTAGAGCTCGCAGCTGTCGTGCATGCTCTTAAGATCTGGCGACACTATCTGTATGGGAGTAAATGTGAAATCTACACCGATCACAAGAGACATGAGACAACGACGATGGCTAGAACTAGTGAAAGATTACGACTGCACTATTCTTTACCACCCAGGTAAAGCAAATAAGGTTGTAGACGCTTTGAGCAGAAAGAACGTTGGACAATTATCAGCTTTGGGAACAATGCAAGATCAATTGATTCGAGATTTTCAGAATTTAAGAATCGAAGTACGAGTCCCAACAGTCCAAGGATCTAACAGATTGGCAAATCTGATCGTCAAACCAGACTTGAGAGGTTGAATTGTAGCAACTCAAGTCGGAGATAAGTTCTTGGAAAAGATCAGATCCGAGGTTGGGACTGGCAAGAGAATAGGTTTCGAGATTTCCGCTGATAAAGCACTTATATTCAGAGGACGTCTTTGTGTGCCGAAGGATGAACATATCCGGAATGAGATTTTGACAGAAGCTCATTCAGCACCATATGCATGCCACCCAGGAGGGACAAAGATGTATCGTGATTTGCGTAATACCTTTTGGTGAAGAAACATGAAAGGTTGCATTGCAAGGTTTGTCTCTCGATGCATGACGTGTCAGCAGGTCAGGGCTGAGCATCAGAGACCATCAGGGTTATTAAATCCCTTGGATATACTAGAATGGAAATGGGAGAAAATTTCCATGGATTTTGTGATAGGGTTATCAAAATCAGTAAGAGGTCACAACGCTATTTTGGTTATTGTAGACCGACTTACGAAGTCAGCTCATTTCCTACCAATCAGAATGAGTCTCAATGTGGATCAATTAGCCCAACTGTATGTTAAAGAGATCGTTCGACTTCATGGAGTGCCAGCTTCCATTGTCTTCGATAGAGACCCAAGATTCACTTCGAGATTTTGGAAGAGTTTACATGTCGCAATGGGTACTAAATTAAATTTTAGTACAGCTTACCATTCCCAAACAGATGGACAGTCTGAACGCACTATTCAGACACTGGAAGATATGCTTAGAGCTTGTGTGCTAGACTTGAGTGGTAATTGGGAGACTCATCTTCCTTTAGTGGAGTTTGCCTATAATAACAGTTTCCAGGCTACTATTGGTATGGCACCATAAGAGGCACTATATGGGCGATGTTGTCGATCACCAGTTTACTAGGATGAAGTAGGCGAGAGAAGAATTTTATGTCCAGAATTGATTGAGAGGACAGTTGAGGCTATTGAGAAGATCAGGCTACGGATCAAAGCCGCCCAAGATAGACAGAAAAGCTACGCTGATCGAAGGAGAAATGATTTGGAGTTTGAGATTGGAGAAAAAGTATTCTTGAAAGTAGCTCCTATGAAAGGTACTATCCGTATCGGCAAGAGAGGAAAGCTAAGACCTCGTTTTATCGGACCATTTGAAATCTTAGAAAAAGTAGGTAACGTGGCTTATCGTTTAGCGTTACCACCCGAGCTCTCGGCCGTACACAATGTTTTTCACGTTTCTTTATTGAGAAAATATATCCACGACCCGAGCCATGTGGTAAATTTTCAGACTATTTCGGTTCAGAGGAATCTGGCTCATGAGGAAACGCCTATGTGCATCGTGGAGAGAAAAGTCCATGTCTTAAGAAACAAAGAAGTTCATTTAGTCAAAATCCAATGGGGTAGACACGATAGCGATGAAGCTACCTGGGAAAAGGAAGATGAGATTCTGGCTAAGTATCCAGATATTATAGATCAAGTAAGTTTAAATTTCGAGGACAAAATTAATTTAAGGGGATAAGGTTGTAGCGACTGAGAATTTTAATTTATGTTTTCTCGAAAAACGTGTCGCTAAGTCTTAAACCCGAATTTTAAAAATAAAAACGCATTCGTCTAGCCGTTATTAAATTAATTTAAATCGAATCCAATTTCGAATATTTTAAATTCCTTATCGTTTTAAATCCGAAATTAGATACGCTATATTATTTTTCGGGTCCAACGTTCCATTAGTCCAATTAGAGTTATTTTAGTTCAATTCTTTAAGTCCAATTAGACAGATTCTTCCGGCAAAATTTCTGGTCCGTTTACTGCCCTAGAGATTCGTCCCCTAGACTTCTACTGTATATATATACCCAATCTCTCCCCCCTTCAACCTCACTCCCGCAGCCAACAGCCAAAGGGTAAGAAACTCCAAAATTTCCTCTCCTCCATGCAGTCAATTCCTAGCCTATTCACGTGTGATGCTAGAAAACTAATTTCTAGCATCAACACCACCACCTCCAACTTACAGACCGTTGCACACGGTCACTATCAATCCCACAAAATCCAAAACCACCTCCAACCCATAATTTCCACCACTGTAGCCACCACACACGCCACAGTAAGGACCTCTCCAAGCTGCAGCCATCCACCCCACAACCCAACCAATCGAACCACCACCATGACTACCCCTTGCAGCCACCACCCATCGACAGCCACCTTCCAGGCAACCCCAAAATCGAACCCCAAATCAAAATAAAAACCAAGAAAATAAGAAAACTCGAACTTACCTCGCTCCCCGACCCATTCTCCAGCCGGTTTGCCGTCGGAAAACCCAAGAAACCCTAACTTCAAGCTTCGATTTCTCTTAGTCCGTGCGTCAAATCATCCCCCAGTCACCCCCCACGCCACGGGCGTCTCCACGCGACGCCAGCGCTGGCGTCGTCGGCCGGAAGCGACGGAAGGGGCAAAGTTTCCCGTCGTCTCCCGTCGCCTCTCCTCCGTCTGCCTCAGTTACGCGAGAGAGAGAGAGAGAGAGAGAGAGAGAGAGAGAGAGTTGAGAGATTTTTATTTAATTTGATTTTTGAAAATTATTTTTAAGCCCCTAGTTTAGAAGTTAGTTTATTTTAGTCCCCCAAATTTTAAAATGATTTATTTTAGCCCAATGTTCGATTTTTAAAGAAGAACAGCCCAAAATTTATGTTTTAATATGAATCGGCCCATAGATTCTGGAAAAGTCCATTTCAGTCCCTGAATTCTTATTTTTTCAGTTTTAACAAATTTTCAATTTAGTCCCTATTTTAGAAAAGTTCAATTTCAACTCTTAAACTTTTATTTTCAGTTTTAATAAATTTCAATTAAGTCCCTAAACTTTATTTTTATCGTTTTTTAATCTTTAAAAAATTCGAAACACTAATTCAAGGTTTATTTTCTATTTTTGGCTAGACGAAACGTACGGATGATAGAGTTTGAGATTACTTCCTGCTCCAATTTTTACGACTCGAGATAGATTGAGGTAGACTCGCCCCCATTAATTAGTTTAAATTATAATTGCATGTATTATGTGATTTTATGTGATTTATATGCTTTAATGCATAAGATGAGAATCTCTTATGAGATAGATTATGTTGTTATGCTTGTCGTAACTTATATGCTTAATTGCATGAGAATGAAGAGAATCTCTTATGAGATAAAATGATGTTATGCATAACTTACTTGCTTAAATGCATGAGACAGACTACCCACACCCTATGATTTTAAAGAGCCTATAATTTTTCAAAGAAAATAAACCCATGAGAATATCACTGTATAAATTGCATAGTTATGTGTTCAATTATTCTGTAAATTAATTACTGACAATTAGTCTACTGAGTATTTCTTCGAAATGCTCATTCCACTATTTTAACCATATTGCAGATTTTGGAGACGGCCGAGTTTTATTGGCAGTGGTGGCATGAACGAATAATAGTAGTCAACTGTTTTTAATTTACTTTTAAATTTCACTCATTTGAACGTTATGAACTTACCTTGTCGTTTCCGCTATTTCAAATTTGAGTTTAAAGTTTTAATCAATTTTCCTTAAATTAATTCAAATGAGATTTATTGCCGTAAAGTTCACAAATTTTAAATTTGATGTTTTTAAAAAGTTAGTTATTCCGCCAAACTTTTCAGTTAAGTTAGGATAAAAAGATGATAACGTAGCATTCCGAGTCCGCGGAACTTTGGGCGTTACATGAGTGGTCCTCTTGTGGTGGATGCTATATATTGTTTCCCGAATCCTTGTGTAAAAATTTGTGGTAGCATCACAGCATGCTGCCCAATAGGTGGCACGTGTGATTGCAAAGCAATTATTTGCCTACGTATGTAAACATAAACTTAATGATATGTTGCCTTACAGATTGAATCTGGCAAGACAAAAAGCTTCCTTATGTTTGCACTAAAATTTCCCCTCATTGATTGCAGTAGCAGACTCTGTTAAAAAAGAAATTACTAAGGAGGTGATGGCTGGTGCAGCAGACGAAGAGCCTTTCATTAAGGAGATGGTAATCGCTTGATGCTTTGCTGCAACAGCAGGAGAATATATTACTTATCCATATATGAAGCTGGTTGAGTCAATAAACTTGTAGATCTCTGTTTGGGGATCTACAAGTTTGGAGATCTCTGTTTAATTAAATAATCCGTAGTCTTTGTTTGGAGGCTACATTGTGAAAGTGTACCTGTCTTTACTTACAAGTATTATGTTGTTTGTTTGGAGACTACATTGTGAAAGTGTACCCATCTTTAATTACAAGTACTTTCTTCAAATGGATTTAATCAGACGTTGGACCAGGAGTATAGCCCTCTCGACTTAACCCGACGATTTGATGTCCTTGTACACATTGATAGATTTGGCCTTCCCACTTTCAAAGGTCTTTAGGCACTATTTTTTCTTTCTTTCCATTGTACAGGAGGAAGCATCTCCCCGTTTAATGATTTTTCTTTTGTAATTGTAATTATAGGCCAAGTTTATGTCCTTCTCATTTGTATTCGTTTATGTTCCATTCATGTCGCGGAGTGAAAGATACATCAAAATTGTGATGGTGCTTCAATAAAAAAAATAGCCCATAACTATCATACACAATTGGGGTGAATAAACGTTGAGAGAAACCCTCTATTTATAGGGACACAAAAGAAAATTTAAGTTCTTATTTAATATAAATTTATAATAACATTCATTACAAATAGAAAGCTAAAAAACCTACTTTATGTCAACATACAATTGCAAATATATTCTAATTGAATAACACCATGTCAATTCTTACAAACCTCCAACTTCACTTTGAAGTATCCAAATCCTCCAAATAGGATTTATTCCATGTCTCTTCCAAATTGAATAATGTGCCTATGCCACAATTTCACCTCTTAAATCATCTTGTTCATTTCACGTAGGAACAGTTTGGTGAACCTTTTTTTGTATGACCAAAATTCTTAAGATTGAAAATCCAATACGCCACCATAATGTATATATGTACGAGGAATCAATAAATTTTAAAAATTTGAAATCAGTGCAACCTCCTACATATTTGGCTTTTCTAGTAGTTCATAAGTCATCGACACAATTTTTTCGCTACT
This sequence comes from Osmanthus fragrans, assembly GCA_019395295.1. Taxonomy (NCBI): domain Eukaryota; kingdom Viridiplantae; phylum Streptophyta; class Magnoliopsida; order Lamiales; family Oleaceae; genus Osmanthus; species Osmanthus fragrans. The sequence continues at coordinate 19,918,073 of CM033359.1, read as the reverse complement.
CGCCCTGCATCAATGTAAAGAAAATACAATGTGCAAGTTTGTGGACCTCCTAGCAGCAACACCTCCTTTATCATCAGGACGAGGACAACTGCTTTAGAGCCAACTATAGAGTTTTTGTGCCCATTGTGATCCAACTTAAGGCCACCACATTCATTCAACAGTAAACTTGAGATCCTTCTTAAGTATTCACATATCTAAGTTTAGGGTCCAGCTCTTATACCATTTGTAGGGACATGAGGTTCCATCCTTAAAGGTAAACCAATTAAGTGAAGTATCAATCCCTTATATGTCCATCATTTATCCATCTCTAATCGATGTTGGACTTTGTTTCCAGTAGCACTATCGTCCCTACTTGAATCTTTTACTATGTAAAATGATCATTTCCTTTAGCTGCTATCCAATTTATTTGTCAAAATGGAATGTGCACATGCCTTATTTCTTAAGGGAAAATTTTGTCCATACAAATTCTAGGAATTTTCCGCAACATTCTTCTCACTTTTTCCTATGTTGAAAATATTTATAAATTGTTTTTAAATGGTCAAATTATTTTTTATCCACAAATCTATGAAATTTATTTGTAATATTGACGCCACTTATTTCTATTTTATTTATGAATTAAATTATTTATAAATACTTTTTAAACATGATTCTTACATAATAGATCTATAATATAAATTACTTCTTTTTTTTTTTTTTTTTGTTAGTTTTGATGAAGAAAAGTCTCTATTTTGTTTCTTTTCTTTTCTAAAGTTTAATTAGAAGTAAATAATTCAGGTACAAAATTGCTTTCAAGGAACAAAGACAGAAAGTAGTAATAATAGCTAAGTTTTGTAGCGAGGGTTTTGAGAAGTGGATCCAGGTGGAGAAGAAGACCATCATTGAGTGAAGAGAACTATCCGCAAGGGGAAAAGGAATACGGAAGAGAACGGGAAAGGAAAGGGAAAAGGACAATTGAAAACCCTGGAAAACTATAAATGAAGTTGTCAGGCTGAGTCTCTAATATTGTATAATCAACATTACTCAAAAAACCATCTGTGTACTTGCTTAAAACGTTGACTGTATATTTAATTGTAATTTATATCTTATTGATATTTTGGCATTACATTGAGCTTTATATTTTCAATAGATCGGATGAACATTTTAATTAAGTGAACTATTGTCATTCATCTACAATTAAATTACAGGAGTTTGTTTGGGCTTATTAGAACAGATGCAAGCAATATAGTTTTAATTAGGCAGGAAGAGTAAAACAGCGGGTTTCTTGATTCTCTCAATACGATCCTTGGTATAATATGAAGAAAAATTGTCTCTGATGAAATTCTCTACCGGTGGAACTATGTGTAAAACACTCTTGCTTCTTACTTCTTACTTCATTCAGTGATTATCTGCTAGATACTGTTATTGACCGAGTAGGGCACTGGTTCTACAGTGTGATTAACAAAACGAAAGGGGTGATGGACCTCTGATGACCGGCAAAGGGGCACTCAAGTTGAATTATAACTTTTGCGCACTGAAATTCCAACTATATCATTTGTCGATTGCATTGATACAACACGGATTTGGATGGACTTATTTTATAATTAAGCTCAAATGAACTATATTGTTAATTCATCTTGTTTCACAAATCTATCAACCTAGCTTTACATCATGTTTTGTTGAGGCTTTCAAGAGGTGCTTGAAGTACAGTTCTTTGGCCTTCTCAACTACATATAAATGTCACATATCTTACAATCACATCATCACCCTTCTTTGGAGTTCGTAAGCTGCTTTTGTAAAATTCAAATACGTCATTATTGTCCTTAAACTTCATCCTGACCTTCAGCACATAATTTCACTATCTTTTCCTAACATTTTATCATCCAAATTTTAACGATAAACCACTTCAACATTCCTGTTTAGTGTCTCATCATCGGAGGATTGATTTCCCATTCCTAAAGAGAAATGCGGTTTGAACAACTCACAAACACAATTTCATATGAAAACAATCTAATAAGAAGTTAAACCAAATGCATGTTGAACAGGGACATGCAAACATTTGAAAAAAGAAACCCATTTCAAAATTGAATAACTATACACTTATGAGTTTGTATAGATCCAATTAATGAGTACAATTAACAGTGGAGGCTATTACTGCTGAGTGATTGTTTGCCTGGTCATGGTAACAATTGCATTGAGCCCTTCGTCCTCCACAATAATGAATCTCTTCATTTTTTTACCCCTTTGTTGACCCCAAAAATGTACCTCTAAGTTGTCAACAGATTCTCAAATCCTCTCACCCTAGATATGTCTTTCTTCCTGCACACTAGGACAAATCGTTAGTTGTCCATGGCCTTCTCAGGTGAAAAAATTATTGAGTGTGGGAGGGCTAAAATGTGAGCCTCCAAAATATAAATAAAGGGTCGACTTTGAGAAAAGTAAATAGAACAATAGAGAGAATAGTTAAGTTATGTTGATAGTTCAAACTTGTATTACCCTTGAATGATACAATGAGTGAGCTTTTATACTAAACAAAGGTGAGTGAGAACTATTGGATGGCAGGACACATGGCTTTATCTTAGCGGATGAGACCTTTTGTCATAGACTTTAATGCATTCAATGCTGTGACTCATTGCAGCTCTAAGTCTAACATGTAAGACAATGATTAATTTATGTGATTGATGTAGCTGCCAATACAGTGTGTTGTCACATCACCCATTTTTCATGAGATCTTTATATAAGACCCTCCCTAAAACAACCTCACTAGATACGCCTCATATGTTAGAGATTTGGTCTCATGAATAGGAGGTTCAACCAATACGGGTTCAGGTTGTGACTTCACTGTCATGGGTTCGACAGCAGCTGCGGGGATGATCTAGGATGCAGATGTGGATTTTCGCCATATGTCATATGCTAGAGCCCCTATTTATAGGGGCGTAACAATAGTCCCCGAACTCTATGTATAATTATTTATATAGTACGTGGACTTGAAGTGGAGATGAAAAATGGTAAATGAGATTAAATCATAAGGAAAGTATACGAGCCTGCTTTGAAATGAAGAGGTGGAGCATTGCTGAGGCGAGCTTGTTGAGAAGAGGCAAAGCCTTGAACGAGGCTTCGAAATGGAAGAGGTGAGGCCTTGTTGAGGCGAGCCAGTTGAGAAGAGGTGAAGCCTTGGACGAGGCTTCGAAATGGAAGAGACGAAGCCTTGGACGAGGCTTCGAAATGGAAGAGACGAAGCCTTGGACGAGGCTTCGAAATGGAAGAGGCGAGGCCTTGTTGAGGCGAGCTTTCTTAGAAGAGGCAAATCCTTGGACGGGGCTTCGAAATGGAAGAGGCGAGGCCTTACGTAGCATAATGATTTGACAATAGTGTTGGTTCCCAAGATGTGGCATGATTATGGCTATGACGACCTCTTTCCTCGTGTTACGGGTGCATTTAATGCAAAATGATGATGTTGGCTACAGCTGGAAAATACGATTCGTGTTTATAGCGTGTACCTCACGAACTGATCATAGACGTTGATTCAGAATTTGTGAGCGCCTTTTCGTTTTAACGTCTCTGATGCTTGTACACGTGTACGGCTGTGATTGAAGCCAGTCTTAATCCTACGACTGGGCCACTGTTTGTTTCAGTATAAAAGGGAGATTCTTCCCCATTTGTCGCTTTTTTAACCTTTTACAAATTTGCCTAAGTATCAGAGTTTTCTTCTAAGCTTTGTTGATGTAAACTTTGACAAGAAAAGTAGGTAATTTCTCTCGGTTCTACTATTCATCAATATCACAATGTATATATACAAGGTACAAATACTATATTAGGAAAGGACCTAAACCCTAATCAAAGACAAATATATTTATTTCCTAATCTAGAAATATAGTTTGTAACACTCCCCCTCAAGCTGGAGCATAGATATTTATCATGCCCAGCTTGTTACAAAGATACTTAACCCGAACCCCATTTAGAGCTTTTGTGAAGATATCTCCCAATTGTTCTCCTGTTCTCACATACCCTGTAGAGATCAAACCTTGTTGAACCTTTTCACGAACGAAGTGACAATCAATCTCAATATGTTTCGTTCGTTCATGAAAGACTGGATTAGATGCAATATGAAGTGCCGCTTGGTTATCACACCATAACTTAGCCGGCATAGATATCTTGAGGCCCACTTCAGTGAGGAGCTGATGTATCCACATTATTTCACATACAGACTTAGCCATAGCCCTATATTCTGATTCTGCACTCGAACGTGAAACCACATTCTGTTTCTTACTTTTCCATGAAACCAAATTTCCTCCAACAAATACACAATAGCCGGAAGTAGATCTTCGATCTTCCTTGGATCCTGCCCAATCAGCATCTGAAAAACATTCAATTCTAGTATGACCATGATTGCCATACAGAATTCCTCTTCCAGGGGCCCCCTTTAAGTAGCATAAAATTTGTTCTACAGCTCTCCAATGATCGACGGTTGGGGAAGACATATACTGACTTACCACACTAACTGAATAGGCAATGTCTGGACGAGTCACAGTAAGGTAATTCAACTTCCCAACCAATTTTCTATATCTCTCAGGATCGTCAAATAATTCACCATCTTTTGTAAACTGCAAATTAGGAACCATTGGAGTGCTATATGGTTTAGCTCCCAATTTTTCTGTTTCAGTCAACAAGTCAAGCACATACTTTCTTTGAGATAAGAAGATCCCTTTCTTACTCCTCATCACCTCAACACCCAAGAAATACTTTAGTGTCCCTAAATCCTTTGTGTGAAACTGACTGTGAAGAAAGGTTTTTAGAGATGAAATACCACCAGAGTCACTTCCAGTAATAACGATGTCATCAACATAGACCACTAATAGGATGAGACCAGCTGCAGACTGCTTATAGAAGACAGAATGATCAGACTTACTCTTCTGCATGCCAAACGTTTCAATAGCTTGACTAAACTTTCCAAACCAGGCCCTAGGACTTTGCTTCAAACCATATAAGGATTTACGAAGGTGACAAACCTTCCCACACTCCCCCTGAGCAACAAAGCCAGGTGGTTGCTCCATATAAACTTCCTCCTGAAGATCACCGTGAAGGAATGCATTCTTAATGTCTAATTGATGTAGAGGCCAATCATATGAGGCTGCCATAGACATAAATAACCTGACAGAGGTAAGTTTGGCAACAGGAGAAAATGTGTCAGAGTAATCAACACCGTATGTTTGAGCAAACCCCTTAGCAACAAGTCGAGCTTTTAATCTAGCGACGGTCCCATCGGGATTGACTTTAACTGTAAATACCCACTTACAACCAATAGCCCTCTTACCTGCAGGTAAGTGTACCAGGGTCCAAGTACCATTGTCATCTAAAGCATTCATTTCCTCAATCATCGCATTACGCCATCCAGGATGAGATAAAGCATCATGAACGGTCTTAGGAATAGTGACAGAATCAAGAGATGCAACGAAAGAACAAGAGGATGATGATAAATGGTTATATGACATAAAAGAGGATACTGGATAAGTACATTGACGTTTACCTTTGCGAATTGCAATAGGAAGATCATCACTGGAACCGGGAACCAGATCTGATGACGAAGAAACTGGTGTTGGACATGAAGCAGGAGGTGTAGGAGCCGGGACCGGATCAGGAGGTTGTGGACGACGAGAATAAACCTGGTGTATAGGAGGCTTAACAGGAGCAGATGAAAGAAGATCAGGACCGGGGGACGTAAGAGTATAAATTAATAGATCATCATCTGCCCACTGACTAGGAGAATCTGAAGATGAAGCAAATGGTGTTTGTTCTAGAAATGTAACATCAGCCGACACAATGTACCTGTTAAGATTGGGACAGTAACATCTATACCCTTTTTGCACACGAGAATAGCCAAGAAAGATACACTTTAGAGATTTGGGATCAAGTTTTGTAACATGAGGTCGAACATCCCGAACAAAGCAAGTACAACCAAATATCCTAGGTTCAATAGGAAACAATGACTTATTAGGAAAAAGGGCATGAAATGGAGTCTCGCCAGACAGAACGGATGAAGGCATACGGTTAATCAGAAAACAAGCTGTAGAGACGGCATCAGCCCAAAAATGTTTAGGAACCTTCATTTGGAATAATAAAGCTCTGGCAGTTTCAAGAAGATGTCTATTCTTTCTTTCAGCAACCCCATTTTGAGATGGTGTATCGACACAAAAAGTTTGATGAATAATGCGATGTTGAACCATATAGTTTTGGAAGTGTTCTGATAAGTATTCCTTAGCAATATCACTTCTCAAAATTTGAACAGGCACATTAAATTGAGTTTTGATCTCAGCACAAAAGGCGGTAAAACGAGAAAACAGTTCTGAACGATTTTTCATTAAAAATAACCATGTTATTCGAGAATAATCATCAACAAAGGTGACAAAATATTTAAACCCAGCTTTCGACACAACTGGACACGGACCCCAAACATCGGAGTGAACTAACTCAAAAGGAGCACTAGCTCGTTTATTGACTCTAGGACTAGAACTCAAACGATGATGTTTGGCAAATTGACAAGACTCACAATCTAATGAAGATAGACTAGAAAATTGGGGATAAAGTTTCTTTAACGTAGACAACGAAGGATGACCGAACCGACAATGTGCTTCAAACAGGGTCACGACTCCAGAGCAAGCAACAGACTTTGGTATTTGTGTATCAAGAATGTAGAGGCCCCCAGACTTATGTCCTTTACCAATAATCTTCTTCGTCATAAGATCCTGAAATAGACAAAAATTAGGATAGAATGAGACACAACAATTAAGAGAACGAGTAAGTTTACTGACGGAAACTAAATTAAAAGGCAAGTTAGGTAAACTTAAAACAGATTGCAAAGGAATGGAGGGTATTGGAATAATTGTGCCGGACCCCAGAACGGGAGATGTAGTCCCATCTGCTAAAGTAACTTTAGAACTCGAAGCATGTGACTGGAAAGAAGAGAATAGATTAGAATTACCTGTCATGTGATCTGTGGCACCAGAATCAATGACCCATTTGGAAGATGAGGAAGCAAGACATGTGTTCATTTTACCTGAATCGGTGATGGCAGTAATAGGAGTAGATGAAGACTTCAGAGATTCTTGGTATTGTGAGAACTTGGCATACTCATCTGCAGGTATTAGAATGGACTCAGAATCATTAGTAGAGGCAATATGGGCTGACTGGTTCAATTGATTCCTGTACTGCAGGCGCTGCCACTTTCTATAATCTTTTTTCAAATGTCCTCGATTGTGACAATAATAACACACAACACCTCCCGAATCCTGTCCACGAGTACCAAGGTTTCGATCATAGTTACTAGAATTTTCCCCTTTATTGCCACTTTTAAAGGACTGTCTCCCAGAATCAAAGGTGCGGCTGACAAGAGCACTGTTCGGTTGAGTGGGAGCTGAATTCTCTGTGCGGAGTACCCTACTAAAAGCTTCTTCCAGAGATGATATCTCAGAACTAGAAAGAATTTGAGATTTAGCAGTCTCAAACTCAGAAGGAAGACTAGCCAAGAAGCTCATAACCGCCATCTTTTCTCTTTGAGCTTGCTGAACCTTTACATCAGCACTGAATGGGAGTAGCGTATTAAGTTCTTCATGAGTCTTCTTAAAATCCATAAAGTAGTTGGTGAGGGATCTGTCACCTTTTCTGTACGATAAAAGGCTTGGCACACCTCATAAGTGTGTCTGATATTTCCCTTGCCAGAGTACACAAACTCCAAATATGTCATCAATTCTTTCACAAATTCACAATGATTTATCAAGCCCACCACCTCACTATCAATAGGATTACGTATTTGCAAAAGTAGACGGGCATCTTCTCTTAGCCATGAGACTTTCGAATCATCACTAGGTGGTTCATCAGTCAGGTGATTATCCATAGCAATACTCCGCAAATAAAGTCTAACAGTTTTACTCCAATCTAAATAATTAGATTTATTCAATTTATGTTCTGTGATTTTTGACATTAAAGGAATTAAATCGACCACATGAGATTTCTTTTCCTCCATAATCCCAAATATCTTTGAAGTAATTTAATAAGAAGTCATAAAGAAAATCAAAATATCAAACCCGAGTTCCAATATTGACTTGAAGACCGGTCCACCAATAAATTCACGTCGGGTTCACCAAGAGACGCTAAAGCCCAGGAATTGTCAAGTGAAGAACAGTAGCCAAAGAAATGCGAAGTCTCAGAGCCAATGGTCCGACCTGCCGGAGCCAACTTCCCACGTAACCGGCTGAAAAATGAGAGACCCTACCAACTGAACGGCGACCAGAGTCTGAACGGCGACAGGCGACTCCTATGGTGTAGGCGGCGCGGACTGGAAGCGCCGGAAAGATGAGTTAGACGCCCTAATGTGACTGGAATCGCCGGAAAAAGGGTTTGGAGGCTGAACTGGCGACAGGCGAGGACGGGCGACCTTCTGGTGCAAGCGGCGCTTACTGAAATTGCCGGAAAGAACGGGAGACGTCCAAGCTTGACTGGAATCGCCGGAATAATGGCGAGCTACCGGGCAGAGACGGCGGCGAGCGGAACCCTAGCGGCGGTGCTCTGATACCATGTAAACTTTGACAAGAAAAGTAGGTAATTTCTCTCGGTTCTACTATTCATCAATATCACAATGTATATATACAAGGTACAAATACTATATTAGGAAAGGACCTAAACCCTAATCAAAGACAAATATATTTATTTCCTAATCTAGAAATATAGTTTGTAACAGTTGAGCCTCTTCAGTACGCACCGGCTCTTCCTAGCCCTTCGAATGCTTCGCTGTTGTTTATGTAAGTATGAATCCCATTTTTACTCTTTACAAAGAAAAAAAATTCAAAAATATGGTCTCTTCCTCCAAGAAATGTGATTTAGGGGGTTCATCCAAAGAAAGAAACACGGCACTCATGTATTTTGAGGCCGGTATGTCCCTACTCATCCCCACCAATAGAATTATGGAAGCGATAAGGGGTCTTCATAGTGTTTGGATGATGCCCGAGCGGTCTATAGATTACTGTGCGAGGTAGGGGGCATCTTTGTGGCCTTCTTGTTTGAAGGAGAGCAACATGGAAACTTATAGGGAGAAGTCTAGGATCCCTGAAACTATAGAGATGTTCCTTTTTGAAAGGGCTTGTTACCCTAGGCAAGGGGTGTGTGGCGGTGAACGAGGCTATCCTTAGTGGGGGATTAGGTTGCCTTTGCACCTGTTCTTTAGGTTTTTACTAAGGCAGTATAACTTAGCCCCAACCCAACTAGTTCCGAACGCATGCAGCCAAATAGCGGGGCCTTTCTTCTCTGAAAGGAGGTAACCCTTGGCAAGGACCCTTGTAATGAGCTTTATGTTGATGACTTCAAAGTCACATGACTATAGGACAACAAGTTTTAAGATACCCAATATGCATAATTGTTGGAGTCAAAAAGCTTATGAAGACAAGTATAAGATGTAACTCAATAAATCAAATCTTTTGAAGCGTAATACTCTTTTTCTTTATGGTAAATATACAACAGTTTAGGTCAACTAGTTAAAAGTCATTCTAAGTTTAAAGTCAACCTACTACACACGTAGTCAAAAACCACTCAAAAGAGTTTAATGTGTGCAGTGATGATGGTACATGTAGTAACCTATACCAAGTACTTCAAACAAGTTCTAAACAAAGTTAATGAAAACTCTATTCACTATTCATTAATTATATTAGTAATTATTCATAAAATAATATGTCCAAAAATATTAGTTGAAAGTGCTTTAACTTCAAAAAATAATTTTTCTTTTTTCATTTTCATATTTTTTTAATTTTTAATTTTCAAAAAAATAATGTAAAAAATAAAAATATATAGAGTGCATGCATGAATATCTATATATATATATATATATATATATATAAACTATGAATAATGCATGTGCATGTACCTAAATATCTAATCAATGAGGTATAGAAATGCTCTTACAATGAAGAGCAACACGAGTAATACTCCAACTAATATCACTTTGATTTGTGAGTTCACTTTTTTGACCCAAACCTCCTTAGAAAAAGATGTAATCTTAGTCAATTGTCATCAATTCAGTCAAATGACCCACTTGATTAGTGAAGAATCTAACAAGAGTAGTTAGATCTTGTTTATTGCTCCTAATCGAGGGCTAACAGAAATTAGGTCTAATGTAGCCTAATACACCACAATTTTGACTTGAGAAAAACCTAGGACCAACTTTAGGTTGAGGAAGCTTGTGTTGCACAAGTATTCTTGGTCTAGGAGCTACTTGCTTAGATTTAATAGAGGCAGGAGCCAACTTAGTTTTAGAATTTGAAAAAACATGGGTATTAGGTTTATTCAATCCTAACATATTGTCAATTTTCTTAGAACCACTAGTAAAGGATTGAAATTGGACACTATGTTTTTCAAGGTCACTAGTAAGAGTCTTAACCTTAACTTCTAAAGACACTGTCTCTACCTTTAAATCATTCAATCTACTGCTAGGTTCCTTAAGTTTGTCTTCTAAACTCTCATTTTCTAACTCAAGTTTATGCAATTCTTTAAATGACTCATAAATGTTATGCTCATCTTTCGATTCTTCCTTTAAAGAGTTAGATTGCTCTATGTCCTCTAGTGACTCACTCTTAACCAGAGAAGCGAATGCCCTATAAAGTCTACTACATAAACCGAATAGAGAAAAAAAAGATGAATACATCCCTCCAATCCAGAATCTCATAAACGATCTTGAATTGCTTCATCTTCTCTAATTTGCCTGCAATATGGATGAATTCTTTTTTTGTAATTGTTTCAAGACGATCTAATATGATTTATGTCGTGGTAGATACTCTATACTAGGGTTATCATATTTATATAAGTCTTGAAAATGCCAAAAAATGTTATTGAAATATAGCAAAACCCTAAGAATTAATTTTCCAATTAGAACAAGGAAAGTGGGTAGCACTGGTGGCGCCTAAACTTGAGAAGAACCTACGACACTTTAGTGATAGCAAGAAAACCCGTCCCGCCCCAACAGGGCCCCGCCTGGAATGGGGCAAAAAAATTCGCCCGACGGGTTGGCGAGGCGGGACGGCCCGAACCCGTCCCATAAAAAAAAATTAAACTAGAATTTTGATAAATTGTTAGTTTAAAAATATTGTTGCATGTATTTACAATTTTATATCATGTTTCTAATCCAACAATTATATTATACAATTGTCAATTTAAAATTTTACTTAACTAACAATTTTTTTATATAATTTATAAATCCAGTCATCCAATCTTTTTATTATAATTAAATTATATAATCAAAGCAGTTTATAATATCTTGATCGAAAAAATTTGAAAAAAAAATTAAAATATATGGAATGACCTTTAGGTTTTGGGTTAAGGGTTGAATTTTGAATAATAGCACAACTGAAAATTTTGAATTTGTATTTTATTCTCTAATAATTGTATAACTCGAAAATTTGAAAATATAAAAAAAAAATATATATATATATATATATATATACGGGGAAGTAAATGGGGAAAACTCCCGCCCGGGGCGGGGCAAGGTTGGAATGTCGTCCCATGTGGAACTCGCCTCATTGCCATTTCCATTCCTAGAAACTTTTCCCACCTCTTATGGACCTGGCACTAGGTATTTACTTCAAAAGTCCTCAATTTCTTCAATTTGGTCCTTCAACTTTCCAAATTATCTAAATTGATCTCTTAATTTTTTATTTCATCCATTTTGGTCCTCTAACTTTTAAGTGTTAAATTTGGTACCATAACTTGTGAAATTGTCTAATTGAGCTTCCAAGTCTTCTAATCAAGTCCTCTCTTTTTCCTTGAGTCATGCAATTCCATCTTTTGTTTCACAATTAAAACATTGTCATACATTTTTAAAACATGAATATTTTTCTGATATGGTATAATATCAAGCATCGTAATTTTAATAGGTTCCTAAATGTATTTGAACAAGACAGATGAATTAGACCTAAATATTAATCTAATATGCACACGCTAGTTACATGGAAATTTTGCAACGAACTTCACAATGGTGAAAAATAGTACGTATGCATTGAACTTATTTCATCTGGGTTCTTGAAAATTAATGAAATTTAAGGACTACTTGACATTAATCATATTTCTTGTAGAAGAACTTTCTAAAGAAGTTAACTTAGACTCTAAAAAGCTTTTCAAGCCACATAAATTACTAAAAAAAAATATTTAAAAATATTAAAAAGTAGTTTCTCAGCTTTAAAAAATAGCTCTTTACTTTTAAAAACCATGCCAAACGAGCCCTCAGGCACCTCCACTTTGAGCGTTTGTTACAATATGATCATTTTTGTCTATACATGTTAGTTTGACAAGTAGAAAAAACAAATTAGTTAAAAAGATAAAAATATTTAATTTTAAAAAGGGAAGCCAATGAGCTAAGCCAAACATGCTAAATATTTATTTAGTTAAATTTATAGGAGTCAATGTCATTGGAAATAAACAAAAATAAAAAATTCATTGTTTGTACTATGTAGATTGCTGTATAAAAATAATAATGTTTATAGACTAAAAGATATTGTTGTATAAAAAGTATTATATAAAAAATTTCGTTGTTTGTACTATATCGATTGTTGTATAGCAAACGTGATAGTAATGTTTACAGTAGATATCCAATAATTGATGATTTATATTAAAAAAGTAGTGTTCACAATCATCAAAACATTAAAATTTTGGTTCACTTTTTCTACTTTTTCTTTCTCTTTTCTCTGACTTGGGTTTGTTTAGTTCATCAATTGGCCTGCGATGCCCAAAATATGCACACGCTAGCCACTGAGTTTTTGTCGGAGAGAAGCAACCGGCAATAAATAGGTAACAAGAATATAGAAGTTAGTATATCACAACACAAGAACATTATAATAGAGGAGAGTGTTGAGTCTTCCGTCCGAACATTCTAGTTAGTGGTTCACAGCTAACTGACTCTATACTGTACAAAATATGTAATAGTCCACAACGTGTCTCCATATCATTGGACAAACTTCCTTATCTTTGACTATACAAAATGAAATTTGTAATGTAATGGACTTCTAATCATGATTCATAATTATTTGGTAAGGATTGTTTAAAAGTTATTTTTATTATGCATAATTTTTGTAAAATATTTTCATAATTTTTCTCGACTTTTTAATTTCATATTATTTAAAAAATATATTATTTTTTAAAAAATTCATTCTCATAAAATCTACATAAAATAGACTCTCTCTCTCTCTCTCTCTCTCTCTCTCTCTCTCTATATATATATATATATATATATATATATATATATATATATATATATATATATAATTAAGTGCTTGTTTGGAATATATTAAGAAGCTAAGATCAAAGTCAACATTAATTCTAATAGCACACCTTCATGAAACCAATAACTTTTATCGACTTTTAAAACACATATCTTAGTAACTCTTATCAAGATATGCTAAAACTTTTTATTAAAAGCTTTGTCAAGCAACCTCTAAATATGGACATTTAGTAAATTAGAATGACTAAAATGCCAATTTATTGAAATGTTCTTTAGACTGTTAAACAACATTGACGAGGAAGACTGAAATATATAGGCTAGAGACTTTGTCAACTTTGACCAATTTGATGAAAATTTCTTCATACTTCAAAATTCGATTAAAAATGAACAGAAAATGTGTTATTTATTTACTTGAAAAGATACAAATATGTAATTGTTAAAAAGGAAGCCAACGAGCTAAGCCAAACATGCAACATATTTATTCAGTTAAATTAATAGGATTCGATTTCATTGGAAATAAACAAAAATATAAAAAAATAATTGTTTGTACTATGTTGATTTGTTATAGCAAACATGATAGTAATGTTTACAGTAGATATCCAATAATTGATTCTCCTATGTCATTGATGACTTATGAAAACAATATTCTATTATAAAGCATGTGAAAATCATCAAAACATTCAATCAGCCTTTAATAATCAATAGATCTAAGACAAGATAAAATGTATTTGAAGAAGACCTAAATATTAATCTAAACATGCACACGCTAGCTGCATGCAAAATTTTCTACAAACTTTACAATGGTGAAAAGAGTACGGAAAATTCCAATAACTAACCTAAATTTTCTGTTGATTTTTGCTTTCCTTTGTAAATCTTTATTGAAAATTTTGGTTCACTTTTTCTACCTTTTCTTTCTCTTTTTCGCGCCTTATGTGTGTTTAGTTCGTCATTTGGCCTGCGATGCTCAAAATATGCACACACGAGCTACTAAATCTTTGTTGGAAAGAAGCACCCAACAATTATAAATTGTTAACAATGATACAGCAGCCAGTACAATACAACATTATTTAACAAGAATATAGTAGTCACTACAGCCCCCCGGGACATAGCTCAGTGGTGCAAAGGACAGGATTGAAGTAGTTTCAGCTGAGTTGGCAGCTGCAGGGTGAAAGTTCGATTCCTGCCTCTTACAAGATTTTGAATTGAACTCTTTGTAGGCACCAGTATGACAGCTCTTGTACCTTAGCCTGTTGAGATACATCCCGCGATTTACCTCCTCCACAATGCTCTAGGGGCGGGGCAGTGAGGGCCCTCCAGGTTGGTGTTCAACCTTTTTTAATATAGTAGTTACTACAGTACAACACAACAATGTCACAATATAGAAAAGAGTGTTGATCAGGCTTCTGTTCTGGCATGCTAGTTGGTGGCTCACTTAACTGACTAACTTTACACCATACAAAACGGCAAGTCGTAATACCAACGGATGATTATCGTATCATTTTGATAGGAACTAGTGAATAATATTTATTAGATATTGAACAAGATTAAATCTCAATAATAATTGTAAGAACAAGATGTAAAGATCTCTAAACAATATATGTTTGTTTCATATTCTAAGGAGAGTTCAAGCACAAGTACTCTTTCCAATATCAATTTTGGCATCCTTAGTAATGTTACAAGACTTGCTATTTATAGCAAGAAATCGAGGAGCCTACCGTTGGATTATATCCACATGACTCCATCTAATTAACTGAAGCCTCACCCCACTCATTCACTATATTAATTACAATGATAAGGGTCAGTCGACCTACATTCCTAGACTTACACTAATTATTGCGGCCGTCCCATTAGTCACTCTCAAAGATATCCCCCATATTTGCTTGCTGATTTTCTTAAACTCAATACTGACGGGGCTATGTTCTCATACTTTCAAAAAGCTGCAGTGGGGGGTATCTTATGGGACTCTACAGGAAAGATGGAGATGGCAGCCTCAAAAGTGGAACTCGAAATGGACGAACCTGAAGTAGTGGAGTTAATGGTGATTCTCAGAGGCCTTCAATTATGTTCCACTATGGGGATCTCTCATATCCAAGTCGAATCAGATTGCTTACTAATAATTCAAGCATTGCAGCAAAACAATATGATGAACTCCATGGTGGAAACATCTTTTCTGAAGTGCAACGCTTAACCAAATGCTTTGTTAGTGTTTCTTTTTCCCATGTGTATATGGAGGGTAATGGAGCAGTGCATAAACTTGCTCAGTACGCATGGAACATTGAGAATATTGTAATGTGGTGGGATGTTATTCCAGAATTCCTTTCTCAAGTCTTATGGCTTGATAAATGTCTTTAATTTCTTGATATCCAATGAAGTTGATTTTTTTCCATAAAAAAGATCTTTCAAAATGAATTATGTCATCTCATTCGCTCATCGTTAATGAATAAGAACAACAAAATTGGAACTTAATACAGTTAAGAAAATTTATGTTCACTTGGGATTGTCATAATTAGATTTGGATAATATAATTGGGAGACCATCTCTGCAATTGGCAGAAATTAGTCTAGGAAATATCTAGTCCTTGTTTGATATTTCTATTTTTCAGTTTTTTATTAAATTTTGCTACATATGATGCTGACTTTTGAAAAAAAAAAAAAAAAAAATGAGGCTGATAAGGTTTACGTTTGAGTAGGTTGAGTAGTGTAGATATACAGTTCATCCTAATTGTCGAAATTATCCCCTACAGTTCATGTAATTCACTTTATTAGAGGGACAAGTGGACTTTAAAACAAAATGCCACATATTTTATTTCAAAGTTGCTTTCTCTGGTGTGAGAGAAACCTTGATCATTTTATTAAAAAGGGATACACATCACTCTAGAAAAAATCGATTTTTTTTTTTTTTAAAGAAAATCAGTACTAGGCCACATGATACTGATTGATGTAAAGATATAGTGCCACTCATTGATATAAAGATGTGGTTGTGACATTTTAAAAACATTTATGGTACCTTATCTGCTAATATTTAGTATGACAATTTTGGTTCACTTGTGATTGTCGTTTAGATTTGCATGGACGACTGGAGGGACCTTAAAGAAAAGCTATACCAGGCCACATGATATTGATTGAATATGTAAAGATATAGTTTTTTTTTTTTTTTTTGTCTCAATTATGTAATGATATGAAATGACATTTTATATAAGCAAAATTCACTCATAAATTAAAAATTCACTTATAATTAAAAAATTCACTACATGTAAAATATTCACTTATATGTTAAAAAATTTATTCGCACGTATACTTACATGTAAAACTCTATTGAGTTAAAAAAAAATATATCCCACAGTAATAAAACATTCAGTTCAAGTGAAAAATTCACTTATATACATGGACAACTTGAGGGACCTTAAAGAAAAAGCAGTACTAATTGATGTAAAGATATAGGATTATTATATTTTTTTTTTTTAACATTTGTCTCAATTATGTAATGATATGAAATGACATTTTATATAAGTAAAAATTCACTCATAAATTAAAAATTCACTTATAATTAAAAAATTCACTACATTTAAAATATTCACTTATATGTTAAATTCACGCGCAAGTATACTTACATGTAAAAATCTACTGAGTTAAAAAAAAAAAAAAAAAAAAAATCCCACGATAACAAAAAATTCAGTTTAAGTAAAAAATTCACTTATAAGTATAGAATGACTTATAAGTCAAATATTAATTAAATGTAAAAAAGTTATTTATGATTTAAAATGTATTTATAATTAAATATAATTTCATAATTGATTTACTCGTGGACAAAGCAACCACCTACTACAAGATTAAAAATTGATCAATAAGGTTTGGGGTTTTCGGGAAATGGCCAATTAGGATTAGTGTTTTGAGAATACAGAGTAAGAAATATGGCGACATAGGATAGATTAAGCGAGAGAGAGGGTTCTGGTTTTGCATTTCAGTTGCTATTGTTTTAGAGAGATGAAGAAAAAAAAATACAAAATCTTTTTCCTTTCATCATTTTGTTATTTTAAAGGAAGAAAAAGTCGTTATGCCGTTTCGTTCTTTTCTTACATTTAATTAGAGGTGAAAGATGCACAGACAGAATTGCTTTTAAAAATAATGTGTGTGCAAGGCACAAACATTTTTTATGGTGAATTTGAATTGCAAGTGCCGGAAAGGATAAGCGTCACGACAAAAACGATAATTCTGAATTCGCATATTCTCAATATGTTGGCACCAATTCTGCAATTAGTGCAAATTAGTCTAGGAAATATCTAATCCAAAATTTAGATAACATGTGGCACTTATTGATATAAAGATGTGGTTATGACTTTTTAAAAGCATTTACGGTATCCGCAAATATTTAATATGACAATTTTTGTTCACTTGTGATTGTCGTTTAGATTTGCATACACAACTTGACGGCCTTTAGTGCAAATTTAATTAAAATAACATGGGATACTCATCGATATAAAAATGTGGTAGGAAAATTTTTACATTTGTCTCAATTATGCAATGATATTAAAAGACCTTTTCGTGAAATGTGTTTCGAATTTAAACCACCACAAGTGTACAATTCGTTACAAGTAATAAAGTGGACTTTTAGAGTCCGGATTGTCGATCCACATAGATTGAGTAGTTTGATATTATTTATCTCGACTTTAACCGAAACAAGCGAATTTCTATGTTTTGTGATGAAAGTATGACTAACTAAACTACGTACAAAATTATGAATAAATTAGCTAAACTAAATGCAAGTGATGATTTGATGCAATATTGATGCATTTAATAAATAACAAATGCACTAGGATCACGAATTTTCATGCAATAATTCATTTCAATCCTAGTTTTACAATTTGACAACATGATTGTATGTTGAAGAATAATTGTTCCTATTTTATTCAATAATCTCTCCGAGTAATGTTAGACCTATTCTATTATGTGATCCGACTATATTTCTATAACGAAATGCTAACACAAAAGAATGCATGAACTTTTATGAACACTTAAAGATTCACACAAAGCATAGCAGTATATTTATATCTCCTATCGGACCCTATGATAATTTATACTACGTCGAACTTATTTTTCTTATTTTGAATGCATAAAACAGGTTACCGCATTCATATAATTAACGTGCACAATAATTATATGAAAAAAGTACGTATAAATCATTCAAATATCCAATAATGTGTTTATGATGTCAAATATATAAAATTAAAGATTAAAACTTCATATTACATAGTTCATCGATCTCCTAGTACATAAGAAAATAGCCTAGCATGCTGAAAAAGAGAAAAATAAAATATTGGTTGAAGAAACGTCATCACCCGAGTTAATCTTCAATGAATTCTTTGGATTGCGTGATGTTTCTTTGCGTTGTTGTCACGTATTTTGCTCCCAAAATCACCGTTTTTGCTAAAAAACTATGTAGTCTAGACGTGATTTAAGGTTATATGGAACCCAAGAGATTTGTTTCTATAAGAGCTTGCATCAGATAAAGAAACTGAAAATTCTGCCTCAAAAGACTACCATGTGACTGCATGGTTCTAACATTTCACCTTCTGAATTTCCTGCTGACCACCATGCGACCGCATGGTACAAGCACTTTCCAATATTTGTCATTTTGGTCATTTTTCTTTATCTTCTCACACTTTGACCTCTTTTCTTCAATCTTCTCATCAGGGCATTAAATGATTTCACCAATTTTGTACTTAACTCGTTTCCATTCTCGATTTAGCTTCCAGATCAACTTTTGGATAATTCCACTTTGGTCCCTAAACTTTCTTTTTCTTCCATTTTGATAACTTTTCGCTCGTTTTCACATACTTCTTGTTATATCCATCGATGTTGTCCTGCAAACATAATTTATATCGAATTAAGCCATATTTCAACATACTTATTAACAATTGTCCATGTTTTGTGGCTTAAATAAGTGCATAAACTTTAAGACTTCTTTAAGGTATTGTATCTACTCATCGTTAAAATTTGGGTCACTAAACTGAAACTTTAATAATTAAAATTTGGTTCACTCGTAATTGTCATATTTAGATTTGGACAAAAGACTTGGGGGACCATTTGTGCAACTGGTGCAATTAGTCTTGGAAATATCTAATCTAAAATTTATGTAAAATGGGATTGGAAATTTTTTACATTTGTCTCAATTATGCAATCAAGGTAAAAGTATTTTGCCCAAGCCTCACACTTAAGTGTCGCCTAGGCACGTTTTCTAGAAAATTGAAAATTAGTATTGAACATGCAAATAAGTCACCTATATTTCCTGTTGATTTTGGCTTTCGTTTGGAAATCTTTTATTGAAAATTTTGTTTCACTTTTTCTACCTTTACCTTCTCTTTTTTGCGTCTCAGGTGCATTTAGTTCATCAATTGGCCTGCCCTGCTCAAAATATGCACATGCTGGCTATTAATTTTTTTCGAAGAGAAGCAACCGTCAAAGTTAAAAAGGCAATAACAGAATAGTAGTTAATAAGTACACCACAACAACAACGATTCGAAGAGAGTCTTTCGTTTTGACACACAAATTAGAGGCTCAGATCTGACTGGCTTTACACCGTAAAAAATCTGCATAGCCCACAACGTGTCTTCATGTCACTGGACAAACTTACTTATCTTTGACAATACATACAAAATTTGTAATGTAATGGACATCTAATCATGATTCACATGGATAAATAAACTTTAGCCAGTACTTGGTAGAGATTGTTTAAAAAATATTTTTTATTATACATTATTTCAATACATATTTTTATAATTTTTGTCTACTTTATGATTTCATATTATGATTTCATAATTTCAAAAAAATTCATTCTCATAAAAATCTACATAAAATAGACTCTTATTATTATTATTATTATTCCAAATAAAACTTCGCTCATACAAATATATCAATTAAGTGCTTATTTGAGATATCTTAAAAAGTTAAGATTAAAATCAACAATTAATTTTAACAACACAACTTCATGAAACTCACAACTTTTATCAATGTTTCGATCACATATCTCATTAACTTTTATCAAGTTCAACTAAAACTTTTTATTGAAAGTTTTGTCAAACAACCTCTAAATATGGTCATTTAGTGCACTCAAACGACTGAAATGTCATTTATCGAAATGTTCCTTAGACTGTTTAAGCAACATTGACGAGGAAAACTGGAATATACAAATTTGATGAAAATGTCTTTATACTCTGAAATTTGATTAAAAATGATGAGAAACTGTGCAAATGTGTTATTTAGTTGAAAAGATTCAAATTTTTAATTTTTAAAAAGGAAGCCAATGAGCTAAACACAATATGCTAAATATTTATTTCGTTACATTAATAGAAGTCAATATCATTGGAAATAAAAAAAAAAAAAAAAAAAAAAAATCATTGTTTGTACTATGTAGATTGTTGTATAGCAAACATGAGAGTAATGTTTACTGTTAGTGTTAGATTATTGTAATTGGCTATTCTGTGAACAAATGACCAACTTAAACATTTTAGAAGTTTAGGAACTTAATTGTAAAGTTTCATAGTTGGTTGTATAGCGTAGGGTTCGGGGTCCAAATTTGGAACACGAAGGTTTCTCGCCGCATTTTCGCTAAATGCTCGCTAGAGTCTAGCTCGAGCGGATGAAACAGAAACATTCTCGCTCAATCTTCGCCCCACTGTCGCTCGAGCGATAGACCCTTCGCTCGAGCGAGCAACAGCTTTCGCTCGAGCGATAGTGTTATATGGGCGAATTAATTATCGACCCGCGAGATTTTTCTCGGGCCTTATTTCCATAATTGTCCAACATATAAATATAGGCACTACATTCTCGAAAACCTAAGGATTGAACCCTATTCATTCAAGAGAACAACATAATTCTCTCTAGAGCAAAACTTACTACAAGATTCAATCTCTTCATCTTTTATTGTGCCTCTCATTGTGAAAACATCAAAGCCTTCAATCAGAACACTTGGAGATATTCTTCACTTGGATTCGTTAGGAGATTGTGTCGTCAATTTGGCTTACTGCAAGGATCAAGGAAACGAAGAACGAGGAGTTTTTGGTGGATCTACAGGAGATAAACTGCAATAAGAGCTAGGATTGAAGTTCGTGTGCTTAATATAGGAGAGCTGCTTTAAAACATCAGATAGGAGATCGGAAAGATTGTGTCATTAATTTTGCTGGTGGTCTGTAAGTTTATTTAATAGTTTATAGTAGATCTTTGACTGGCAAAGTGTCCGGAGTTTTTCCCACGTTAGGTTTCTCCGTGAACACACCTTGTATTATTTACTGCTTTGATAAACTGTGGTAAGTTAATATAGGATTAATTGACTTGATTGTTTAATCACCTAGACATAATTAACTTGTAACTTGTTGCTTGTTAATTAAAGTTTTAATTCTGCATTTACACCTAATCACCCCCCTCTAGGTGTAGTTAGGTCGAATCTCTGGTTTTTCTAGCGGTATCAGAGCTTAAATTCGATTCATGACCCATAATTGTTAGTCTAGACGAGTCAATCACTTTCTATACCGCCTTACTTTGACGGGTCTAATTATGCTTTTTGGAAAGTTAGGATGAGAGCCTTCCTTAAGTCTTTAGATGAGCGTGTTTGGATTTGTGCGCAAAATGGTTGGTCTGCTCCCTCTAATACTGTGTCAGGAGTTGTTACTCCTACTGATATTTTCCTTTGGACCAAAGAGGAACTGTTGGGTTGTAATTGGAATAGTAAGAGTCTGCATGCTATGTTTATGGTTGTGTCTCCTGAGGAGTTTAGGAGAGTGTCTATGTGTGAAACTGCTAAGAAAGTTTGGGATATTTTGGAGACAACCCATGAGGGTACTAAAACTGTGAAAAGCTCCAAATTACAAATGTTGACTTCTAGGTTTGAAGAACTTAAGATGAATGATGATGAGAGGTTTGATGAGTTCTATGCTAAGTTGAACGATATTGTGAACTCTAGCTTTAATCTAGGTGAAAGGATCCCTGAGGTGAAAATCGTTCGTAAGGTTCTGAAATCCCTACCTAAAAGGTTTATGCCTAAGGTAACTGCTATTGAAGAAAGCAAGGACCTTGGTAATATTAAGATAGAAGAACTCATAGGATCCCTTCAAACCTATGAATTGACCTTAGCACAGCCTAAGAAACAAAAGTCTATTGCCTTAAACACCCGTAGGGAAGAAGGTTCAGAGTCTAGTGATAGTGAACTCCTTAAAGGTGAGGAGGTAGCCTACTTTGTTAAGAAGTTTAATCAAGCCTTTAGAAATAGACAGAAACCAAAACCTAGGAAGAAAAGTTCACCTAGGAAGTTCCAGAGAGAGAGACATGATAGAAGTGGTGGTAAAGTGTCTGGTAGTGAGCTCCAGTCTGTTAGATGTCATGAGTGTCAGGGGATTGGACACTATAGGAATGAATGTCCTAATCTTAAGAGGAGCTCCACGAGAGATAGAAGTAAAGCCTTAGTTGCTGCATTGTCTGATGATGATTCCAGTGAGAGTGATCCTAGTGTGCAGTCAGATGGTGAGAAAGTAGGAAAGTACATGGCCTTCGTGTCTCATGTAGAGAGTGGAGCTGATAAGTCTAATGAGCAGGTTGTGTCTGAGGACTCTAGTGAGAGCTGTACTGATGACTCGGATGTGGAAAATGACATTCGAGCAGTGTATTAGGAGTTATATGAAGAGAACCTTAAAATTAAGAAGTCAAACATTGCCCTTCTTAAAAAACTTGATTTGTTAGAGCGAGAGAAAGAGAAGTTAGCTAGTGAACTTCAAGACTCTGCCAAAAACTTGAGTGAGTTGATGTGTAAGAATGAGAGGTTAGAAGAGAATGTTAAGACCCTCACAAGTGATCTAGAAAAATCCAACTCACGACTCAAGGTTTTCTCTAGGGGAACTAAGAAACTTGATAGCATCTTAGGTATGAATAAGTCTGTAGGTGATAGACGAGGTCTAGGCTATGATAAGAACAAATCTCATGCTACCAGTACCTCTAGGACTTCGTTTGTCCGGCTTCCAATCAGCCACACTTTACTAAAAATCCTGATCTTAAAGGTAAGCGCATCGTAGGACAGAGGACTCGTAGGTCTCGTAGGAATTCTGGTCCTCAAAATCAGTATCAGTCACCTCACATGTTTGGACCTAGGTTTGTACCCACATGCCATCATTGTGGAGCTTTGGGTCACATTAGGCCGAGGTGCCGTCAGTTTGTATGTAGAGAGAAAAATCAAGATATTCCTAGTCAGGTCAATCATCTTTCCAGTCAGGTTCTTCAATTGACATAGATGATCTCTAAATTGACTAATTCTACCTCGAACACTAGGAAGGCGTGGGTCGAGAAATCTGTTCTCGATCGTGGATACGCCACTGGTGTCTATGCACCCCATTGATCCTACTCTTGGAAACCTGTACACATTGAGCATGTCATATATGCATTGTTGCATTAATCTTACATCATGCGTGATTTAATTGCTTTTGTGTGTTTTTTTTGTTTTTTTTTGTTTTTTTTGTTTTTTTTTTTTTTGGTGTGTGCTTGATTTTTGTTGTTGTTGTGTGTTTTTATTGCTTTTTGATATATAAAAAATCCAAAAACATTTCAAAAAAAAAAAAAGTTTGAAAAACAAAAATATTTGTTAGTATTTGTGTGGACTACTACATCATGTGTATTATACTGGTTAATGCACATTGTGATCAAATATGCATTTATTAATGAATAGTCCAATCCCCATCACATGATTTGAATTTTTGTGGAGTACTTAGTACATGTTTCGTCATGTACATCTAGCACTGCACACACTATGACCATGTAAGTAGGTCTAGACCGCATGTGTGAAATTTGAGATGGGTGTCACTTGTTGATAGGGTGACTCTGAACATGAATTGATTATTTGGTTAGACCTTAGTTCATATTCATACCCCACTTATTTGTAAAATTGTTACTCATATCTTAATATTTTTCTTCAAGTCTATTTGACTCGAGCAATTAAGTCTGAAGGATATCTCTATACCTGGTGCCTATGGTCATCTGACTTGGGTTAACCGACCTAAGCTCGCTACAGGGGTCATCTTAGTTGCTCAATGAATTAGAACATGCACTTAAGAAAAAAAAATATGAGTTATTGAAAAGAAATAAATTCTGAACCTGTTCGAAATTGAAATATCAAACATGTATATGCTCAAAAGATAGGGGAAGTAAACATTGACATATAGCAAACGAACTTCATGTATAGGTCCTAATGTGCTTAAAAGTTGACTTTCATTAGTAGGGAAATAGACCTATTGCTAGTGAGTTTGCCTATCTCTTCTCACAAATTTAAGGTTTGGAGTCTGTTTTCTTGGAAATAGTGACACATTACACACTTGAGTAACATGTACAATTTACTCTATTTAAATTTGTTGTCTGTGTATGGGGGAGCACTTGCGTTTTTAAATTTGTCACATTTGTGATCAACTGTATTTTCTTGTTGACCAACATGTTGAAGTGCGTGCCACAATTTTTTTATAAAGAAAACGAGTGGTGCTTGTTTTGAAAGTCTTAAAAAAGTGCTACATTTGTCAATTTTTGAAAAATGTGCTTCGAAATGAATTTTTCAAAATTCTGGTGCTATTTTTGGCATTTGGGATTTCGCTTGATGTTTGCTTGAATGTCGCTCGAGCGACAGTTACAGAAATTTTTTGCTCGATGTTCGCTCGACCTTCGCTCGAGCGACAGTGGGTTAAAATGCGCGACTGAGCCTCATTTTTTCATATTTTTCGCGCGTCTACTTCGATTTCCTCTCAATTTGACTGGGGTTTTTCCTCCACATCACATTACCCATTCCATTGGCACTTGATTTGGACCTCATTAACATCATTTTCTTCAAGTATTTCAACGAATTTCAAAGGTAATTTCCATGAACCCTAGTTTTCGAAATTTTGGGGTTTTTGAGTTTTAATGGTTTCTTGCTTGATTTCTTCACATGAATTTGTGTGTTGTGATTACTATATGTTGTGTGGATTGAGTTTGCACCATTTATAACACGTTTCGATTCGATTTTGCATTGGTTTCGAATTTTCGAGTGCATGACTTTGACCTTGATTTTGGTACCCATTTTTGCTCGTTTTGGATTATATTTGTTATCAAAATCGATGTTGGGATATAGGTTATGCATTGTGTGTGGTTGGTTTGGATTGATTGGTCTTACATTTCATGGTACATCGTGGTTTTATAGTGTACGCCATATGTTCGATAAAATGCCTCATTAGGTTTTTCGTGTGATTTTGGCAACTTCTTTGCACACACGCGTCACACATCATGCCATGATCGTGTTTGTACTCTCATGCCTCGGTTGTGGGTCGTTTTGCATTGAATTTTGCATCGTGATATGTAAGTCACACCGCGTCGCGGTGCCCTGGCGTCACTGCTCTATGCCTTGACGTCGTTGCACCATGCCTTGATGCCATTGCATTTTTTGGTCATCTCATGGCATATTTGACACTTTTACATTGGTTTAGGTGCATTGTTTGGCCGTGTATCGTTTTCTGTGCTTGGACGTGTCTTTGCCTCGTTTTGCATGCCATGTGCCTTAATGCATCGTTTTGTGTCCCTTGTGCATTTTTGGCATATTTTTGCGTGTGATTGACCTTATGTTGCATTATTTTGCTTTCTTCAACTTCTGTTTGCATAGTTTTGCATGCATACCTCCATGGTGCATCATTTCACGCATTTCCTTGCTTTTGGTTACATTGCTGTTTCTCGTGGTCTATCTCATTCTTCGTCGCATATCTTGACATATCTATTCTGCAACCATGTCACAGATGCCGCCCAAGAGATCTAGGACCGCAGCGCAGCAGGCCAGTGGTTTATCCTCCTTCAGCCGAGCCCGATTTATATCCTCTACTGCTTTTGAGGTATTCACTTCCCAGTTCTCATGTCGTCCTATCTTAGTGGAGCGTGAGGTGCTTCTTGTTGACCTTTCCCCCGATCTTTCCGCGATTTTTACTTCACGGGGCTGGGATTCTTTGTTGACCAGGTTGGTCCCTCCGTCGAGTCTTTTAGTTCGTGAGTTCTACTCGAATATTCACGAGATCCATGATACTTCTTTCCGGGTCTACCTTAGAGGTCGCACCCTTATGATTAAACCCGATGTTATGGCCGAGTTTTTGCATATCCCTAGGGTTCTCTACCCTATTTGTCTTTATCTTTCGGCCGAGACCGGTCCTTCTGAGACTGTCATTTATTCCACTCTTTTTGACATTCCCTATGTAGGGGGATCCACTGCAGTCCGCACTGGATCACTGCCTACTAATCGCCAGGTTCTGTTACGTATTATGTGCACGAACCTATGGCCAGTCGGACATACTTCCTCTCTACCGTTCGATCGGGCTAGATTTCTCTATGCCCTTGTGCATGGTGATTCTATTGACCTTCCTACCTTTCTTTGTCAGCATATTCTGCGTGCTTTTTGCGTCCCTCGCCATAAGATGGTTTGCCCTATGCTTGTCTTATTCACCGTTGGTCACGGCACTTGGTGTCTCTTTTCCGGAGGGTCCTTCATGCCACATAGGTCTTCCTGTTGGTCATGTGACCATGTCACAGAGTCGATCTCATGCTCCTTCTGCTTCTGCTCCTACTCCAGCTGAGCCTGCTGATCCTGCAGAGCCAGTTGATCATTTCGATGATCTTCTAGGGGTCCTTCGACCGTCCCTTCTTCTGATATCCCATCATCTTCTTCTGCTCCTGCCCCTCTTGCCTCTGCTTCAGTTGACTCCACGGCAGCCTTGATGGCCAGATGTCTATTCTGGTCAGCCAACAGGTTCGATTACTAGCCGAGGTGACTCAGACTCGGGCTGATGTAATTGACTTACGGAGAGCTGTGACTTATCTTTAGCGTCATGTGCGATGGATGCGTGATCATTAGGATGCAGAGAGTGATGATTCAGATACTACTGCCGAGGACAATGCTCATGCTTTATAGTCTAGGGCAAGTTATCTAGTGGTAGATTTCTTTTGGCTTTCTAGAGTTATCGTAGGCACTTGATGTATTTACACATTTTGTACCAAACTCTAGTTATTTTTATATTGATTTTGTTTCATCTCATTTTGAGCTACCCTTTACGCTTTGTGCTGTATTGCTTATCTCCCATTGCGTTGCCTTGATTCTCTTTTCCCTTCAGCATTTGTGATAAAAAGAGGGAGAGATTTTATAGTGAGGGGGAGATTTTGATTTTATTTTGGCTTGTTATTTGAGCGGCTACATTGTCATTTGCATGCCTATCTATTAGGGTCGTAGGGGGTGAGACATAGATAATTAGTTACTTATACTTACGCATGCTTTTGATATATGTCTTTTGGGGTCATTGGGGAGATACATAGATACGATTTGACATTTGACATGATTTTCAGATATGACATTTATACTTGTCTTAATGTCGTTTGGGGTCGTTGGGGAGAGCCATCGATACTATTTGCTTACTGTTTTAACTTTAAGTGAGTTTGCAATAAGAGAGAGCTTGTGCTCCGCATGTGCATTGCATATCATGGACTGATATGTAGTATGTTATCATTGCATCTGTGTTGCACTTTGTGCATAGTTGTTTGAGTTTTGATGTTTTGTGGTATTAATGCGTATATGGTGTTTTGATTAGCATTAGTATTGCATCTCAAAGAAGTATGCTTATTTGATTGTTTATCTGTGTAAGCATTCAAGTGACTTATTGCTTATTTCCTGTATCACGTGCTTTTTACACTGGGTGTGTGTGTTTTGACTTCAGGATACATGTTGAACAAAGTTTTATTTTTGGGCTGAATTTGTGCATTGTAATTGATTTTGTCACAGAATGTCAAGGGGAAGTTTGTTAGTGTTAGATTATTGTAATTGGCTATCCGTAAACAAAGAACCAACTTGAATATTTTAGAATTTTAGGGACTTGATTGTAAAGTTTCATAATTAGTTGTATAGCGCAGGGTTTGGGGTCCAAATTTGGAACACGAAGGTTTCTCGCCGCATTTTCGCTAGATGCTCGCTGGAGTCTCGCTCGAACGGATGAAATAGGAACATCCTCTCTCGACCTTTGCCCCACTGTCGCTCGGGCGATAGACCCTTCGCTCGAGCAAGCAACAGCCTTCGCTCGAGCGACAGTGTTATATGGCCGAATTAATTCTCGACCCGCAAGATTTTTATCGAGCCTTATTTCCATAATTGTCCAACATATAAATAGAGGCACTACATTCTCGAATACCTAAGGATTGAACCCTATTCATTCAAGAGAACAACATAATTCTCTCTAGAGCAAAACATACTACAAGATTCAATCTCTTCATCTTTTATGTGTCTCTCATTGTGAAAACATCAAAACTTTCAATCAGAACACTTGGAGATATTCTTCACTTGGATTTGTCAGGAGATTGTGTCGTCAATTTGGCTGACTACAAGGAACAAGGAAGAAACGAAGAACGAGGAGTTCTTGGTGGATCTACCGGAGATAAACTGCGTGAAGAGCTAGGATTGAAGTTCGTGTGCTTAATCCAGGAGAGCTGCTTCAAAACTTCAGATAGGAGATCGGAAAGATTGTGTCGTCAACTTTACTAGTAGTCTGTAAGTTTATTTAATAGTTTATAGTGGATCTTTGATTGGCAAAGTGCCCGGAGTTTTTCCCACGTTGGGTTTCTCCGTGAACAGACCTTGGGTTATTTACAGCTTTGATAAACTGTGGTAAGTTAATATAGGATTAATTGACTTGACTGTGGTAAGTTAATATAGGATTAATTGACTTGATTGTTTAATCACCTAGATATAATTAACTTGTGACTTGTTGCTTGTTAATTAAAGTTTTAATTCTATGTTTACATCTAATCACCCCCCTCTAGGTGTAGTTGGGTCGAATTTTCGATTTTTCATTTACACTGGATATCCAATATTTGATTCTCCTATGCCATTGATGATTTATAAAAAGGATATTCTATAATAAACAATGAACCATGTCAGAATCATCAAAATATTGAATCAACCTCCAATAATCAAGAGAATTGCGATAAGGTAAAATGCAGACAATTGGGATGGCCAGTCTAAACAAGACATTGAATCGTGCCGAGTTTTCGACAATAAAATATTATCAATGTCTTTCAAGAGTTCGTAGAATTTCAAAAATTATTGTTTGTATAGGGTTCTTCTGAAAGTCCATTAACATACAACCATAATTGACTAACAAAGAGTAAATGTATATAGCTTCAATTGTGTTACAATAACATTTAGACGGAACAAAGTGAAATTAAATGAGATGCACATTTAAATGGATTGCATGATTTTATTTTTAACCGAACATATTACATAGTGCAAATTCGACACCCATAACTCAATTAACGAATAGAAAAGAAAAGAAAAGGTGAAATACACCACACACCACATTTGATTACCTGCCAATTCGCTGCTCTCTCCCCTCCTCCTTCTCAATTATCGACAAACTTTGGCGAGATCTCCGTGTGTATTTGATTTCACTCGTTCATTAGCAAGAAACAAAGGAGAAGAAAGAAAGATGAGTTTTTTCAACAGGATAGTTATCTGATCTCTTGGTTTTCAATTTGATTCGAGTAAAAAAAAAAAATTATAGTAAAATTTATGTCGATCAAACCTAATTTCATTAATTGCTTGAGTTATCGTTGTTCATCTAATTCATTCACAGTACAAACTTCACTTCAAAATGAATTATATGCTCCGAAGACAAACCCTAGAAAATACAAGCACAATAAACTAAATGATTGTGGTGGAATAAATAAAAAATATTTTATGGAAAAAAGGTTTAAAAGTATGGCTGTCTAAGTAATTTTAGTTGTGGTCATATTAGTAAATAGAAAAAAAAAAATTACTTTAAAACATGGCGAACCAAGCAAATATCATGGTGGCAATATAATTAGCCTTATTCTAAAGGAAATTAGAATCATTATTTTATAAATGGAAAAAAAAAATAATACACATAAAATTAATTTTGTCTTTAGTAACCATTTTAATTATGCTCATATTCATCCCAAACACAGACACCATGTCCTTCCGAGTCGGAATTTTTACTCTTATTAAAAATTTTATCAATAAAAAGTTCCCGTTTTATGTTGTATTTTACGCTACGATTACCCATTTTGAACGGTTCAAAATTTATTAGAAAGTTTATAATGGCGATCATAATTTATATTTCATTGACGAAGTGTAAGTGCCGATTGTCTTGCATCAATTATTAAATGCAAAGCCTAGATTGTTAATTTTTCTATTTTATTGGACGCTGACACGAAAGATGTTAGGATGGTGGTTGGTTAGAATTGAAATTGAAATTGAAAATGTGATTGCATTGCAAGAGAAGTATTTCTCACATAATATTCACTCCCCCTCATGGTCATAAGTTACCTCAAACATGGTTATCATTAACTGAAATGCCTAGAAATAACAAAAATAGTGATTAAACGAATCAAATTTCACATGGCAATAGTTAAAAGTACAAAAAGGCAAAATGAACGCAACGGATTTGTTCTAGAAGGAGCCTCGGAAGTTTGAATGACTACTGCCAACACCTAATCCCGTATTAAACATAAAAAGTGGATAATACTCTTGATTAGAACAGTTTCAAAACGGCAATTATGATACAAAATGTTCAAATTACAGTGATAAAGTCATAGACTTAATCTTTAATGTATCCAAACCGAACCTATGATCACTTTTCATCAAGAACACCGCAAATCCTAATCAGTACCCTTTTGGAACCAAGCAGATAAAGAATACCCAGTTCATCATTTATGCCAAGTAAGAAACTAAAAATAAGAAAGAAGAAAAAGAAGAATCTCAAATGAGAACTGTTGCAGTTTCTCTCAAAAATCACACCCACAATTAACTCCAATAAAGCCATATGAAGTGTATAATAAACCCATAAAACAATCCAGAAGCATATCCAACAGTCTCAGCAACTCCACTTGTCAAAATCTCATGCAAACCCTCCACTTAAAGAAGTGGTAGCACACATATCACACGTGCACATCATAACATCAACACACTCTTAAACATTATATAAAGAGATATAAGCAGGGAGTCTTTCATTCATATTTCACTAAAGCTGCCTTTTATCTCTCTCTCAATTATGGAGTTCTCCGTGAAGTCATTTGCAGTGGTGTCCTTCCTGCTGTTGGTTTCCCTATCCACTGGTTTGAAATTTATTCAACTCCAAAGCTTGTCAACTACCTTTAATTAGCTATGCATGCATGTTAACTTACCAAATAAGAAATAATCCGAACAATTTTAATTTCATAGCAAAGCATTCGCATTTTTTTTTACATTGGAGTGTATTATACATGTATATATTGAACTGTGCTTGTGTATTAAACTGGTGTAATTTAATTAATCTTTTACTCTTTTCTTGTATTAAGCAGATATGAGTGGACCTCTTGTGGTGGATGCTCAATTATGTGACCCGGTTCTTTGTAAACTATACTGCTCTAGTCAGGGTTTGCCATGGTGCTGCCCAGGACTATTTGGCCCTTGTCGTTGCACAGTAATTTGCCCACTTAATCGTATTATGAGTCGTCCTAAAAAAGAAATTACTGAGGAGGTGATGGCTGGTGCAACAGACAAAGAGCCTTTCATTAAGGAGATAGTAATCGCTTGATGCTTTGCTGCAACAGCACGAGAATAAATTACTTATCTATCTATGAAGCTGGTTGAGTCAA